>JANBXA010000735.1:31840000-31932500 GCA_030556225.1 Cricetiscus sungorus | reverse complement strand
GTGTGTGTGTGTGTGTGATACGGGTAGGCCTAAGTACCACAGAGTGCTGATAGAGCTTTGTTTAGTCTGTTCTTTCTTTCCACTCTTACACAGGTTCCAGGAATTGAACTCAGATTAATAGGCTTGGGAACAAGGGCCTTACCACTGAGCCATCTCACCAGCCCTAATTGGAATTTTAAAAAGCTAAATACATAGTTCAAGTAGGACCAACAACATACAGCCCATTATCTATCTGTCTGTCTATTGATCTATTCATCTATCTATCTATCTATCTATCTATCTATCTACCTATCTATCTTGAACATCTATCTACCTATCTATCTATCTTGAACATCTATCTATCTATCCATCCATCCATCCATCCATCCATCCAACTTTTACAGCCTGAGAATGGACACTAGGGTCTTAAGCATTAAAGGAAGTGCTCCACCCCTGAGCCATGCCTCAAGCTTCACAAATTATCTCTCTCTTTCCTTCTCTGCTCAACACGTCCTCAACCTCCACCTAGACCACAAATCTTAAAGTAACTCTTCACTGGACTCGTCTTCCTTATTCAAAACTCAGTGTCTATCTGGGCCCTGTGGTACAAACCTTTGATTACAGTATTTAGAAGGCAGAGGCAGACAGATCTCTGAATTCAGAGTGAGCATAGTAAGTCAGCTAGAACTGTACAATCAAAGTGAGTTTTTGGTTTTTGTTATTTTTTTTTTCTTGTTTAGTTTTTGTTTTCTTGTGATGCTGGGAATCGAACACCAGGATAGGTGCATACTAGACAAACACACTACCACTAAGCTACATCCTCACTCCTAGAATTGCATATCGAAACACTGTCTCAAAATAAATAAATATCCAGTGTATGCACATAGCTTCCTCCCAATGACCCTGACTACTCTTGCCTCATATATGCTTTTTAAAAATGTTCTAAGCTATTTTTAAATCCTGTCTAGAAAAAAAACAACAAAAAGTTATTATTTATAGTGATGATGATGTCGATGTGAGTATGTCTGTATGTGAATGGGGGGAGAGAATAACTCAGGAATTGATTCTCTCCTTCCATGGTGGGTTCTGGGAATGCAACTCAAGATGCCAAACATGTTCTCACTGCATAGCCCTGGCTGTCTAGGAACTCACCATGGCCAGACTGACCTCAAACTCAGAGATCCTCCTGCCTCTGCCTCCTGGGTTCTAGGATCAAAGGTGTGAGCCACCATACCCAGCTCACACCTCATTAATTTTTAATATTTAAGATGGGGGTGGGTGGGCTGGAGAAATGGATCACTGGTTAAGAACCCTGACCTCTCTTCGAGAGGAGCTGAACTTGGTTCCCAGTATCCACATGATGGCTCACACTCACCCATAACTCCACCCTTTTCTGGCCTCTGGAGGCACTACACACATGTGAATAGACATACATGTGGGCAAAACATCCATACACAGTAAATAAAACTAAATAAAATGTTTTTTAACTTAAAAATGATAAGAAACATGAGGGGTGAGCATTGGTGGTAGAGTGCTTGGTGACCAGGGCAAGGCCATCAGTGACAGCCTCAGCAATGACAAGGTCTAACGTGTGAATCAAGTGACACCAGTGTCTGTTGAGCCCAGGGCCATTTGTACCTGTGTGTGATTTTTTTTCCAAAAGACTTGATGCTAACAGTGTCTGCCACCAGCTCATAATCTAAACCAGAAGGTACACTTTTGGAAATAATTAAATATCCTTGGCTCATTAAATCTCGTCATTTGGGAAGTGGTTGCAATAATGTGGTCGTTTTCCTGCCAATCCCCAAGCCCAGAGCATCAGTCTGTGAAGTATTAGCCTGCGAAGCTGTTTATTAGCCACTAACTGCCAACTGCACTGAAGTACTTTGCTGTTTCAAACAATCTCAACCGGAGTATTTAATTCTCCATATCCTGGGTCCTGAATACCACGCCAACAGAGGGGGTATGGTGGTATGTGTGTTAGGGTTTCGAGGCAGAGGGAGGGAAGGGTACCTTGGCAGCTTGGAGCCAGGAACACCCCAAAGTCACACTGTGCAACAGGCCACTCTTGAGATATTTATGGGGGAGGGGTACACAGAGGCTGCCTCTGAGTGAGGGTGTAAGGGAAAAAGAGCGCCAGAAGTGATTGCAGTGGCTTTTTATAAAGGGGTGTCGGGCATGCACTGGGGAGACTATGGGACTCTTGGTGACAGTGGAAATGTGTAGGATTTTGGCAGCTGGTGAAGATGTGGTCTCTGTCTCTGGGTTATTGAAGGTGGCCTTGGGGATGGAGTTTTCCAACAATGTGTACATGTACTTGAAAGAGAGAGGCAGGAGTACCAGGAGCTCGGTATCACCCATGGCTACAGGGCAAGTTTGAGGTTAACCTGGGATGAGACCCTGTCCCAAAAGAAGCTTCTGACAATACTTTTGTTACTGCCCAGTCCACTGTCCTTTGCCGAGTATGCAATAAAGTTACTTTCTTCCTGGAAAAAAAAAATTACAAGAGACCATGAATTCTTTTTTTTTGTTTGTTTGTTTTTTGTTTTTTGAGACAGGGTTTCTTTGTGGCTTTGGAAGCTGTCCTGGAAGGAGCTCTTGTAGACCAGGCTGGCCTCGAACTCACAGAGATTGGCCTGCCTCTGCCTCCCGACTGCTGGGATTAAAGGCGTGCACCACCAACGCCCAGCTGAGAAAATGGAATTTTAAGATGTCATCATTGCATAATGGCTTAAAATAAAAAAGATTTGTGTGAATGTGTCTGTGTACATGTATGTGCACAGGATACCTGGCTTGCTACATTAGTGCTGGGGCCTGCACTCCAGACATCATCATTGCTCAGTGTGCTGGTTAGTTATAACTGTCAACTTGACTTAGCCTAGGATTGCCTGGAAGGAGGGTCTTAATGAGAAATTTTCAGGGCTGTAGAGATGGTTCAGTGGTTAAGAGCACTGGCTGCTCTTCCAGAGGACCAGGTTCAGTTACAGGCACGTACATGGCAGCTCACAGCTGTCTGTAACTCCAGCTGCAGGGAATCAGACACCCTCACATAGACATCCCACCAATGCACGTAAAATAAGAATAAACAATTTTTTAAAAAGCAGTGTTTTCTAGGTGAGTTGGCCTGTGGTGTGTTTGTGGGGCGTTGTCTTGGTTGTTCACTGATGCAGGGGTACCCAGCCCCTGTGGGGAGCATGGCTCCCGAGGCAGAAGGTCTTGAATGGTGTAAGAGAGGAGAGAGCCAGCTGAGAGCTAGCAGATGGGGGAGTATGTAGGCATCCCTTCCCTTTGATTTTGAGTATAGATGCAACTTGCTATCTGTTTGAAGCTCTTGATTGACTTTCCCACGGTGACGGACTAAGGCCTAGAATTGTGAGCTGAAATAGTTCCTTTCTACCCTATGTTGTTTCTTGTTGAAGTATCTTTTTTTTTTTTTTTAAGCACAGCAACAGATATCAAGCTAAACCATACAGCAAGTACTCTTACCACCTTACCAGCCACCTTACCAGTTGATTCTCCCCCATCCCCCCAACCCCCCCCACTGCCTTTCCTTTGACAGAATCCCTTGTATTCTAGACTAGCCTTGATCTTACTATGTAGCAGAGGAGGGTCTTGAACTCTTGACTTCCTGCTCCATCTCTTGAGTGGTGAGATTACAGGAGTGTGCCACCATGTCTGATTGATCAAAACCAAAGCTTACTGTCTCCCAGGCAAGCATTCTACTCGCTGAGCTACATTCCCAGCCCAAAACAGCTTTTCGTGTTATTGGGTTTTCAAGTCACTGGAAGTGTGTGAGGTGTTCTGAGCAAAGGCCTACTGAGGTGAATAGGGATGGGGCCTACCACACAGGAGGCAGGCAGAAGTCAGCAAGAAGAGTGGACACCACTAACCAGCTTAGCATATATATATGGTCACAGGTGAGGGGTGGTAGTTCTTTTATTACTAATCCTAGCCCTTGGGTTGTAGAGACAGGAGGACCAGAAGTTCAAAGTCATCCTTAGGCATATATTGAGTTCAACTCCCACCTGGGATACATGAGACCCTGTATCAGAAGGAAAAGAAAGGAAGGAAGGAAAGAAGGAAGGGAGGACAAAGGAAAGGAAGGGAAGGAGGAAGAAAGAGAAAAAAAAAATCTATTCCCTATGTAATATAAACTTAAATGCCCTCATCATTAGACATGTGATGGTACATGCTGTCAATCCCAGCACTTAGGACTCTTCAACTCTGTGAGTTGAAGGCTAGCTTAGTCTACATAATGAGTTCTAGGCCAGCCAGGGCGATGTTGTAGGACCCTGTCTCAACAAAAAGCAAAAACAACAGCAACAACAAAATCTTCATGTGATGGTTAATCTTCATTGTCAATTTGGAGACATAGCTCTGGGAATGTCTGTGAGGACCAGAGATGTAGCACAACTTCTAATTAGAAGGTGAAATGAGAAAGGTCAGAGAAGCAGAGAAGCCAGCCACGAGAGCTCTTAGCTCTACAAAACCTTCAGACTGAAAAGATACCAAGCTACTGTCTCCTCCTGCCTTACATTTCTCTCTGCCCAGCCATACCACTTCCTGTCTGTCTGTACAGATCTCCAGACTTCTATGGCTAACTAGTGTCTAGTTCTGCCCTCTGATCTTCAGGCAAGCTTTATTTGTTAGAGTACAAACAAGATATCACCACATTTTCCCCTTTTTTTTCTAAAATTTTAAAAGGTTATAATTAACATAAGAAAAACTATATACAATAAGTACAATAACTATATACAATATACTCAGGCAATAAATACATCAACAATGCCTAGATCATTTTCATTTGACAAATTCAGAGAGAATACTCCTTATCTATCCTATTTTTGTGAGTTCAAATGGTTGTATCTAATTCGCTTCCTATTCTAACTTGCATTCCCAAAACTAACTTTCAATGTCTCTCAACCTTAGACATTTTACACCTCTTCAGTGAATTTCTTTTCTGAATTTGTTAACAAGGAAAACTCTAACTATAAAGTCTTTAGCTTCATCAGAGACCTGAGAAGGAAATAGTATTACCTGAGCAAGCGGGAAGTGCAAGCCAGCAACTTCCGAAAAATATGGAAAATGACAGGACATATGGCTGCCTGGACAGTCACCCAGCTGCAATGGTGGGACAGCTGATCTTTGGCCTGCAGGTCTAGTATATCTAGTATATCTGCTTCTGTGAAGCAGGAGATTCTGAAAGGCTGTCCTACCTTGTCTTGGCAAAGTTCAGCACTCCTTTCTTTGTGTCCTGCTTGTCCAATTTGGACAGCACACTGTCAGAAGTTGAGGCAAGAAGTTTCCTGCTCCATGGCTTACCTTATATTATTAAAACATCTTAAATGTCATATTCTGTAGATCTCTGAAGTGTTTGCAGATAACCTGTCTTTCAAAAATATATCCCTGATTGACCTTGAAAACATACCTAATATGACTACAAGTTTGATTGCAATGAATAACTACTAACTTGCATTTCTTTTTTATCCTAATTAGTTGGTAATAATAACTTTCATGGACTAGGAATTTAACTGAGAAGGGAAAAGTCCCTTGAATGTGGGCTATATCATCCCATGAGCTAGTTTAAGGATCTGAAATAGGAGAGATGACTTAGCAGTTTAGAGCACTGTTGTTCACCAGGAGTCAGGATTCAGTTCCCAGCACCCACATAGTGGTTTCTAACTATCTGTAAGCCCAGGTCCAGGAGACCTAGCAGTTTCTTTTGGCTACATGGGAGTAATACATTGCAATACATATGTGCAGGCAAAACAATCAAACACACAAAGTAAAAATAAAATATGAAGGTTGAAGGAAGAAGCAAGCTGAACCCTAACTGTGGTGTACCCCTCACACTTCTGCCACTAATGCCTTCCCGAGGACTGTACTTCCTCAAACCATCAGCCAAAATAATTCTTTTTTAATTTAAATTGCATTAAGTGAGGTATACAAGAAAAGTAATTAATATAAAAAATTAATTCTTAGTAAATAAACTTGATAAGTGTGCATAGGATCAACCTAGGGCCATAGACAGGTAAATGGATAAAAAAAATGTGGTGTACATACACAAGGGATTCGTTCTCTTCTCCATTTTTGGTCTGGGGATTTGTTTGTTTTGGGTTTTTGTTTTGTTTGTTTTTTGAGACAGGGTTTCTCTGTATAGCCCTGGCTGTCCTGGAACTGGCTCTGTTAGACCAGGCTGGCCTTGGACTCAGAGATGCACTTGTCTCTGTCTCCAGAGTGCTGAGATTAAATGTATGCACCACCACCGCCCCACAAAACCCCATTCTTTGCAGCTGGATACTTGGAAGGGAAGACATCACTTCAAGGAAAGAAACTAGGTATGGAATGGCTGTAGTTCTCTCACGTCTGGAAGCTGATACAAAGCAATGTGTATGGGAGGTGACTACCAGAGGCTACTCTGAACTTGGATAGAGAACCAAAACACAGAGGAATTAGTTCTGATAGTTCAGAGTACAACAGTGTGACTATAGATCATGATAAATAAGTATATACTTTCCTGGATGTGGTATTTTGTCACATGTGGCAGCATATGAGTTTAATCTCAGCATTTGGGAGTCAGAGGTAGGTGGGTCTTTCTGAGTTAAGGTTAGGCTTATTTACACAGAGAGTTCCAAGCCAACCAGGGTTACTTAGTGAGACCCTGTCTCAAAATAAATACATATTTTATAAAGAAAAGGTGATGAGAACTCAAGGTCCCCAAATACGAAGAAATGGGAAGAAATTGGGCATGATGATCTATCTATTCCTTAAATCCCAGCACTGGGGAGACATGAGTTCATGGGCAAGTGTGCTCTGCATCGTGAGTTCCAAGCTACCAGGGCTATATCTGTCTGAGAGAGAGAGAGAGAGAGAGAGAGAGAGAGAGAGAGAGAGAGAGAGAGAGAATTATAATTATTATATAATGTCTTTCATGCATATTATATGTTGTATATATACTATTGAAGTATCTCTGTCAAGCTTGGTTGGTGCTTACCTTTAATCCCAGCCTTTGGGAGGCAGAGGTAGAGGGTCTTAGTTTGAGGAGCCCAGCCTGGTGTATGGAGTGAGTTCAAGGACAATCAGGGCTACACAGGGAAAACCCTATTGTGTAGGGAAAAAAAAGAAAAGAAAGAAAGGAAATGAAGAAGAGGAAGAGGAGGAGGAGAAAATGAAAATAGCTCACTAGACAGGCTGGAGAGATAGCTCAGTGGTTAAGAGCACTGGCTGCTCTTCCAGAGGACTTGGATTTGATTTCCAGATGCCACATGGCAGCTCACAACCTTGTACAACTCTAATTCCAAGAGATCCAATGTCTTCTCAACTCTGCAGGCACCAGGCAGACATGTGGTGCACAGACATACTTGCATACAGGCAAAACATCCATACACACAAAATAAAAACAAATTTTAGAAAAGAAAGAAAGATCTCACTAGGGTTGGTGTGTGGCACAGTGGTAGAGTGTTCGCCTAGCATGCACAGGACCCTCAGTGTCTGGTATGGACCTGTCTCAAGAACCCTGCCCCTCACTCCATTGGGGGGGGAGAGGTCATTTCCCTTCCCCTGCTGAATCTCAGATGAAATCTTATCCTTACCTCAAGAACAGTCTCCAGAAAGCCGTCATGACTGTCTGTGAGGACAAGATGGAGTCAATTAAGGGAATGACCTCATCTCCTTGGGCTCCAACCCCTCACCCACAAGAGGGATAAAAGCAATAGATTACATTCCAAGATTACCCTGTGGTTACCCCCTGACTGCAGCCTGATGAAAGACCCCAAGCCACACTGGCCCCCAAGCCACGCAAGACCCCTGAACACTACAAACTACGGGGAAACGAACAGTTTTAAGCAGGAAAGTTTTGAGTGATTTGTTATAAAATAAGTTATAGTATGGATGACAGACAGCCTATGAACTGACAAGAGTGACACAAATATAATTTAACGTGAGCAAGGGCTTGCGAAAGCCTTCATCTAGTCCCGGTCAGGGCACTCTATCAGAAATGTCAGGACGGGGCTGTTGAGACGGTCAAGACTGACCACCTACATACCATCCATAGGTCCCACATGGTGGAAGGAGAGAACAGACTTCTGCAGGTTGTCCTCTAACCTGTAGCATCCACATGCTCCCACACATGTAATAATAATAATAATAATAATAATAATAATAATAATAATAATAATAAAAGATCAAAACAGAAATCTGAGGATGTCTGAGAGGAAACAGACTCAAAGTGCTTTAACGCTTCATGAGTAGGATTCAAAGCAGTCATCAGGATTCCAGAGACGAAGTCCTGGACGATGTTCCTTGCTGCTGGTGAACAGTCACAGATATGTACAAGGTGTCCCCTTTGTTGGTTGCAGGGTAAAGAAGCCAGGAAATAAACCCCTAAGATATCAGCATCAGGCCTGGGGATGCAGCTCACTGGTGGGCCATGCTGACCATGTGATGGGGAATGTCCTTCTGTATATATGTTTCTCTTATTGGTTAGTGAATAAAACACTGATTGTCCAGTAGCCAGGCAGGAAGCATACTCAGGGCTACCAGACTGGGGAGGGGAAAGAGAGAGGAGCCACTAGGAAGAGACGCCATGCTGCCAAAGGAGTAACATGCCGGATTACGGATAAACCACACCCTCGTGGCAATACATAGATTAATAGAAATGGGTTAATAATTATGATAGAGGTAGCCAATAAGAAGCCCTAGCCATTGGCCAACAGTTTTTAATAAAAGTCAGCTTTGGGACCAGGCGGGACAGAAGATGGAAGTTTCTGTTCCTCCAGGTCCCACTGCTCTTCAGCCCCAAATAAGCACACAGAGACATATTAACTATTAAACTGTTGACCAGTGGCTAGGGTTTCTTACTGCCTAACTCTCTCTCTTAGTTACTAACCCATAACTACTAATCTACTTATTTCTACGTGGCCTTATCTTACCAGATAATGTCTGGTGCATCCTGTTCCTGGTCTCTGCATGGCGTCGCCTCGAAGCTTCTCTCTGCCTCTTCTCCCTCACTTTCTCCTGGTCTGGTAGCCTCGCCTATGCTTTCTGCCTGGCTACTGGACAATCAGTGTTTTATCCATCAGTCAATGAAAGAAACATATATACAGAAGGACATCCCCCATCAACCATGCCCAAAGTCTCAACACCAGCAAAATATGTAGCTGGGCAATCAAATAAGCAAAATGAAAATGCAAACAAAATGTACACTTGTAGGCTGGGGATTCTGTGGATGGGCAGAGCACCTGCCCACCATGTAGAAGGACCTGTGTTCCATCCCCAGTGCCAGAGAACCCAAGAACAAAACTAAACAATACCCCTGTTCCCAAGAAACTCTCCCCTAGGTCACATGCTTCTCAACAGTTTCTATTTGTTTGTTTATTTATTTAGGTTTTTCCAGACAGGGTTTCCCTGTGTAGCCCTGGCTTTCCTGGAACATGAACTAAGAGATCCACCTGCCTCTGCTTCTATAGTAGGTAAATGGTGAGATTACTTCTGTCATAGGGGTTGGCAATCTTGAACCTGCTAGAACGGAAACAGGAAGGACGTCAGGGAAATTGGAGGCAGAGAGGGTATGGTTCAGAAGTTAACCCACAGTTAACTACTGTGCCACCAGCCCCAGGAGGGGTAAGTTTTATACTCTGGAGAAGTGAGCCTGCCCCAAAATCCTGCAGCTTTCTGTCAGCTCACTTCTGTCCAGCTCACAAGCAGGAAAGTGCTCTAGCTTCCTTTCTGCTACTGTGATAAAAATACCCTGACCAGTTCTGGGAGGAAAGGGTTTATTTCAGGTTACAGCTCGTTCTAGGTCAGTGCATCATTGTGGTAGAGTCACAGCGGCAAGAGGTCAGAAGCAGATACTCACATAGCTATGACCAAGAACAGACACAATGCGTGCTGTGTGTGCTTAGTACACAGCTAGCTTTCTCAAACTCCTGACTGGTTGTTATAACATGGCACAAGGTGGGATGTGGCAGATCCCACGGGGATCGAGGGACAAACATGCCAAGCAGACAGAGCTTAAGTGGGAAGTTTTCTTAGGGGAAAGGAACGGGAGTGGAGAAAGGATAGGGAGAAAGAGAGACAGAGAGACAGAGAGACAGAGAGACAGAGAGACAGAGACAGAGACAGAGAGAGAGAGAGAGAGAGAGAGAGAGAGAGAGAGAGAGAGAGAGAGAGAGAGGAAAGAAAAGCCCTGCCTAACAGTGGGAAAGAGGGTGGGGGGGAAGTGGGCAGAGTTTGCCTCTTAAAGGGACCTTTGCACCTTTGTGCAGACTATATAGTGACATAGTAGCCGTAGGACTCTGGGCTGGCCAGGGTACTGCATGAGTGAATCCTGCCAGGTGACAGGGGGAAGGCCAGCATAATGCCTGGATCCTAACACTGGTGCCATCCACTTTGGGGCTGGCTCTTCCCACATCAGTTCAGGCAATCAAGATAAACCCCAACAAATGTGCGCACAGGCCAACCCAAGGAGACAGTCTCTCACTGAGTGGCTCTAGGTTGTGCCAATGTGACAATGGAAACTGGCCATCACAGACAGTATTCTACCAGTGCACTCTACCCTCTGTCTCTATCTCATTTCAGGAGGCATCCAGGATGAACCAGATCAGGCACTGTGGGTGCTACAAAGATGAAAATACTGAGTTCTGCCTCCCTGAGGAGTGTGGTCAGGACCTGGAAAATCTACTGCAAGCTAAACCGCGAGCCCTCTTCCTCTAACTGCTTCCCTGAAGGCCCCAACTCCAAATGCAGTCCTGGCAGGATTGAGACGTCAGCCTAAAATGCATGGGGGAGGTACACCTGTGTACAATCTTCACATTGATATCCCGGTGAACAGTAACATCCATTCAACCCTGTTTCTCTGCCTTTTCAACTTGTTTTCCTTTCCCTAGAGACTGTGGTTTCTTTCACAAGACTCAACACATCCCTCTGTTGACTTGGTAACATCCCTATTTAAAAGAATCCTGAGGTTGGACAGACTGCTCAGTGGGTATGAGCACTTGCTATGTTAGCATGCGATGTGAGTTCCAACTCCCACGACCCATGTAAAGCTGGCTCTGGCCTCACATGCCTATAACCCCAGCAGTGAGGGGCAAGACAGGTGGATCTCAAGAAGAAGCTGGCTAGCAAACCTACACAAAATGGCAAGCTCCGGCTTAAGTGAGAGAACCTATTTTAAGGGAATAAAGTAGAGGAGGAAGGACCTCTGGCCTCAGCATTTGTGTGCTGAGTGGAAGCGCACACGCGCGCACACGCGCACACACACACACACACACACACACACACACAACACACACACACAACACACGAATTAAAAACACATGTACACAATAAGTAAATAAGCAAACATCTTTCTTTCTTTCTTTCTTTCTTTCTTTCTTTCTTTTTTTTTTTTTTTTTTTTTTGCGGTGTGTGTGTTGGGGGGGAGTGAGTTTCAAATCAGGATTTCTTTGAGGCTTTGGAGCCTGTCCTGGAAGTCCTAGTAGACCAGGCTGCACTCAAAGTCACAGAGATCTACCTGCCTCTGACTCCCCAGCGCTGGGATTAAAGGCGCCACCACCACCTGGCATTTTTTTTTTGTTGTTGTTGTTTGTTCCCAAATTTTTAAGCCCTTTGTTATTTCAGTTCACAAAGATGCTGACCACCCTAATCCACAGATTTCTAACTGCTGCCTAGGGGGGAAGCTCTTCTGTAAGCCCATTGGTAAAATATTTCAGTAATGTATTATACACAAAGAGCTTAAGCCCACGTCAAAGGACCTTTTTGTTTTTCTTTTCCCTTTCTTTCTTCCTTTCTTTCTTTCTTTCTTTCTTTCTTTCTTTCTTTCTTTCTTTCTTTCTTTCTTTCTTTCTTTCTTTTTTCCAAGCCAGGGTTTCTCTGTGTAGCCCTGGCTGTCCTGGAACTCACTCTGTATGAAGGCAGGCTGGTCAGGCTAAGGCCGGGGTTCTTATCTACTTTTATTCTTTTCTATACAAATCCAAATCTGGACCCACAGGTTGGTTCCGTTCTTGATTGAGCAGAAAGATGTTAGAAGCAACCCCAGGAATTTAAAGCTAGGGGTTAGAGCACAGGAATAGCCATGTTTTCTGAAGCCCAACCTGCCAAGTCTTTTCTTTTTTCTTTCTTTTTTTCTTATTTTTATTGTGTATGTATGAACGTTTTGCCTGTGTGTATATATGTGTTCCATGTAGTGCCTGGTGTCCATGTAGGCTGGAAGAAGGTCCCAGATTCCTTGTAGCTAAAGATACAGTTGTGAGCCAACATGAGAGTCCTCTGGGAGTTTTCACCTACAGCTCCAATGTTAGCTTAAATGCTACCATGCTCCCTGCCATGATGATAACGGACTAAACCTCTGAAAGAATAAACAGCCCCCAGTTAAATGCTGTCTCTTACAATAGTTGCCCTGGTCATAGTGTCTCTTCACAGTAATATAACAGTGACTAAGACAGTACTCATCTATGAAATTAAAAAAAAAAAACTTTTCAATACAGCAACAACAATAAAACACACACATACACAAATAATAAAAACAACACAACAATGTGGTGATATTTTGTTTGTGCTGTAACAAATAAAGCTTGCCTGAAAATCAGAGTGTAGAACTAAGGCACTAGTTAGCCATAGAGGCCAGGCAGTGGGGGCACACACCTTTAATCCTAGCACTCATGAGCCAGAGGCAGACGGATCTCTGTGAGTTCAAGGCCAACCCGGGCTACTCAAGATTGATCCAGTCTCAAGGAAAAACAGAGCCAGGATGTGGTGGCTCATTCCTTTAATCCCAGCACTGGGGAGGTGGAGACAAGAAGGGATATGGCTGGACTGAGAGAGGAATATAAGGTGGGAAGAGACAGGAACACATTGCATTCAGTCTGAGGATTCCAGGAGACAAGATCTTGCCCCTTTCAATTTGAAATTTCATAGAGGTAAGAACTCTGTGGCTGGCTACTCTACTTCTCTGATCTTCAGGCAAGCTTTATTTGTTACAGCACAAACAAATTCACCACACAACACAACAAAAAATGTCAGTCTCTCAATAGAAAAAGTGCTGACCCACACCCACAGCTCACTGCTGTTTGATTTGTCTGAGGCTTCCCAAGGGGCTTCTGTGGTAGCTGAGACTGAAGTGGCCACAACTTTTCAAGATCCTGATGGCCTCATAGCTGTGGGGTCCCAAAGAAACCCTGGGCAGTGCCCACGTAGTACCTGTGGCTCCTTCCCTAAACCACTCTAACCCAGGAGCTGGGCTTCCCTTCCCTTCCCTGAGGCTTCTCTTTTCCTATGTAACACAGCCATTTTGGTCACGTACTCTCCTGGCTCGCTCTTGGTTCTTATTCCTGTCTTGGTCCATGGCCCTCTCTCCTCTTCCTCACGCCTCTCTTCCCCATGGCCCTGTTCACCATGGATTCTTACAGAAGCCTCTGCTTTTTCTCTCCTATCTGCATGAAACCCTTCTCGTGAACCTTACGTAGGAGTAGTCACACCCACACTAAGGAGGGTACAGGCGAGGCAGATGCCCTTTCACCTCGGCGGACACTGATTTGTAGTAAGGTAAGGGACAGGAGGCTCCAATTAACCTGGTTTTAAAAACAAGCTGGGGTGTAGTTCAAGAATAGGGGCTTGTTCATTATATATGTGGCCTGGTACCTGTCTCCAGTACCAGACATAGACACAAACAAGCACATTAATGATTAATCTTCACTATAAATTAACCATCATAATAAATAAGAAATTATACAAATGTAAAACATAGAGAGAGCTGGGTATGGTAGGACATGGCTGTAAGCCCAGCATTTATGAGATAGAGGCAAGAATATCAGAGGTTCAAGGCTTACCTCAGCTATATAGCAAATTTGAGGTCAGACTTGGGATTCATAAGAATCCTATGCCCCCCAAAAACTTAAATGTTTAGAGGAAAAAAAAAAAAAAAAAAAAAGCCCGAGCATAGCATAGCGGTTGCCTCAGTTAGAGTCTTTATTGCTGTGATGAAAACACTGTGACCAAAAGCAAGTTGGGGAGGAAAGGGTTTATTCGGCTTACACTTCCATATCACTGCTCATCACCAAAGGAAGTCAGGACAGGAACTCAAGCATGGCAGGATTCTGGAGGCAGGAGCTGATGCGCAGCCATGGAGGGGTGCTGTTTACTGCCTTGCTCCCCATGGCTTGCTCAGCCTGCTTTCTTATAGAACCCAGTATTATGATAAAGCAAGGGGACCTTGGCAGATTCCATGGCAGGCGAGGGTGACTGAAGTGGGGGACAAACATGCCAGGCAGATAGAGCTTAGTAAGAAGTTTTATTAGAAAGGGAATGGGGAGAAAGGAAAGAGAAAAGAGGTAAAGAGACATAGAGAGTGAGGACAGAGAGGGAGATGGGAAAGGTCCTGTCTGCCCCAGAGGAACAGCAGGAAAGAGAATGTAAGTGAGTCTTTCCTTTAAAGGGGTCCTTTGTACCTGCATCCTGACCAGGGAACTGCCTGAATACATTCTGCCAGGTGACAGGGGCAGAACAACATAATGGCTAAATCCTTACACCCAGGACAACCAGCCTAGGGATGGCACCACCCACCATGGACTGACTGGGTCCTTCCCAATTGATCACTAATTGAGAAAATGCCTTATAGCTGGATCACATGGAGGCATTTCCTGAACCGAGTCTCTGTCCTCTCCGATGACTCTAGCTTGTGTCAAGTTGACACACAAAACTGGCCATGCTGTGGTACATGCCTGTAATTCCAGATTCAGAGGCAGGAGAATCAATATAAATTCATAACCAGCCTGGACTACACAGCAAGATCTCAAAATAAACAAGCTGGGCAGTGGTGGCTCATGCCTTTAACCCCAGCACTGGGGAGACAGAGGCAGGTGGATCTCTGTGAGTTGAGAGGCCAGCCTTGTTTACAGAGTGAGTTCTGTGATAGTCAGAACTATTTCACAGAGAAACCCTGTCTCAGAAAAAAACAACAATAAATAAATAAGTAAAAGACAAAAGAAGAAAGAAACTAAGCTCTGGGGGCCATGCCTTGGGCCTGGTGCCTACTCCCTGGCTTCTGGTTTACCACATTGCAGTAATTAGATGACCCTGGGGCCCGATGCTGGGGCAAAGAAAAAGGAAAAACCCAGAACTGTTCTGCATGAGAGAGCGCAGTTGGGTAAGGGATATGGGTGCCCAAAACAATGGCAGGAGGGGACACTTGGGGACCAGTCACAGCTGTAAGTGTTTGTAACTGCCAAAGCTGAGACAAACAGCCTTGCCACTTCACGGTGACTGCCCATCGCAAAAGAGACAGTATTTGCCTCTTTCCTCTGGGGAGGAAGTTCGGTTCAGCGATTGTGGTGATTGGACAGCTTGAGGTAATGGCTCTGCCTCTGGCTGGGATCAGGGTCAAAGTGATGAGGAATGGGGGCAGAACTTCCTCCCTGTTCCCAAGTGGTTCAGAACAAACCGTGGCCAGCTGCCTGTGTCGACCTCTGGTAGACACCAAAGGAGAAATCTGATGGAAGCTGCCCAGGGGTCTGCTTCCACATTAATTTTTTTCTTTCTGGGACTGAACCAACACATAGACGCTGTATCAATAATCAATAACCCCAAACCATTTTTCTACTGTTGTTTCTTTAATGTGGCTATTATGAAATTTCAAACCATCAAAGTATTTTATATTGCTTCTTTTTTGAGACAGGGTCTTGCTGAGGAGCCCAGGCTGGCCTTGAACTCACTATCCTCTAGCCTTAGCTTCAGGAGTTCTGGCCTTCTGAGCATCTGTTACCATGCCTGGGTTCACACTGTGTTTCTACCAAATGGTTATATCTACTACCCTAGCTTTGCTTAGTCTTGCAGGATGGTTTTCTGTTCTGTGTTATCTTTACTCTTTTTAGTCCTGGGGGAAAAACCAGGGACTCACACATGCTCATCACATGCTCTACAGCAGTTACACCAGCACACCTTGCAGGAGGTATTTGTTGAAGAGACGAAAACTCTTTATTTTCCCTGATCTGTGCCTCAGTTCCTGAACTCAAAGGGTCCTTATGCCTCAGCCCACACCACTATGCCAGCCTGCATCACCACGTTCAGTCTGCATGACCGTGCTCATCCTGCATGACCATTCTTGGTCTCCATGACCATGTATGCTCATCTTGCATGACAATTCTTGGTCTCTATGACATGTTCATCCTGCCTCACCATCCTTGGTCTCCATGACCATGCCTGGCTTGCATGCTGAATGCTGGTCATTAGTCATCCTTCCCATCTCCTGAACCTATATCAGTGCCTTATACAAGGCTCAATAAATTTGCATTGTTCACTTTAACACATTTCAAAGCTTGTGTTATGGCTCTGGGGGTATCTGCTTCTGGACCCCTCACCCCTTCTTTTCCTGTGATTTTTTTTAAAAATCATCTTGATAAGCTTGTTCTCCTTCAATATAAAGGCAATCCCTTCTGGGTTTAGACAGCTTAGCTCAAACATGCCTTGTGCAAGATAAATGTTTTATTGAAGCTAAGAGCTCACTGGACAGCAAGGTATTTAACTACCAGGTAGGAGAAGGCTGTTTTCAAGCTCATCAAGGCCTAAGTAGAATGTATTGATGCACGGCCCAAGGACACACAGCCAGTCACTTCAAGAGCTAGGGCTAGACTTCTTGACTTATAACGTGACCTTCAACTTCACAGTGAGGAGCATGGCTGTCAGGTGTGAGCGCCCTCAGCTTTCATCCCTGCAGCTTCTGCCATGTCTATACTTTTGCTCTTCCTTCCGTCCTGACTCAGATAGAGGACGGCACAAGACTGGCGACTTCAACTCCTGTGCCCTCAGACTCCCACATGCATGCCATGGCATCGCCTCCTACTCCCACTCCCCCAACAATAATAGTGAAAGCTTTAGCCCCAAAGGCTCAGATCATTTTCTCTCTTCTGCATCCTAGTTCCAGTTTCCTTCTATGAGTTCTCCTGTCAGGGCCTGTCAGTGGTTAAGAGCACTGGCTGCTCTTGCAGAGGCTGAGTTCGATTCCCAGCAACCACATGATGGCTCACAACCATCTGTAATGGGATCTGATGCCTTCTTCTGGTGTGCAGGCATACATGTAGACAGAGCACTCATAATGCCTCCCCCCACCAAAAAAAAAAATATAGAGAGAAAGTGAGTTCTCTTGTCAGCATAGATATATAACCAGGTGGGGCAGGAAATGTAGCTCAGTGGGTAGCATGCTGGCATGAAGACCTAACATACAGGAAGCCCTGGGTTTGATCTCCAGCACTACATAAACCAGGCATGGCTTCAAAGACCTGTAATTCCAACACTCAGAAGGTTGAGGCAAGAGGACCAGAAATTCAAGGTTGTCCTTATCTGTATAGTGATCCCAAGGCCAACCTAGGCAACCTGATACTCTGGGGTTTTGTTTGTTTGTTTGTTTTCCTTTGTTTTTATGGTTGTTTTATTTTTAACAGGCTTAATCAGTTAAGGGGTCTGATGCAAGCCTAATGACCTGAGTGGTCTCTGGGACTCATATAGTAGACTGTTAGAGCAAGAACTTAGCCTGTACAAGGTCCTGACTGGGATCTGCCCTTGTCAAAGAAAGCCTTCTGCCTTCTGCAGAGGAAAATAGGTCTTTCTCCCCGGACACTCTCAGTGGGGAGACAGATAGAATGGGGAGGGGGTGTCGAGGATACTCCCAGGCCACAGTAGCCTACTGTAATGGTATATTTGTACATTGTGTGAATATGTATTGCTGTGACTGGTGTAATAAAAAGCTAAATGGCCAATAGCTAGGCAGGAGGTATTAGCAGGATTTCCAGGGAGAGAAAAGGAAGAAGAGATATTCAAGGTACAAGTGAGATGCTAAAAAGACCTGGAGGGTGTCGGATGTACAAAATGAAAGAAAGGTAAAAAGCCAGGAGTCAAAAGGTAGATTAATATAAATGGGTTAATTTAGGTTATAAGAGCTAATGGGGCAAGCCTAAGCTAAGACCCATCTTTCATAGTTAATGATAAGTCTCTGTTTTTACTTGGGAGCTGGCTGGCAGGACAGAGAAAGACTCATTGTGGTCCACCCTCCCACCTCCAGCAATAAAGCCAAATAAGAAATGCTGAGATGCTCTGCTCACGATGTATGGGGGTGAGGGGTTGGGAGGGGGCATGCCCCTGGCCCTTCCCCTGCAGCTCTCCTTCTACACCTGGCTTTTCCCAGGAGGAACTTCCTCCTAACCTCAGGGCCTTTTGACACTTGGGATCAGTGACAAGCCCCCTTTTTTCTGTTTGCCTGAAAATGCAGATGACAAAACACCAGACAACCGTAGAGTTTTCACTGCAGAAAATCTCTGGGTCTGCCCTTCAAAACAGAAGCATTCTGGGACAATGGCTGTATTGAGAATGCCAGACCCTGGGCCTTCTATCAGGACGGCCTTGAAACTGACAGAGAACAGACACATGGTATATACACATGCAGGCAGGCAAAACATTCATGAAGAAGTCCATTTAAAAATTATATTAGAGCCTAGCGGCCTTTAATACCAGCACTCAGGAGACAGAAGCAGGCCGACCTTTGTGAATTCGAGGCCAGAAGCCTTGTCTACAGAGCGATTTCCAGGACAGCCAGAGCTACACAGAGAAACCCTGTCTCAAAAAAACTAAAAACAAAACAACCACCCCCACTATATTAGCATGTACCTTTGTGATGTAGGAAATATTTGTAGTAAATATTTGTAGAAGTAGTTTTTGGTTTTTTTTTAAGTAATTTATTTATTTATATTTTATGTGCATTGGTGTTTTGCCTGTCTGTATGTCTGTGTGATGGTGTTGGATATTGGAGTTACAGACAATTGTTAGATGCCATGTGTGTGCTGGGAATTGAACCTAGGTCCTCTGGAAGAGCAGTCAGTGCTACTAACGGCTGAGGCATTTCTCCAGCCCTTGTTTTTTGTTTTTTGTTTTGTTTTGCTTTGCTTTGCTTTGCTTTGTTTTTTTGAAATAGGTTTTCTCTGTAGCTTTGGAGGCTGTCCTAGAACTTGCTCAGTAGACCAGGCTGGCCTCGAGTTCAGAGCTCCACCTGCCTCTGCCTCTTGAGTGCTGGGATTAAAAGCATGTGCCACCAACACCCGGCTTTTCAGTCCTTGTTTTTTAAGGGAATTGTTTTGCTGTTTGGCACTTGACTTTTATATGCCTCCTTTACCTTTAGTGGAGACTGCTTATCAGGAAACCATGGACGCTATGCAAAACAGGCAATAAGCTGCATCAACAATGTAATCTCCTTATTTGTTGTTATTATTTTACAGGGCATTGTTTGGGTTGGTTGTGTGTCCAGCTTTTTTGGAGCTATAAGCCATCTGGGTGAAACAAGATGGGGTACTCAAGAGCAATAAAGCCAAATAAGAAATGCTGAGATGCTCTGCTCACGATGTATGGGGGTGAGGGGTTGGGAGGGGGCATGCCCCTGGCCCTTCCCCTTAGTTTCTTGCTGGGGCGGGGGAGGGGGGGCGAGCATTCTGTACAGAAAGAGACAGGGTCAGTGCTTATGTGTGAAGGGAAGGATCAGGGTACAGGAGCTGAGCCCTGAGACAGAAGTATGCTGGCTGGAAGGGGAGGGCTCACCACCATACTGCATCTCGAAAGGGAGAGGATCTGGTATGGTGAAGGGTTTAAGGTCACTCTCTGTGACCACTGAGGACAGACCTGGCTAGGAAAGTCACAAGTTTACACTCCCAGGCTCCTAACATTACTGGGAGATGCACTTCCTCAATGTCACATAAATCACAGAATTTCACAGCCGAAGGAGCCTCTCTGCAGCTATCACTAATCCGGCCTCTTCTCCCTGACCTCCTAGTCTTCTCCCAGACCCAGAGGTAGACAGCCTAAATGCCACTAATTGCAAACAGATGCAAGGTCGGTTGGTAATCCCTGAGACAATATACGGCACTTTTCTCTGGCAACATGTCCCAGCTCTCGGTGCTATTTTGCAGGAGTTTCCTTTACCTGGGATGCTTCCCTGCCTGCTGTGTGTGTGTGTGTGTGTGTGTGTGTGTGTGTGTGTGTGTGTGTGTGTGTGTGTGTGTGTGCCCTCAGATGATCCCATGTTTAACATAGCAGCAGTGATAAACACTGCATCATTTCTGGAGAAAAGTTTATGATCCCTCAGTATCATTTCTGTTCTCTGCTTCTCAAGACCTTTCAGATCCCTTTGCTCTAGTGTTAATGTTCCAGTACTTTCCACTCAACCAGAAAAGGGCCTTGAACTGTTTCCCACACAAGCCAGTCGTGCAGGACCTGACTCTCTGTAAGAGCTGGCTGTTGACTTTGAAATGTGATCGAGGCACTGGGCTTTCATATCTCCCTCGGCTGCTGTCTTAACTCAGCCATTTATTCACGTACACTCTGTGTCACTTTCGGTGCCTTGTCTCACCTCCATTTTATTTCATCTTATTTACTTTGATGGCTGTTTGTGTGGGGGTGGCCCATGCCTTTAGTTTCTATGCTCAGGAGGCAGAGGCAGGTGGGACTCTGTCAGTTCAAGTTCAGCCTGGTCTACCAAGTAAGTTCCAGGACAGCCAGGGTTGTTCCACAGAGAAACTTTGCATTGCAAAATGAAGATAGGGTGTTATACTGGTAGCAAATCACTAAATGACTCTGATGACAAGCTTATTGGTATGGCAGTTATAGTTTTAAATGGAGTAGACAGAAGTTTTCACACCAATCCCTCCTGGATTACCCACTTGAAGCTGTCCCTTTATATGCCAGGCTTGTCCCATTGTCCATCATCTTCCCTCCCCTCCACAGAGGAGCCTCTGCTCAGGGACCGTAGTGGTATGTCTTAGTGAACACCTTTTGTGCAGTATTTTGAGAGTGTGTGTAGCATGTAGGCATGTTATGGACAATTCTCCTTTAGCAGCCGCCATTGTACCTCCTAGAGCTCAGAGAAGCAGAAGCTAGCCATCAGAGAGGAGGCCTCCATCTCAGTCCCAGCCTGGTTTCTCCTTAGCTGGTTACTGAGGCAACCAAAGTACACAGCGCCTTCAGCAGTAGTATCTTAGCATCCAGTCATGTGTCCTTCCGGAGGACTAAGAAGCTCCTTTGCCAACACTGAATGAAAAAAAGAAATAAAGGACATGGCTGCTCCAAGGTTGGTGGAGGAGAGAGCTTGCTATAGATAAAAGGAAGAGTGTAGTCAGGGTCATGGACATCTGGGAGAGCCCAGAGTGGACATGAGCAGACTGGGCCATGCTGGGAGTGGGGAGGGGCAGGGAGACTCCAGAGGAGAACGAGGTATAGAAGCCACAGGGGGAAGGTACAAAAGGAGCAGCGGTAACCAAAATGGCTGGATTAGATAGGGAAGAGACTCTCGGGGACGGGGCTGGAGAGTTCAGAGTAGGGACTGAGGGATGCTGGGAGGACCTGGTAGCCAGGTCCACTTTGATATGTTAGCTAGGCACCTCTGCAATTTGTTCCAGGTTTTGGGACTGGGATTTTTGTAGTTTCTGGGAATTTTATGGCTTGTAGGAATCTTTCCCTGTGTGTGCAAGATATCTTTTCTTTCTTCTTTCTTTTTTTTTTTTTTTTTTTTTTGTAGACCAGGCTGATCTTGAACTCACAGAGATCTGCCTGTCTCTGTCTTTAATCCCAAGTGCTGGGATTAAAGGCATGTGCCATCACTGCCCAGCAAGATTGATACTTTTAAAATTAGTTAGATGAATATGTCTCTGTGTGTGGTACCTGAAGCCAGAAGTATCAGGTCTCCTGGAGGGGGAGTCCCAGGCCATTGTGAGCCACCCCATGTGGGTGCTGGGAACTGATGTGGGTGCTGGGTCCTCTGGAAGACTTGCACATTAATGACAGAGTAACAAGGAACTTTGTTCAGAAACAATGTAATAGATAGTACAGACTCTATACTTTACAGGGAGTGCTCAGGGCTGCTGGCTGTTCTCTAGGGCCAGAAAAAGGATGAGTTGGGTATTAAGAGGCAAGGCATGGGTGGGTCCGTTTTGAGTGACAGGCTGGTATTATGTGAACCAGTCTTCACTGTGCACGTCCTTTCCCACGGTGCATCCGATTTTAACCATATGTACTGGGATTATGGCTAGGCCCCCTCCCTTCCCTTTCTAATAGAACTTCTCACATAAGCTATGTCTGCCTGGCATGTTTGTCCCACACCCACCATGGAATCCGACAAGATCCCCCTCATGCTTTATTCCTAACACAGATGTTTAGTCCATTTTCATCATGGTGGGGAACATGGTGGCACTCAGGCAGATGTGAGATGTGATGAAGAAGTAGCTGAGAGTCCCACATCTGGATCTGTAGGCAGCAGGAGGAGAGAGCCACTGGGCCTGGCTTGGGCTTTTGAAATTTCAAAGGGCATCCATAGAGACTCACTTCCTCCAATAAGGCCACATCTCCTAATCCCTCCCAAGCAGTACCACTCCTGCCGACTAAGCATTTAAACATATGAACCTATTGGGCCATTCTTTTTCAAACCACCACAGTGGCTCAGCAGTTACCAAGGAGTTGCTACTCTTCCTGAGGACCTGGGTTTGATTTCCAGCACCCACATGGCAACTCACAGCTGCAAATCCACTTCCAGGGAATCTGATGCCCTCTTTCAGCCTCCTCAGGCACCAAGCATGCACACAGTGCTCAGGTATACATGCAGGCAACACACACACACACACACACACACACACACACACACACACACACACACAGGTGAGAGGCTAGTGAGATGCTTCAATGGTTTAGACATGTACATGTCTTCCACAGGACCCAATTTTAGCTCCCACTACCCATACTGGGCTACTCACTCTAGTTCCAAGGGGATTTGACCTCTCCTGGCTTCTTCAGGAACCTGCATTCATACCCCCTCCCAGAAATACATATAATTAAAAATGAAATAAATCTTTTTAAAATGCATTAAAAAACAAAAACAAAACAACAAAACGAGGTGGAAGGAGACAAGGAACTCCCCAAAAGTTGTCCTCTGACATAACATGCTCTGAGGACCCATGCTCCCTTCTGCTATATACTGAGTTCAAGACCAGCTTGAGCTATATGATATCCTATCTCAAACAAGCAAGCTGGGGACATAGGTCAGAGATAGGGTAGTGGCTTAGTGTGTGTGAAGCCCTGCCATATGTTCAATCCCAGTTCTGCAACTGATACACAATTTTTCACCATTGGGCATTCTGTGATCTTAGCCCTTCAGAAGAGAAGGCAGGAAGTGCAGTATTTCATAATCATTGTTTGCTGCATGTACTCTGACTTAGGCCCAGCCTGGGATATACAGTATCCTACCTGAAAATAAAACAAAAAGCTACAACAATCAACAAACATTTCAGAGCTGTGGTCTAGATCACTTGCCTCCCATCCCTGAGACTCCGGGCTTGATCTCTGGCAATAAACAATTAGACAACAACAAATTCTTTTTTTTTTTTTGTTTTTTTTTTCTTTTAATGTTTTCACTATTTGATGTTGCATTTTGGTTTTGGTTTGAAGTTACACACTAACAATAAGTGTGTGTGTGTGTGTATGTGTGTGTGTGTGTTGCTTTTTCAATTTTCTTTGCTTGCTTGTTCATGGGTTCATTTAGTTACCCTTTATTTGGATGTAAGGCATCAGAGCGTGCTGAAATTGTCACTTGCTAGTGAGATAAACATCAGTTATTGTCACCCTGTCCTCTAGATGGTGTGGCAGATTTTGTGAAGGGCAGGTCTCATTGGAGTTCAGCTTTAAACCAAGTGAAGGGGTGTCGTGTCAAGGATATTTTAATTGGCTGTCTGCATTGTGTGGACTCATTAGATAATTGTCAGCCTCTCCTTCAGTTCCTGCTGTACAGGCTGGCTGTGGAAGACAGCCTGTGGGAAAGAGATTAGCCAGGGGAGAGCCTGTGGGGCTGTAGACACGAGCCACCAGGCCAGCCACAGGGCCAGACCTGGAGGCAGTGGGGGCTGGAGACAAAGGGCCTGGAGCTGGGAAAGAACGAGGAACTGGGCATAGCAGAGACACAAGAAGGACTTGGGGTGGAAGCCACGATGGAAATTCCCTCAGGAATCAAGCCCAGGGCTGGGAACACAGTTTGACTGGTAGGGTGCTGGCCCAGCAGGCACAAAGCCCTGTGTTCCATCTCAGAATAAACTGGGTGTGGTGACATGTGCCTGCAATCCTTGAAGCAGGAAGATCTGGAGTTCGAGGTCATCCTAGGCCATCTAGGCACTTCCAGGCCAGCCTGGGCTATAGGAAAGCCTACATCAGAGAGGAGTGGGGAGGGAGGAAACAGAAATAAGAAGGCATAAAAGCAGATGTTTAGGGAGAGCTGCCTACTCAGGAAGTGAAAACTGGAGGGGTTTCTCATATGAGACGACTCACGTTCCACATCACCTAAGAAATCAGAGAACAGGCAAGGGTTTGGGATGACGTAATTCCCACTGTGGAAAAGAGGCAGTCCTGAAGAGCTGACCTGGCCGCTGGAGTCAGAGGGCAGAGCCCTGCAGGAAGCAGCGGGAGGTGACTCAGCACTACCTCACAGCAGGGTGGGATGGCCGGGGATGGAGGCTAAGATCACATTTGGAACAATGGAGCTTGAATGCCAAACAGGACTTAGGGCTGCATATGAGGCTCAGCACAGAAACAGAGAAACACCAAATAGAAGTTAAAGAATACAGACCCAGTGCTAGAGAGAAGGCTCAGTGTTTAAGAGTGCTGGCTGCTCTTGCAGAGGACCTAGGTCAATTCCCAGCAACCTCGTGGTGGCTCAAAGAAACCATTTGTAATTCCAGTCCCAGGAACCCAGCGTCTCCTCTGGACTCCAATGGTACCAGGCATATACAGTACACAGACATACATACAGGCAAAACACCCATACACATAAAATAAAATAATAAAGCAAAGCAAAGAACATTTATGGTGACTGATCTCCTGATATTTGTCCATTGAATAAGGTTTTTAAATCTTATTTTATTTAAATTTAATTAAATCTTCTGTGTATGGGTGTTTTGCCTGCACAAATGTCTGTGAAACATGTGCATCTGCCTGGTGCCTACAGAGGCCAGAAGAGGTAATCAGATACCCTGGAACTGGATTTACAGATGGTTGTGAACGGTCATATGGGTACTAGGAATAGAACTCGGGTCCTATGGAAATCTTAATCCCCAAGCCATCTCTTCAGCCCTAAATAAGGTTTTATTTAAAAGAGATCATTTCTGGGGCTGGCAAGACTGCTCAGCGGGTGAAGATGTTTGCTGCCAAACCTGGGTTTGAGCTCCGAGCCCACATGGTTGAGGGGAGAACCAGCTTCCACAAGCAGTCTTCTGACGCCCACACACATGAAGGGACATGCATGCACACATACATACACAGAGTAAATGGAGAGAGAGAGAGAGAGAGAGAGAGAGAGAGAGAGAGAGAGAGAGAGAGAGAGAGAATTTCGTTGGGGTGGTGCACATCCTTAATCCCAGCATTTAGCAGGCAGATGTTCTGCTGGAATCTGCAGCTCACTCGTGCTTGAACCAGACAGCCCCATTCCTGTCTCTTGAAACCCAGCCTCTCAGAATCTCTGAACAAAGAGAAGGCACCAAAGAACACAGTTCCACATCCTTGGCTGCTACAGTAGCTCCTCCCCTGAGGCTGCCAGCAGCCCAAGTTCCTGCTCCAGCATTCCAGCTTTTGATGGTACTTGGGCACAAACCCAGTTTGTGGCAGACACATCATCACCCCTTGCCGACAGGCTGTATAATACGCTAAGTTCAGTCATGTCACTTCTCTAACCCGGATCTCTGGGGTTGGAGGACTCACACAGCAGTTGCTTTGCTTAAAATACCTTTTCTTCTGTGTTTTCAGTTCAGTTTGATCTGGCTTACTGCTGTTGTGCCCCAATTCTGAACCCCAAAATCATCAAGAGACCCTATCTGATGCCAAAGCAAAGAGTCTTTAATTAATTAACGAGTTAACTGTATGAACTCGGGTCTTGGGTCCATTCCACATGTCAGGTAGAGGGAGAAGGACCTGGAGGGACTATGGGGCAGGGAATTTATTGGGGTAGAACAAGGGGAGTGTCTGAGGTCCCCAACAGTCTCAGGATTGGTGCACTTCCAAGCTTGGACAACTGTCCTGTGTTGATTGGCCAGCTGCACCTGTAGGAATGGTTGCTATGGCTTGTAGGCCCTCCCATGATGGTTGCTATGCTCTGTACTCCACAGTTACCTTAAAGTAATCCAGAGCCCGCCAGCTAACTTCTGATGGGTTCCTTGCCACATGAAGGATATCTGGCTTCCTAGTGACTGGGACAAAGTCAGGCTAGGTCAGAAACTCAGCCTACATCTTGCTGGGTCTTTTCTGTAGCTTGTCATGGCTGCCAAAGCAGGGGGCTGGGTGGGGTCTAGTCTGCATCAGAGGAGAAACTTATTATCAGGTACAGAAAACCTATTAGCAGAGACAGGCAGATCTCTGAGTTCAAGGCCAGCCAGGTCTACAGAGAGAGTTCCAGGACATCCAGGGCTACACAGAGAAACCGTCTCAGAATAAAACAAAACAAAAGGTCACTCTGCCTGGGAATGAGTCTCAGTTAGTAGGATGCTTGCTTAGTGTCCTAGTCAGGATTCTATTGCTGTGAAGAGATACCATGACCAAGGCAACTCTTATGAAAGAAAGCATTTAACTGGGGGCTTGATTACAGTTTCAGAGGTTTAGACCACTGTCATTATGGTGGGGAAGCATAGCAGCACGCACACAGACATGGAGCAATAGCTGAGATTTTTTTTCTTGTCTCTTTTTGTTTCCTGAGACATGGTCTCACTGTGAAGCTCTTGCTGGCTTGAAACTCACTATGTAGAACATACTAGCTTTGAAATCATAGAGATCTTCCTGCCTGTCTCTGCCTCCCCAGAGCTGGGATTGAAGGCATTTGAAACTACACCCAACTAAGTATCTGAGACCTTTACATCCTGGCCACAGGCAAAGACAGACAGACATACAGAGAGACAGACAGAGAGCATAAGCAGAAACTGGGCCTGGCATTGGCTTTAAAAACAACAAAACTCTCACTATACATTTCCTTGAAAAGGTCACACCTCCTTAATCCTTCTCAAGGAGTACCACTCCTTGATGACTAAGCATTCACATACACGAGGGTCATTCTTATTCAAACCACTACATGTAAGATGCACAAAATCCTGGATTTGATCCTTAGCACTGCATAAAACTGAGCATGGTAGCAGAGGCCTGTAACCCTAGCACTGGCACTCAGGAAGTAGAGGTAGAAGTTGGAAAAGTATAAGGTTATCCCTTAGCTACATAGCAGATTTTTAAGCCAACCTAGGGTAAATAAGACCTGTAAAAGAGGTCACCATTTCCTAACTTGGACAAGGTTCTGGGTTCCATCCTGGCACTACAAAAAGAAAAACTTAAAAAGCACACAAGTTGGCACAGTGATGTATGCCTGGCAGAGTGGTGATGCCTATACTTCTAGCTCATGAAAGATGAGAAGCAAAGAATAGGAATTCAATCCTGCCTGCGTAAGACAGTCTGGGCTATTGAAAACTTGTCTCAGAACAAAATGAGACAAAACAAAAATCCCAACAACAATAAGAAAAGAAATCTGACAAACAAAAGTCATCCAACACACTAAAAACAAGATAAAAAATCGAAGAGTCCAGAGAGAGTTCTGAGTAGGGAGAGCCTCTTGCTGCCTGAGTTTGATCCCAGGACCCACATGGCGGGAAGAGGGAACTGACTGTCCCAAGTTGTTATCTGACTTCCACACCTGCTCTATGGTATGTGCCCCTCCCCCAAACAATAACTAAATGTATGTAATAAAGTATAAAAAATGGCAGAGGGACTCCAAATATCCATCAATAAGGAATCAAGTGAAATCAAAACCTACACTAAACAGTACTGCAATACTGTGAAGCAATTAAAAGAAATAGATAAGCTCACACACTAACTACATATATAGCTGGGCAGGGTGGTGAATGCCTGTAATCCCAGGTAAAGGGATCAGAAGGGCAAGGCTAGCCTCAGCTACATAGTGAGTTTAAGCTCAGCCTAAGATACACAAAATTCCATCTCAAGGAAAAAAAAAAAAAAAAGAAAGCAAGCAGAAAATGCATACATACATATATACATAGATGCATGCATACATACATAAAAATAAGAGAAATCATATTCCTAGAATATTGACACACATTTATATTCCCAGCATTTAGGAGGCAGAGACAGGAGAATCCTGAGTTTCAGGTTACTCTGGGTTACAGAGAACCCAGTGAGCCCTGTCTCAAAATGAAAACTGAAGAGTGGGCTGGGGACACAGTTGAGAAGCAGAGTGCTTATCTAGAACGCAAGGGCCCTAAATTCCAATCCCTAAGACCACAAAAAAATAAGAGTTAAAAAGAACAATGCTTTGCCTGCATGCACGATATGCAGCACACGTGTTCCTGGTGTCCAGGGAGACTAGAAAAGAGTGTCATACCCCCTGGTTGCGAACTACCACAATGGTATTGGAAACCTAACCCCGTCCTCTCCACAGGAGCAGTCATCTCTGCACCCCTAGAACTGAAGCTGTGATGAACACCTCCTTTGCAGAGTAAAGGCAAGCTTGAGAAATGCACTCGAGGCTGCTTGCTGGGAGATGGGCTGGCCTGGGGCAAAGGGAAGGCAGGAGAAGGCCAGCTTCAGGGGATGAGACCAGATTTGGGCTGAGTTTGGCAAGGAGCCAGGCATATGTCCCTTTTGGGGAGAAACTTCCAGCAACATGCTGCTGACAGGGACAATACAAGGCTTCTCTGGGGTCTCACTTAGTTTTTGTTCTGTTGTGCTTTAAGATAGAATCGGGTGTCGTTATGTAGCCCAGTCTGGCTTTCCAACTCGGCTTCCTCCTGCAATAGCCTCTGCATTGAGACCACAGATGTGTACAACCGTAAGGCTTGGCTTTCAAGAGTCTTGAGGTGCTTCCTTTTCAGGTAACGAAATGAAGGTCACATGCCAGCCCATGAAGTCTGTCACCAGGGAGATCTGGTGACATCTTGACGGCTGATATGGTGTTAGATGTGATCTGGCAGAGACTGGAGGTTGAAACTGGCCCTATTCTTAATCCAGGCTGATCCAGAACTCACAGCAATCCTCCTGCCTCAGTCTCCCAAATCCTGGGATTACAGGCATGAACCTCCATGCTGGCTGCCATTGTTTTCTGAAAAGCTTTCCTGACTCCATTTTCTGTGCCCATTTTCTCGAATTCTAACCTTTCCTTTGTCCTGTTATCTGTATGTTTAGCACTGCCCACCCCCACCAGACCATAAACACCCTCTGAGTAGGGTGGATGTGTTTATACCAATCAGCCTCTTGACACCTCAGCTCAGCTAGTCCATTCTGCACTAGGATCCCCTCTGTCCCAACCCTGGCTGTTCAGTACTCGGTGTCCCTGGGGTGGTCAGGAATGATCCGGAACAAAGCCTGGCAGGTGAATGCTGCTGCGGTTCCCTGTGATTCACCCTCTGCTTTGCTCTCAGTGGGTGGGTAGTACAAGCCACAACCACTATCTCAGACCTTAGGGCCTTCGCTGATCCCGAGGGGAGGGAGGGGGCAGGTGATTGTCAGGCCAGGGACCCAATAAGAGATACTCCAGGGAAAATGACTGTGCCCCTCTGCCTCCTCCCACTATCATGTGAGACACACCTGAAATGCCTGGTCCTGCCGAAGGCTACCTAGAAAAACCTTACCAAACTTTTAAGGTGAGTGATTGGCTAGCGCCCAGTGTCAGAATTCCTCAGGTCTCCTGGCCCCAGATCAAGGAAACAATGCAGGCACAGATATCTGCCCCAAGGTGCTGGATACAGGTGGCATCTTCCACCATGGCCTGTGTGGGAGTTGGTCTGAGAATATACTGTCACACAGGGTACATGTGAAGAAGGGATGGGTACCCCATCAGGGGGAAGGGACAGAGCTTGAAAGACAGCCTCAGAAGGTGCTGAGATTAAATTCCTAAGGACTTGAGCACTGGTTCCTGGAAAATGGGGTGCTGCCCTCCTCTGGAAGGAGTTGGAGGTACCCCTGTATTCTCCATTCCCCTACCCTGCCTGGGGGGCATTTGCTGCTTTTCCTTGGTAAAATGGGAGAGTACTTTGCACTTATAAAACTTCAAGCTAGGGCTGGGGTGTAGCTTATTTCCAGAGTACTGACTAGGGTGCACACAGCCCTGGGTCTGATCACTAGCCCAGCATAAATCGGGTGACAATGCACACCTGCAATCCCAGCACTCTAAGATGGAGGCAGGAAGATCAGGGGTTCAAAGGAATCCTCACTTTATTAGTCAGTGTTGTCTAGAGGAACAGAACTAATGGGGTACACACATACCTACATACACACACACACATACATACATGCATACATATACATTCACACCTAAATACACACATACATGCATACACATGCATACCTACATACACATACATACATACATATACACACACATACACATACATACATGCATACATGCATGCATGCATACATACCTACATACACATGTACCCACACATACACACATACACATACATACATACACACATACACATACATGCATACATACACATGCACACACATACACATATACATACATATACACACATACATGTACACACATACATACATGCATGCATGCATACATATTAATTACTAAGTCAGCAGATCATACTTGAGAGCTGAGAACACAATAGTTAGTCCTTGAGGCTGGTTCCTCAGCAGTCAGACAGTCTCACAATGACTGTCTCACGGGGTGGGTGTAAGGGGAATGGGAGTGTTGTAGGAGCATCCACTTGTTGGTCAGTTATAAGGCTGGGTGCCTCAGTAATCCCATTGGCATAAAAAGCCTGGAAGTTTCCCAGAGAGTTGCTGGCCCCTAGGCCACGAAGAAAGCTTGGAGACACTGGTTCTGATATCAATGAAGGGAACAGCTGTAGATGGATTTTTCTTTGAGCTATCAGTTTACAAAAAATGACTCAGAAACTTACTATTAATTATGAAAGCTCAGCCTATAGATTGGCCTTGTCCACTAGCTCTCTCTCTCTCTCTCTCTCTCTCTCCCTCTCTCTCCCTCCCTCTCTCTCTCTCTCTCTCTCTCTCTCTCTCTCTCTCTCTTTATTTAATTTTATTTTTTTGAGACAGTGTTTCCCTGTGTAGCCTTGGCTGCCCTAGAACTCACTCTGCAGACCAGGCTGTCCTTGAACTCACAGAGATCTGCCTGCCTCTGCCTTCTGAGTGCTGGGGTTAAAGGAGTGTGCCACCACTGCCCAGCTCTAGCTCTTATAACTTAAATTGACCCATTTATATTAATCTTCATTTCTCCTGTGTCTTCTTACCTTTCTTCCCTGTTGAACCTCCTGTTTCCTCTCCGTGTTCTCTGGCATCTTTCCCAGGCCTAGATTCATCTCCTTGTATTCTCTGTGTCCGTAAGTCCCGCCTAACCTCGCCCTGCCTAGCTATTGGCTCTTTAGCTCTTTATTAAGCCTATCAGAAGGTGCCTTGGTAATGATACCTCTTCACAGTGTACAATCATCAACAGCAGCAGCAACAACAACAGGGCAAATCAACCTGTTAGCAAGAGGGAAAGCCAAGTCAGTAGGAGAGGTGACCCTCCCCCGCCATGGCCTTCTTAGCCCCCTGAAGGTACAACCCACTGCCAGGTGAGCCAGCCAAGGCAGTGTGTACAGTTCTGCAGGTGAGGGTCTAGTGTCAACATTGCAACCAGCCACAATACTCAGCTATTTGGGATATATGAAACCATGTCTCAAAAACAAATAAATACAATCTAGAAACTTCAAATCACATCATTTGGAGCTCAGGGGTGCAGCTCAATGACAGGCAAGTGCTTAACATGCCCAGGCTCTGTGTTTCATCCCTAATGCTAAATAAATAAATCAACTAATACACAAAGCATGAATCCCAGCACTGTTAGATAAATGAGATCCAGGAGGAGAAAACAAGGCTACTTTTTAAGAAATGCTCTTCCTCTTCTTCTTCCTCTTCTTCCTCTTCTTCCTCTTCCTCTTCCTCTTCCTCCTCCTCTTCCTCTTCCTCTTCCTCCTCCTCCTCCTCTTCCTCTTCCTCTTCCTCTTCCTCTTCCTCTTCCTCTTCCTCTTCCTCTTCCTCTTCTTCTTCTTCTTCTTCTTCTTCTTCTTCTTCTTCTTCTTCTTCTTCTTCTTCTTCTTCTTCTAAAACCCTGACAAACTGGAAAAGCAGGGAAGTAAAAGCACGGAGACTTTAGGACAGAGGGTATGGAGTTCAAAGCACTTACCAGGAGGGAGTCAGCCACTCCCTGGCATTCTTGGATGTCCTTCTGACGCTAAGCCCACAATCCCCCTGGGCTGGTGCCCTTCCCTCTGCTGGTGTACTGCTGGCATCCGGGGTACCCTCATGCTCTGGGTTGGCAAGGCTGTGGTGTCCTGACACTAACAAACTAACCAGCCAGGGCATGTGCTATAGCCTGGTGGCATGGTCTGCTTGGCCATTGGTCATTCTGCACCCTTTTGAACCTCAGTTTATTCCTTTGTATACTGACACCACAACAGGTAATTTAACTTAAAAAGTAAAAAGTTTTTGTCTTCTTTTATGAGACAGGGTTTCTCTGTGTATCCCTGGCTGTCCTGGAACTCTCTCTGTAGACCAGGCTGGCCTCAAACTCACAGAGATCCACCTGCCTCTGTCTCCCAAGTGCTGGGACTAAAGGCATGCGCCACCACTGCCTGGCTTGCCCAGTGCATTTTTTCTTAATAATAAAAATAACATTGGCTATATCTTTTATGTGTGTGCATGTGCACAGTCCTGTTAGAACATATTTTGAGCACATGGGTAGGTACACATGAATGTACATGGAGACCAAAGGTTGATGTGGCACATCTTCCTTAGTCCCTGTGTGCTTTAGTTTTTCAAACAAGGTTTCTCATGTTTCTCACTGAACCTGGAGCTCACTGATTTGTCTGGACAGGCCTGCCAGTAAATTCCAGAAGTCTACTAGTATAAGGACTATAGTAGTGCATAATTTGTCATTGTTTGTTTTTACATGGGTGTTGTAGAGTAATCTTTTTGTACTGTGAAAATGTATTTTTGCCAAGGTGCCTTCTGATTGGTTTAGCAAAGAGCTGAATGGCCAATGGCTAGGAGGAAGAAGTTAGGCGGGACTTCCAGGCAGAGAGAGAAGAGGAAGAGATGAATCTAGGCAGGAGAGATGCTGGAGGGCACTGAGAGGAAACAGGAGGTGCAAGATGGGAGAGGTAAAAAGCCGTGAGACAAAACATAAGTTAATATAAATGGGTTGATTTATGTTTTTCAGAGATAGTGGGGACAAGCCTAAGCTATAGACTGAGCTTTTATAATTATTAAGTCTCAATGTCATTTTTTTGTGATCTGGTGTCCAAAGAAAAGTCCATCTACACATGGGTGCTGGAGATCTGAACCGAGGTCCTCATGCTTGCATGGCAAGCCCTTTACAGGTGTTTTGCCCAAATTCTGAACCCTCAAATCACCAAGAGACCCATTCAGATGCAAAAGCAAAAGAATCTTTTATTATTTAATAAGCTAACTGTATTAATTTGGTTCCTCTGCCCATATAACAGCAGCAAGAAAGACCTGGAGAGACCATGAGGTGGAGAATTTATTGGGGTGAACAAGGGGAGTGTCTAGGGGTCCACAACAGTCTCAGGATTGGTGCACTTCCGGGCTTGGACAACCTGTCCTGAGTTGATTGGTCAACTGGTTGCAATGGCCTATAGGCCCTCCCAGGGTGATTGCTATGTTCTGCACACTGCATGCCTCTGTTTCCATAAAGCATGTCCAGAGCCCACCACCTAACTTCTGATTGTTTTTTTGCCACATGGAAGGTGTCTGACCTCCTAGTGACTGAAGCAGGTCCAGCAAGGTCAGAAGGCCAGAAACTCAGCATTATGTGAGTCAGAAATCTACCTCTTGTTGGGTCTTTTCTGCAGCCTGTCATGGCTGTTAAAGCAGGGGCTGAGTAAGGGTTTGGTCCCTTTACAGGCAGAGCCATTTCCCTAGCTCCCCACTTGTGGGATAGACTAGCCTTTGGTCTTTCCATGTAGTAAATGTGGCTTTGAACTTTTTTTTCCTTTTTCTAGTATATAACTGGAGTGCTGGGGTGTTACGAGCAGTATCCCACCAGCCTGGTCCCACAGCCATGTCAGCCCCAAATAACATACAAAGACGCTGTATTAGATATAAAGCTGTTGGTCTATTACTAGCGTTTCTTATTGGCTAGCTCTGTCTTAAACATTAATCCATTTCTATTCATCTAAGTGTTTCCACCTGATCTTATCTTACCAGGGAAAGGGTCTGGACCTCTTCTTTCAAGTCCCTACATCTTGAATTTCTTCTACTACATCTCCCAGAATCCTCCTTGTCTTCTAGTCCCGCCTATCTTGTCTTCCTATTTGCCAACAGTGCTTTATTCACTAGCCAATAAGACAAACATATTTACAGAATGACATCTCCCATCATACGGGCTGGGATGCAGCTCTGTGGTAGAGAACTTGCCTATCATGGAAGAAAATCTGGATCCATCCACAGTAATGCAAAGAAATAGATAAGTAATGGATAAATGAACAATGTATGTCAGTCTGGTGAGATGGCTCAGCAGTTAGGAACACTGGCAGTTTTTTCAGAGGTCCTGAGTTCAATTCCCGGCAACCACACGATGGCTCACAGGCATCTATAGTGGAATCTGATACCCTCTTCTGGTATAGAAATACGTGCAGATAGAGTATTCATATACATTAAATAAATAAATCTTTTAAAAAATGTAAGTAATCTCAGCCTACCAAGAGATCAGTATTAATGTCCCTATTTTTGCAGCTAAGAAAACTGAGGCTCAGAAAATAAGAGTAGAGGCAAGCATGGTGCTATGTGCCCATAATACTAGGAGGGTAATAAGTTCAAGTCTTTGTTACATAGCAAGTTCAAGGCCATAGTGGGCTTTATCTCAAAACAAAAGTAGGTTAGCCAAGGTCATGGAATTGGCCCGTGGGATTTCTGGGCTTTAGACTCCCATGTCTTTATACAAATCCCATTTCATTAACACCTAGACACTGGGATTTCTCCTGTACTACAGCTGAAGCAGAATCCTCCAAATGGGTCAGGCACAGGCAGCATTGTAGGAAGCCATCACGCAATTGCTGAATTCTACCCCAGGAAGTCACTTTCGGCGCCATCTTGGAGGAGGCCCCTTGCCCTGTAGGAGATGAAGTCAATTTAGGGTGAAGGTTGGGTGCTGACTGGGAATGGGAGACCCATCTTCTAGATCTCAAGGCACAAGCATCTAAGTGTGCAGCTTTGGTTTTATGAGGGATGGGGTTCAAATATTCTAAGTGGTTACTGAGGGTGGTAACATCTTTCCCTGGAAAGGGTGGGGGTGGCAGCTTAATTGAGATGGGAGGGTGGCCAGGGACTTCGAAGCTTTTAGATCCGGTGGTGATGTTCCGGTAAACAAGTACAACCTCAGCTCCCTGGAGGGCCTGGGGAGCAAATGGGTGCCTCTCTCCCTCCCACCCAGCAGCTGCTCTCACAACCCTGCCACCTCCAGCAGGCAGGCAGGCCGGCCCAACGGCCTCCCCACCCCCAGCTCCAGCCTCAGGAAGTGGGGCCACCGAGAGTATCCTCTGCCTCCCCTCCTGCCGTGAGTGCCCTCTGTGAGGGAACATTTCCTGGCCTAATTAAGCTGGGTAATGAGTAGCTAAGAAAAGGGGATGAAAGCCCTAGGCGGCTTAGAGCTGGGACAGTTTATGACAGGGGTGTCTGCAGCTGGTGACAGTCTTAGAGAAGTTATTTCTCCTAAGCCTGGGAAGTTGCATGCTATTTCCTCAGCACAGCGAGCCCCAGAGTGAAGCAGAGGGATTATTCTGTCCTAAGGGGACCTGCTTGGAGGGTTAGGATTAGGGTCTGACCCAGGCTCTGGGGCTGGGGAGGAGCCAAGCCAAGCTCTGGAGCAGCACGAGTCACCTGGGGCTAATGACCTCAGTTTAGCCCAAGGCTGGGCTGTCCTCGGTGACCACGGGTACCTCCCTGGGGTGTTGGTTTTCATTTGAATGATGGGACTGTGCTCAGAGGCCATTTCCTAAGGCCTCTTCCAGCTGAGAGTGAGGAAATCTGAGCTCTGTTCCTCCTCCCCTCTGTCCCTGCTCCCCTCTGTCCCTTCTCCCCTCTGTCCCTCCTTCCCTCTGTCCCTCCTCCCCTCTGTCCTCCTTTAAAGGTGCTAAAAGTTGTGTCCCAGAAAACATCAGGTGCCCCAGCCGCCAGGGGTCAGGGGAGAGAGCTGATGTGGACAGCCCCACCCAGGAGATGGAAGCCCAGCTGTGGAAGCTCTGGAACCCAGGGCTGGCTTCTCAAGAGCCTCAGAAGCCGGAGGTTGTCTGATGGCCCCCTCACAGCCACACACTCTACCCCCAGATTTTCCTATTGTACTCATATCTTTCCTACTGTTTGACCTTCTTTTGTTTTGTTTTTGTTTGCTTCTTGCTTTTTGAGACAAGGTTTCTCTGTTGCTTTGGAATCTGTCCTGGAATTCGCTCTGTACACCACCAGGCTGGCCTCTGAGATCCTCCCGTCTCTGCCTCCCAAGTGCTGGGATTAAAGGTGTGTGCCACCACCTCCTGGCTTACTCTTCATTTTTAAGAAATTACTTTGTGCCTGTAGTCCCAGGATTTGGAGTTCAAGGTCCACCTTGTTTACATAACAAATTGAAGGCCACACTGACCTATATAAAACCATATCTGAAACAAACAAAAATCCAGACCATTTGGATACCAACCCACTACCACAGGACTAGCTGCTCTTCCAGAGGACCCAGGTTGGGTGCTTAGCACCTATGTGGTGTGGTTCATAGCGGTTCATAGCAATTTGAAACTCCAGTCCTAGGGAATCCGACGCCTTCTTTTGACCTCTGTAGGCACCAGGCATACACATGGTTCATGGACTTACGTTACATGCAGGCAAACAACTCATGGACATAAAACAAATTACAACAACAAAAATGACAATAAATATTAAACCAAACAACAACAAAGTAAAAAGAAATTACTTTGCTTCACACTCATGTCATAGTTGGTGGAAATGGGTGGAGTAGAGGCTGGGCCTAGTCTACCACCCAGCCCCTGACTGAAGTTGAAAATCAGATGGCCCTAGTCATCATCTTCTCCCTTGCAAAAGGAGGGCATTGGGATGTATAGTTGTCACGTTATGAATTCACTGCCTCCATTAAGGCAAAATTAGGACAGATATTTCTCTGGCCTTTCAAATTAAGGTCCTCATTGGGTATGTCCTGGCCCTACCTGAACAGCATTTTTTCTAGTTATCCTGTAGTGTAGAGTTGAACTTTTTTATTACTGCAGCTGGTGGAAGGGCTGTTTCTCAAGATCCTGTGACCAAATATTTGACTATATGTGTGTGTGTTTGTGTGTGTGTGTGTGTGTGTGTGTGTGTGTGTGTGTGTGTGTGTTGTTTGTTTGTTTTTTCCATTTTTGTTTTCTGAGACAGGGTTTCTCTGGCTGTCTGGGAACTCATTCTGTTGAACAGGCTGGCCTCAAATTCAGAGATCTGTCTGCCGCTGCCTTCTGAGTGCTGGGACTAAAGGTGTGTGCTACCACCCAGTTGACTTTTATAATCTAAATAAGACCAATTTTAAGCCATGTCTTCTGAGCCCCCATTCTTCCATTGAATTATTTTGTTGCTATTTTTTATTTAAGGTTTTAGCTCTCCCCAACTGAATTAATTTTCTCTTCCTTCCTTCTTTCTTTCCTTCCTTCTTCCCTTCCTTCCTTCCTTCCTTCCTTCCTTCCTTCCTTGCTTCCTTCCTTCCTTCCTTCCTTCTTCTTTTGGGGCAAGGGTCTCCCTGAGTAGCCCTGGCTGTCGTGGATCTCACTATGTAGGTCAGGCTGGCTTCGAACTCACAGAAACCCTCTTGCTTCTGCTGTGTCATTGGGCCTGGCAACACCACTGAACTCTTGGTGGCTGGAACAACAGGGCGTTGATGAGGGTCTTTGTCTCTTTCCAGCCTCCCCTTTGCCTCCCTAGCCCTTCCCCTCTGCTCTTATGTAGTAATAGCCATATTTTTTAATTCTCCCTCAGGCTGTAGTATCTGCAGAGCAGGAGGAGTCTTGGTGTCCAGATGTCTGACCAGAGAGGGTTCACTTGGACAGCCCAGCTTGGCAAGAACAGCCAGGGCACCCTCTGCTCTCAGAGTCCTTGCAGAGACAGGGTCCCTGGTGACCAGCCTAGAGGAAAGCCAAGAGCCAGCCTAAAAGCTTCACTTCCAACCCTGGTTACCTTCCTGTTGGGAAACCCAGCTCAGGGCCCTGACATCCCCTTTAGCTTTGCCGCAGCTGAGCACCCAGGAAGCCAAGGCTTTCTGAATGTGTAATCCTGCTAAAAGGAGAAACAAATGGGACCTTGGGGTTTCCCAGGCATGGACTGAGGCCACTGAAACCGGATACTCCTGTCAGGAGAGGCCTTCCACTGGAGGGGCAAGGAGCAGGAGGAGAGGAAGGAGGAAGGAAATGGAGGAGGATGAGGGGGAGGACAGAGGAGGAGAGATAGATGGCTCAGGGTTAAGAGCACTCACTGTGCTGCTCTAGCATAAGCCCTAGTTTGGTTCCCAGAAACAGCCCGGTGGTTCTGATTTGCTTACACCGGGTGCTGTTGCACATCTGCTCTCAGGATTGCCGCAAGTTTGAGGATGTCGTGAGGCACGTACTGAATCAAAATAAGCCTGACCCCCTGAGTGTGATCCCTGGGACCCATGTGGTGGAAGGAGAGCACTAGCCCCTGGAAGGGGTCCTCTGACCTCCACTCATGCCCATGGCACCCCCCTCGCCCCTAAGTCTAATAAAAAAAAAAACTTAAATTGAAACAACAGACACAGGCTTCAGCCAGCCATCTCTGCTCACAAGGAGCCTCTGGCTTTTCCCTGGAGGAGCAGTGTTCCTTCTCTCCCAGCCCTCTGAGTAAAGGGGTCACACAGTACCGTGAAAAAAAGAAGTGCTCAGGTCAGAGATGGCTCAATAGATAAAAGCAATAGCCTTTATCTGAGGACCAGCCTCAGTCCCAGTCCTGTTGTTCATCAGTCCCCACCCACTTCTCCCCACTAAACACTGTAGAAGAGAACAGGCTCCAGAATGTTGTCCTTTGACCTCCATACAAAAGGTGGTGGCACAAGCCTTTAATCCTAGCACTTGGGAGGCAGAGGCAGGAGGATCTGAGTTTAAGGTCAGCCTGGTCTACAAGAGTGAGTTCTAGGACAACTAGGGCTACGCAGAGAAACCTTGTCTCGAAAAACCAGAGAAGAAAGGAGAAGGAGGAGGAGGGCATGATTCTATTCAACACACTCAGACGAAAAACAGTCCTTTCTGCTTATCTGTCAGCAGGTATCCATGGAATGACTAACAGCACCGGCATGGTACAGTGCTACAAGAATGGTCAGAAGGAAAATGATCCTATAGGGGAATCATCCCCAATTTAGACAGACCAGAACCATTTATCATTGCTCAGCTAAAAGGAACAGACCAAGGCTAAAGTCACAGCAGTTCAGGGAGGCTGCTTGGTGACCAGCTCTGCCAAAGAGCCAAAGATAGCAGATAGTCTGTCCTTGAGGTAGAGTTTGCCATCTGCTGTGGAGACAAGGCTGTGAGCCAAAATAATGCCTGAACAAGGTCCAGAAAATTCCAGAAAGTGACTCAAGTGCAAGTTCAGCTTTTGGGAGTCAAAGGCAGGAGGATCTTCAGTTTAAGGCCAGCCTGGGCTACCTAGAAAGTTCACCTCAAACACGAACCCTTTTATAGAGTCTATTGGCTTATGCCTGTTGTCCCAACTCTCGAGAGCCTGAGGAAGGAGGGTCACTGCAAGTTTGAGGCTAGCCCAGGGCTACAGGATGAGATTCTATCTCACAAAAGAAAAGAAAGCCAGTCAAGATGACTCAGTCAAGACACCTGCCAAGTGCCAAGCCTGAGAGCCCGAGTCAGCCAAGGGATCCGCACGGGGAAAGGAAAGAACCAACTCTCTCTCTCTCTCTCTGTCTCTCTCTGTCTCTATCTCTCTCTCTCTCTGTCTCTCTCTCTCTGTCTCTGTCTCTCTCTCTCTCTCTCTCTCTCTCTCTCTCTCTCTCTCTCTCATTAAATTTTGTTTTGTTTTGTTTTTGAGACAGGGTCTTTCCATGAAGCCTTGGCTATCCTGGATCTCAATCTGTAGACCAGGCTGGCCTTGAACTCACAGAGATTCATCTGCTTCTGCCTCCTGAGTGCTGGGATTAAGAATGTTTCACCACACCTGGCAGAAACAACTCTTACAAGTTGTCCCCTCTACTCCACTCTAGTGAAGCATATGTCCCCCCATATATATGTGTGTATGTATGTATGTATGTATGTATGTATGTATGTATGTATGTATAAGTGGTGTACCTCCCACATAAATAAACACACCCAAAACAAAACAATGCTAATAAAAAATACAGACAAGAATTCAAATGTGTGGTATACTTCATTGGCTATGTAGTCAATCTTTCTATCTATATCTATCTATCTATCTATCTATCTATCTATCTATCTATCTATCTATCTTAGTTACTTTTCTATCACTGTGATAAAGCACCATGGCCAAGGCAATTTATGATAGGAAGAATTTATTTGGACTTAAGTTTCTAGAGGATTGGGTCCATGACCAGTTGGAAATGGTGACACACACTTTTAATCTCAGGGCTTGGGAGGTGGAGGCAGATCTCTGAAATCGACAGCTTCATCTACATTGACAATTCCAGGACAGCCAGAGCTATATGGTGAGATCCTGTATGAAAAGGAGTCCATGCCATGAGTGTGATCACAAGTCCATCCAAACCTGGAATTGTGGCAGGCATATTGACTGGAGCAGCGAGCAGAGAGCTCATACCCTAAAATGGAGGCTACATAGAGAAACCTTGTCTCTCAAAAAAGAAAATTAGGAATGGCAATGCCAGACCTCCAGTAACATATTTCACTGATGTACACCTTCCAAACCTCCATTGGAGATCAAGTATTCAAACACCTGTACCTGTGGGGAGGGACACTCTAATTCAAGCCACCACCCTGTGTATCAGCTATCTCTGCTGTGGATGAAACTCAGGGCTCCAGCCAGGCTCTGAAACCATCTAGCACTGTGCCACATTCCCTAATGGATGAGCCCACAGGGTCAATCTCCACCCTCAAGGGTCAATCTCCTGTTCACAGTGTATTTATTTGCACAAAATTTGTATTAAAAACATAATCCAAAACATAATTGACAGGAGATACTGGGAGCCACATTAGAGGTTGAGTTTCAGTTGTAAGGGAAGCAAGGGCAGAAAGCCAGGATTCGAGGACTGCGTCGCAATACTGGAAACTAAAAGGTGGCTCTGGGTTGCTTGGAGACTCCCTCAAAATGGGAAATGATGTGTTTGATAAAAAGGAAGCATTTCCTGTGCAATCTCCCTCCGGAACTAACATTCAGGCTTGCTTCTCACCACGGTCTCTATCACACTTGGTTTTGCTCAGGCCTGTTTGGTTCTAAACAAGCAGAGTGCCAGGCTCCCTTGCAAGCGTCCCCCTATCTGACTGTTCTGCCTGCTTATGGGACTGTACATCACTGACCCTGTTTAAAGAGTCAGCACCAGGTCCTAAGCATGTTTTGATCAACACTTTCGGTTTTCCTGATATTTGAACTTTTTTGCCCTTTTTTACTGAATCATTCCTGCACTGTGTGGCTGTTTGTCTGCCATGCCAGCTTAAATGGAAAAGAGGGTTTTTTTTTTTTTTTTTTTTTTTTTTTGCTTTTTAATTATTTTGTCCTCCATTCTCCTCTGGGCAGCTGCTGAGATTTATAGGTTGCCTGCTCTGGAATTTTAAACACTAATAAAATTGTGCTTGAGCTGCTGTTTGAGTCTATTCTTTGTCTTTGAAATGCTATTTATGTTCATTCTTAAATTCTTTTATTAATAAGACTAAGAACCTCAAGATGAGACCCAGATTTCCCATGTATCATTGGAGACTGATTCCTGACCTTAGTGCATGCTGGGTAAGCATGCTACCAACAGAATTGTATCACTGACTGGTTCAATCCGGTTATGACCAGCTCAAACGGGTTCTGACCAGTCCTGACCAGTGTAATCCAGTTCAGAACAGTTTAAACCGGTTCAAACTGGTTCAGACCAGTTCAACCCAGTTCTGACTGGTTCAAACTGGTTCCATCCGGTACTAACTGGTTCAAACCGGTTCTGGCCAGTTCAGTCCGGTTCTGACTGGTTCAATCTGGTTCTGACTGGTTCAATCTGGTTCTAATCGCTTTGAACCTGTTCAGTCTGGTTATGGCTGGTTCTGACCAGTCAATCCGGTTCTAACTGGTTCAAACTGGTTCAAACCAGTTCTGACCTGGTGGGCTGGTCTATGCTGAACCTGCCCTCTCCTCTTGTGTGTTCTTTGGCTTAGCCCATTTAGGAGGGTCCAATAAATGTTTGCTGGCAATGTGCTTATGTTGCACTGAATAACTGTTGCACCTGCATCATCTTACTTCATTCTTACAGTAAGTTGCTTCTTAATTGCTGTCATTGTGTCTACTTTGCAGATGGAGGGACTGAGATGACCTGGTAACACCCAAGGGCTCCTTGAGGAGAAGCCAGCATTCAGCACCAGCTCTGCCAGCCTTTGAAGCTATTGGTGATGATCAGGTGTAGTGAGATGTTCACCCAGCTCTCACCTGTTGCACTAACCACTCCCATTGGAGGTGGGGACAGGTGGGAGAACTAGGTCTGAGGCCGGGGATCCCAGAGCTCTCTCTTGCTTCCTGGTCGGAGACAGATAGCATCTGGAGGTTCCTTGGGACAGGAACCTGTTGGCGGTCATCTGTCTGTGATATAAGTTATTTCTCCCTGAATAAACATGAATTCAGCCTGTTTGCCCTGATCCTTATTTTTTCATGACAATCAGACATGTTTCTTTTCCATTTTACTAGATTGTGAGTCCTGGAAGGGAAGGGAGAAAGGTCTTCCTTTTATGTGTATGTGTGTAGTGTGCATGTATATGTTCTCACATGCATATGCACATGTGGGTGCATGTATGTGGAGGCCTTCAGGCATCTTCAATTGATTTCTACTTCATTTACCAAGGCCGGGTCTCTTGCTGAACTTGGAGAGTACTGATCTGGTTAGTTTACCTAGGTAGCTGGCTCCTGGGGTCCCCTGTGTCTGCCTCCCTAGCACTGGGATCACGGGCAGGCCACCACAAACCACCTAGATTTTAAAAGGTTCTGGGTATCCAAACTCTTGATCTTTACACATGGCAAGCACTTTCTCCAATAAAAATGGGTGACTGGGTACAGTTTAGTGCTAGTACATTTTTCTAGGGTTTTATCCTAGCCCTACCAAGGGGAGAGAGGAGAGAGAAGGGAGGGAGAGAAAGGAAGGGGAGACAAGATGAGAAGAGAGAGGGTTTGAACGTGCACCTGGACCTTAGAACTCATCGGCTCCAACCTCCATGTTCCGTAGCGGGAGAGACACTTGCAGTGAGGTTAAGCCACTGACCTCAGGTTCAAGATCATAGCTCTCATTCCGATTAAACAAGACTAAGAACAGATCCTTCACTAGCTACTTGGAATCATTTCCAAATCCATCTAAACAAAATCAGACAGAAAGTCTGGAACGGAAGCCATTCTGCCAAGACAGCACCCCCTAGTGTCGAGGAGATGTGGTTGCTATCAGCCTCTGCTGTCCAGCCAGCCTGCCCACCAACTTGACACAGACTAGAGTAATTTGGGAAGAGGCATTCTGAGTTGAGAAAATCCCTCCATAAGGCTGTCCTGAGGCCAAGTCTGCTGGCGCGTTTCTTTTCTCTGGATTTATGACACATGTGGGAGGACCAAGCCGCTATGGGCAGTGGTCCCGGATGGTATAGAAAGCAGTCTGAGCAAGCCATGAGGAGCGAGCCAGTGAGCAGCACCCTCCATGGCCTCTGCATCGGCCCCTGCCTCCATGTTCCTGCCCTGACTTCCTTTCATGATACACTGCACACTATACACTAAAAGCTGAGGTAAGCTCTCTCCTCCCCAGGTTGCTTTTGGTTATGCTGGATCCTCACAGGTGTAGAAACCTAAGATACTTGACTGCTATCTCTCCTGGCCTCCATTCATTTTATCTATGTATTTGTTTATTTACTTGTTTATTATCTGTGCATTTATGTATATATTAGTTTATTTACATGTTTATTATTTATGCATTTATGTGTGCATGTATTTACATGTTTATTATTTATGTATCTACGTTGTGAATGGAATCCAAGGTCTCTTCACGCTAAACATATGCCCAGTTTGAGAATCTCTCTTATTTAGAAGAAATGTATTGGAGTGTGCCAACCTTTCTACAGTGCAGTGACATCCTGCTTTGAGCATAGCCTTGGTTTCAGCTCCTCAGAGGAGGAGGGTAGCAAGGCCTGATAAGGCAGGTCTGTAATTCCAGCTACTAAGGAAGTGCAGGAAGACTGGCCTGATTTTATAGGTGAGTTCAAGGCCAGTCTGGGCAATTTAGTGTGACCCTGGGTAGTGGTGGTGCATATCTTTAATCTGAGTGCTTGGGGGACAGAGGCAGGGGGTTGTCTGTGAGTTCAAGGCCAGTCTGATCTACAGAGTGAGTTCCAGGACAGGCTCCAAAGCTACATAGAAACCCTGTCTTGAAAATACAAAACAAAACAAAACCACAAAAAAACCCCAAAACGAACAAGAAAAGAAAAAAAAAGAAAGAAAACTGAGTCCTGTCCTCCCCTCCCCCCCCCCGTTTCCTCCCCTCAAACATGCGCGCGCGCGCGCGCACACACACACACACACACACACACACACACACACATACACACCAGCACATCAGAAGTCATCAACTGTGAAGAGCTAACTTCAACATCTTTATCCATTTTTAGGGACTCTTTTCAATAGCTTCCTGTCTGGACTGTTTATTTTTTCGGGTTTTTTTTTTTCTGGAGTGGGGGTAGGGGAGGTTGTCATAGAAGCCTTCAGGGTCTCTCATTCTCAGTTATGAGTATGCAGTCATCAGTACCACTGCAAAGAAGCTTCCTTGTCCAGAGCAGCAGGGATCACAGACCCACATGGGTTAGACATCAACATGGACTCCAGTGGCAGCAGACAGAGGGGCAAATAGTGCTCTAAACCACTGAACAACTTCTCCAGGCCCTATAGTTCACAGACTTAAATAGAAGAAGGAGGAGGAGAAAAAGGAGAAGGTAGGAAGTAGAGGAACTTCAGCAGAATGATGCCTGGGGCTTGTATGCAGAGGAACTTCAGCAGAATGATGCCTGGGGCTTGTATGCATATTTGTGACTGTTTTCTGTGGTGGCGGGGATGGAACTCACAATGTCATGAACACTAGGCATGCATTCTACCAGTAAACTGTATCTTAGCCCAAGAATTGAGTTTATGTATATTTGCCTTCTTAATTTTGCCTGAACAATGAAGACAGGCCCAGGTGCTGGAGAGATGGCTCAGCAGTGAAGAATACTGTTCTTGCAGAGAGCCTACCTGGCTTTGGTTCCCAGTACATCATGGTGGCTTACAACCATTTCAACTCCAGTTCCAGGGAATCCAATTCCCTCTTCTGACCTCAGTGGGCGCCAGGCAAGTATGTAGTGCAGCCATAAATGTAGGCAAAACACTCATAACATTAAAAAAAAAAAAATAGCAAGGCATTCTGGCTCACATCTTTAATCCCAGCACTTGGGGGCAAAAACAGGAGGATTTCTGTGTGTTTAGTTTAAGGCTAGCCTGGTCTATAGGGAGAATTACAGGCTAGCCTAGTGACAAACCCTGTCCGTTCCTCCCCACCAAAAAAAAAAAAAAAAAAGAGCTCGGCAGTGGTGGCGCACGCCTTTAGTCCCAGCACTCGGGCAGGCAGATCTTTGAGTTACATGCCAGCCTGGTCTACAGAGCCAGTTCTAGGGCAGCCAAGGCTACAAAAGTTCTATCTAAATTGTGCGGCAGATCCTTTTTGCAGTTAGAAATGTTTTTATTGATCAGTTAAGTAGTCAATTATGGCTTCCATGACAGTGTACACATACATGTTCAGCACCTTTCCCGTGGAGCTCTCTCATAAGGGCCCCTTTGCGACTTACCAATGAGAAAACCAAGGCTGAGAGCTGAAGCCACTCCTTCAAGGTCACGAAGCTGTAACTGCTGTCCAGTCTAGCTTTGTGCTATGTAGAAGTTCTTTTTGTTGTTTTCCCCACCAAACAGCATTGGGTTGCGCATTCAGGTACCAAAGACTTGAAGGTTGGAGGTGAAGCTGAGGGGGGGGGGGCTTTTCCTCTACGTGCAAGTCCCTGGCTTGGACCTCCAACACTAGGGAGTGTGAGGGTTTTGACAAATGAAAGCCATACTCATTTTGTTCAATTGCAAACTATATACCCCTTTTGCATAAGCTGTAAAGACAAAATGCTGAGGCACTAGGGGACACAAGGTAAGGGATTGGGGATGTTGGGGGTGGGGTGTCAAGGCAGAAAGTAGTCACCAAGTTCTATCAACTTAACCTTCTCAAACTTCAGGTAGCCAGCAGTGCAGGTTCAAGCTCTGAGTTGCCCCTAAAACCTCTAGGGGGCCTCCCAGCCAGCTCAGGGCACACACCCACTCACTGGAAAGGGGCCCTCCAAAGGAGCTCCTCTCCTGTGTCCTCAACCAATGGGACCTTCTGTTAATGCCTGCCACTGGCGCTGGGGACCTATTAAACGCACTAACTCAGTTTCTGACTACCAAACCCAAGGTGTGTTGTCACAAGGTTCCTCTTGATAATAAGAGCACACCATATAAAACAAGATATATAATATATAAGCACACCACATATAACAAAAGATATAACACATATAATATATAAGAGCACACCATATAAAACAAGACATATAATGCATACAACATATGTAATATACATTAAGAATAAGAGCACATCATATACAACAAGATATATAATATGTGATAATAAGAGCATACCATATATATGCTCTCTGCCCTGCATTGTGAAATACCACACTGAGGTGACCTTTCTTCAGGGTTTCAAGTGGGCCTTGGCCTCCTGGCCTCAAGAAGTTTCCAGATCCCCTGCTCTGCAGCCCAGAGCCTGCCTTCTTCCCAGCAGTCTGGAATGGAGCTGGGCCCCTCAGGGCGTCTCTGTACAGATTAACCCCTTCCTTCCATTCTTCCTGTGCCTGGCAAAGGACTCTGGGCCAAGTGGCCAGACACTGGCTCCAGGGCTGGCGGATGCCATAAACCTGTTTTCCTTGGGGACTGCTGAGATCCATGCCTGGCTTTCAGAAGCGCAAACGTTTTGTTTGAAATGGCCTCGGGAGGAGAGAGCACAGGGCTCCAGACACGTGTTCCTCATTTGCCATTGGTGGAGCACAAGGGCTGGGGAGCAGCGCCAGCAGGAGAAAGGGCAGACGGCAGCAGCTGCTGCTGCCACCAAGCCACCAGGGAGTGTGGCTTCAGGGGGGAATGGAGGGAGAGAGTGAGAGGAAGAAGGGGTGGGACTTAGGGACAAGGGCGGTGTCACTGGGGAGGAGGGAGCAGGTGGTGGCTTGTTTATCTGCTCAGCTGTTTTGTATCTCTGAGCCTGAGTGCCCGAGTCTGGAACCAGAGCAGCTGGGAAGAGAGAAAGCAGTGCAATCAGGGGTCCTAGTGGTCCTCTGCCTTCGTTACAGGTCCTGAAACCAAAGCAGAGCCACAGGAGGAAGAGGCTTGTGGGTGCTGTCCTCCCTGCCCGGTCTGCATGGCTGCTAGCTGGCCATATGCTTTCTTCTGCCATGCAGACACCCTGGCAATGCCCTCCTTCACAGTGCAAAGGTTTCCACTGGGTAGTTGCCCCCTGGGCTGACATTGGCACAAACACAATGTAAATTGCGTCTCACTGGCACAGTCTCATACGTTAATTGGCATGGTCCTGGGGGTGGGCGAGCCAGCATTCTAGCTCCTAGCCTTGGTAGAAGCCCAGCCTGTACCAGTGGAGACCATCCTGGGTGCAAACAGGTTAGCACCCCCAGTCTCTGCTCAGTGTGCCCCAGCACCTTCCTCCATGGGGTGGGATTTCCCCTCTTCTATATATAGTCCAAGACTAAGGGGTTACTTACCAGTCCCCTTCACACCCCAGTACCCCCATCTTCACACCCCAGTACCCCCATCGTATTTGCATGCTAAATTGTTCAGTGGCAAAGCTGGCTACAGCTTAATTTGCCCTGATGCCTTTTGACCAGGTTAGTAAACACAGCACCCTCAGTACTGGAGCATTTCAGGAGGGAGTGCTCCTTAATTACCCTGTAGCTTGAGAGTTCACGTGCTCTTTCTCTGTGGATCTTCCTCTAGTTTATCGCTTTGTTCTTGGCTGTTTAAATGAGAACATTTTGGGGGACTCTGGTGACTGAGTCCCTCCCCTCCCCATGAGGATTGCCAGAGGTCTCTTTCTGCCTTCCTGATGGTGCACAAAGCCAGGATGGCTCTGTTGACAAAGGGTCTGCTCCCCTGGCACTGGGCCTAGGGGTTAGGACAGGGTGGGAAATGCAGATGCCTTTTGCAGATGCCTGCTGGGCTCTTTGAAGTTGCCAGTTTAAGGACTCTCTCCTCTCTCTCTCTCTCTCTCTCTCTCTCTCTCTCTCTCTCTCTCTCTCTCTCTCTCTAAATATGCAGGGTCTCTCTCTCACACGCACATTCTGAATATGCAGGGTCTCGTCTCACACATACTCTCTGGATAAGCAGACTCTCTCTCTCTCTCTCTCTCTCTCTCTCTCTCTCTCTCTCTCTCTCTCTCTCTCACACACACACACACACACACACACACACACACACACACACACACACATACCCTTCCCTACATGCCATGTCCCAGCTGGCTGTTGTCTGAGCCCTGCTCCTCTGACCTCCCTCACCTGTGTCCAGCGGGGGAGGGGGACAGGGGAGGAGGGAAGCCTGTTTAGCCCATGGATCTGTGCAGTCAGGGACTTGGTCCTGGAATTGACTGGTGGAGAACCTGGATGTGAACCGCTCCCCGCTGCTAACTCTGCTCTTACACTTATGTGTTTGGGACTCACATTCCTGGGTCTGAATCTTGCTGTGTAACCACAGCCTTTCCCACTTTACAGATTCCCAGGCTTGTAGAGTGTGGGTTTCTTTGTCTACAGCCCATCTCTCGCTTCAGACACAGGCAATCAAATGAAATTCTCTTTTTGGGGTGGCACTTCTTCACACGGCTAGACTGTTTTACTGTCTGTTCTTCAATCCGTGCGTTCTGGCTTCATAAAACTGGCACTAGAAGATGCTGTACAAGTTGACTTGGTGCTGCCAGAGCCTCCAAACAGCCAAATGGCTACCTACCCTCTTCTGGTCAATGACCCCCACCGCCACCACCACCAAACAAATTCTCTGAGCTTCGCTTATGAGAAGCCAGAGACCTTTGACTCCAGTAGATGAATGGACCAGTTTGTTTTTCAGTGCTGGGGATGGAAGCCACAACCTTGTCCGTGCTAAGTAAATGCTCTGCTACAGAGCTATCCCCAGACCTTGCCAATTTTGTTTGTTTGAGACAAGGTCTCATGTACCACAGGCTGGCCTCAGGCTTGATATGTAGGGTAGGTTGGTCTCAAATTTGTGGCAGTCTGACTCACCCTACTGAATGCTGGGATCATAGGAACGCTTCCCACAGCCTACCCCTAGACTCTTCATTCTTAGATAAGGAAAATGGTCAAGTAGTTGAACCTAGGGACACAGACCCAAGCCTATTCTACCCCTATGCTAGGCTCTGAATAAACTACAAACAGGAGGCTGTTCCTCATTCAAACCCATCTTTGCAAGTAAAAATATTACCTTTCATCTTCCTAATACCATTTCCATTAAGCCCCCTAGGTTGTTTTAATTTGAAAATATTTACTTTATATTTTTATGTCTGTTCTGCCTGTGTGTATGTGTACCATGTGCATGCAGTGCCATTAGTAGCCAGTAGAGGGTGCTTCATCCCCCTGAACAGGTATTGATGCTTGTGAGCTGCCTTCGGGATGCTGGGATTTGAACTCCGGTCCTCTAGAAAAGCAATCAGTGTGCCTAACTGCAGAGCAATCTCTCCAGCCCACCATCACCTCCTCCACCATGACAAACACACACACACACACACACACACACACACACACACACACACACACACACACACACACGAGCTCCCTAGGAGCTGAGACAGCTTCCTGAAACAGGTAAAGACAACAAGAGAAGCCAGAGAAAGGCAAGGGTTCAGCTGGTGCCAGCCTGCCCCACCTTGTGAGCACATATGACAAGGCTGGAGCCTGTCCCCTGTGAGTTCATGGCTTAATGTAATACAGTGGTTTTTTTTCCCCTAGGATAAATACATGAAATAAAATAATTTAAAAACTATAGCACACCTTTAGTCCCAACACTTGGGAGGCAGAGGCAGGTGGACCTCTGTGAGTTCAAGGCTAGCCTGGACTACAGAGCAAGCTCCAGGACAGAATCCAAAGCCACAGAGAAACCCTGTCTGGCAAAATAAAAAAAAAAAAAAATAAAATAAAAATAAAAAGAAAACAAACAAACAAAACAACAACAAACAAGTGAAAACAAGAGTTTTTTATTTGCATTTTTATTGTGTGACATTGTGCATAGTTGATGGGGGAGGTGAGCTCACGAGCCATGGCTCCTGTGTGGAGGTCAGAGAACAACCCTGTAGAGGCATTTCATCCTGTGGGTTTTCTTTACATGGTTCCATCCGTGTAAACTCAGGTCTAGGCTTGCCCACCAGGTGTTCTTATCTACTGAGCCAATTCACCAGCCTGTTCTTTTTCTTAAATCTTACTTTATTTATTTATTTGTTTGTTTTGATACAAGTTCTCTCTCCATAGTCCTGGCTGTCCTGGAATTCATTATGTACACTAGGCTGACTTGAAATCCACCTGCCTCTGCCTCCTGAGTGCTGGGATTGAAGGCCTGCACCACATCTGGATTTTTTTTTCCTTAGATCTAATTTAATCTATGTTAATCTCTTCACTTTTTATTGGGGGAGGGGTTATTGAGCCTTGTGTGAGGGTTTTATGTAGTCCAGGCTCGCTTCCCATTCACTGTATAGCTGAGGCTGGCCGTGAATACCCCATCTTCCTGTCTCTACTGCTTGAGTGTGAGGTGCATGCCTTCATGCCAAATCCTTTTAAAGACCTACCATCATCTATAAGATTCTAGATTATGAATGTGTCTAATTAGTTCCTTGCTATATTATTTAACTCATCCTTTCATATGTATATTCTCTATAAATCTAAAAAAAAGCTTGATTGGATTCTGCCTGCTATTGCTTTCCTGGGCAAGGGTGGCTTTGGGAGGGTTCCACTCCAGGGTGAAGGACAGGATAGCAGGAGATTTTCTCTGGTGATTGCTGTAACAAATCTTAGGCTGTGTGCCAGCTCTGTCTCACTTCACTAGAGGGGGAGGGGAGCTCCCAGTAGGATTGTGAACTCCACTGCCAGAACATACTTGCCAAGAGAGCTGCTACAGCCTAAGGCCCCCAGGGTGTGGGACAGCTCTGGCCTTCTGGTTGTGGAACAACAGAGCAGCAATGCAATAGCCGGGGTCAAGGACAGGGGCCAAGAATGGCGACAGCCAGGCTGGCCTCTACAACTTGCCAGCTTTGGGGTTTTGGGTAGGTCACACAATGCTGATCATAGTTTTCCCTGCCTGCGACACTGCACTACACTAAATCTCCTTCATAGGCCATTAGAAGATTGGCACTAGTAGACAGGGGACAAAATGCCTGCTGCAGGGGTCAGTGGGCAGTGCCTAGGTGAAGTTCTAGGTGTAGTGGAGACAGGTGACAACAATGGAGGTGAGTGAGTGCTCTTCCCCGGGTGCTAGGGTAGGGAGAGCACTGTTATAGTCACTCCTGTCTTTCTGGACTGGGTGTGGTCAGAGGGAGAGTACTTGCCGAGCTTATAGAGGAGGCCCTGGGATCAATACCAGTTCCAGTATGACAAAATTTAAGACATGACGCATCCCATTTCCCATTTTTGTGACAGGGTCTTATTATGTAACCCAAGTTGACCTCCAATTTGTGATCCTCATCCTTTAGCCTTCCCAGAAAATAAGATATGGTGGAATAGACCTGTAATATTAGCATTCAGGAGGTAGGGGCAACAGAATGTTCAAGTTCAAGGTTACCTTGAGATACATAGCAAGACTCTGTTTTAAAAAATTAAAAAAGACAAGGCTGGAGAGATGGCTCAGCATTTAAGTGCATTTGTGGCTTTCACAGAAAACTGGGGTTCAGTTCCCAGTACCCACATGGTGGCTCCCAATTGTCTATAGCTCCTTTTCCAGGGGATTTAATGCCCTCTTCTGGCCTCTATGGGCACGGCACTCACATTTTACATACATGCAGACAAAGCACTCATACAGGTAAAATAAGGATAATGGGGCATGGTGGCACACACCTTTAATCCCAGCGCTCAGGAGGCAAAGTCAGGAAGATCATTGTGAATTCAAGGCCAGCTTGGTCTTTATAGCAAGTTCCAGGACAACAGTGAGACCAAATCCCAAAAATAAATGAATAATCAGGACTCAGCAAGCATAGAACTTTTAGAACTGACAAACATTTTAGCAAAGCATCAGGGTGGGAAATCAGCATACAAAAATCAGTAGCTTTTTTGTATATCAATAGCAAACATTGAGAAGGAAGTTGGGGGAAAATAACACTCATAATACTTTAAAAAAATAAAACAAGGGACTAGGACATAACTATGATGGTAGAGTGCTTGCCTAGCCCCTGGCACTGTCTAAACCAGGCATGGTGGTGCACACCTGAATGCCAGCACTCAGGAGGTGGAGACAGGGTGATCAGAGTTCAAGGTCATCCTAGGCTACATAAGGAGCTCAAGAACAGCATGGGATGGGAAAGAACCTGTCTCAACGCAAAAGGAAACAAGAAAACGAGGCAGGTGGTACTCTTTACCACCCCATTGCAGTAGACTCAGTAAACTTTTTTTAAAATAAATAAAACAAGATTATTTCTGAGTAAGTTCAACAAGGAAGGAGAAAGACTTCTACAAGGAGAACTTTAAAATCAAAGAAATTAGACACCAGGAGATGGGAAGACCTCTCAAGCTCATTGACTGACTGGCAGAATGATTACATTACATTACAAAACTGTCCTCATCAAAATTGCCATGACATTCTTCGTAAAACTAGAAAGCACAATTTTAAAATTCAGATAGCAGGGGATTGGAAAGGAGAGAGGGAGGTCCGTCAGTAAAGAGCTTGCAGTTCAACTGGAGTTTGAGAGCCAGAACCTGCTTTCCAAAGCCTGCTATGGTGGCATGCATTTGGGTTTGTTGTTGTTGTTATTTATTTTGCTATGCTTTTGTTTTTTTCTGGGATTAAAGGCGTAATCCCAATTCCAGGGAGAAGGTGGATCATTCATACTCAATGGTTAGCCAGCCTTGAATTCCTTTGTGAGTTCTAAGTACACGGAAGTCCATAGAGAAGGGTGAAGAAACTTGCACATCCAAAGCAATCTGAAACAGACACAGCAGTGCAGGAGGCACCACAACACCTGCTCTTGAACATATTACAGAACTATAGGAACAAAAACAGCAGGGTACTGACTGTAGATGAATGGAACCAAATGACTCCAGAAAATCCACAAAGCTACAGATACCTAACTTCTTATAATAATGTAAAAAGCATATATTGAAGCTGGCCTATAAATCTGATGCTTTGGAGGTGGAGGCAGAAGGATAAGGAGCTTAAGGCCAAACTTATCTACATATTTAATTCATAGCCAGCCTGGGATATAGGAGACGCTGCCTCATAAAACAGACAAACAAGGAAAAGAACATTTTAACCGTGTCATTATTTGTGAGCTGGCAGCCCAAAGAATAATCTTGACTACATATGGCATCCAACATGGAGGCTCGGATGTCCAAACATAGGGCCAGAGAAAGCTAAGAAAAGTTCTAGACAAGGAGTCAGATGTGGCTTCCTAGTCCTGCAGTCTCTCAAGTGGACTGGCGCTTGGCTTACAGGAGCACGGATCCAGCTCGAGGCAGCCACAAGTGCAGAACCATGCGGTGAATGGACTGCCTCTTTAAGGCTTGGCTCTATCGGTCAGAGAGCTCTGCTGCAGACACACAGAAAGCCAGGTCCAGACACAGGAAATCTTTTTTCTTTTTATTTATTTTTATTTTACATACTCAGGTGTTTTGCTTGCATGTATATATGTGTGAAGGTTATTGGAACTCCTGGAGCTTTAGTTACAGACAGTTGTGAGCTTCCATGTGGGTACTGGAACCCAGAACCTCTGGAAGAGCAGCCAGTGCTCTTAAACACTGAGCTTTCTCCAGCCCCAGAAAACTTGTAAAAACATATAAAAGATATAGTATGCCTAAATAAGGTGCTTAGGTGCTGAAGGAAAAAAATGGGTATAGACAGTCATAAAAAATAGAGTTTAAAAATAATAAAGTTTTTGCTGGGTGTTGGTGGCTCACACCTTTAATCCCAGCACTTGGGAGGCAGAGGCAGGGGGCTCTCTGTGAGTTTGAGGTCAGCCTGGTCTACAGAGCTAGTTCCAGGACAGGCTCCAAAGCAATACAGAGAAACCCTATCTCAAAAAGCCAAAAAATAATAACAAAGTTTTTAAAGAAAGAGGACATTAAGCCACATATGGATGGGAATTACACAGGGCATCGGGATCCTACATGGAGCTTTGTTAACTTTGAAATTTTTAAAACCTCTTGAGAGAACAGATACTGCTGAGAATCACTGAATTATGAAAGGAACTGAAGAATTAAACCCACCTACATATTTTAAGAATGTCTTAACTTTAAAAATGGAAGCCAGAAAAAATGTTGTATTGGGGGAGAGGCTTTACTTTTGTTTCCATAGGGAACAAAAAACTATGGATTTCTTCAAAATTAATAAAGGCCAGATTTGTTCAGGGTAGACTTCCTGGAAATCTTGACTATGATATAAAGAAAACAAAAACAAAAACAAAACAAGAAAAACTACAAGACAGGTGGCATATATGCTGATCCCTCTACATGGGAACAGCCCTGAGACTGGATGAGACATGATACTTCTTGTTGGCTACGGAGTCCTCATGACTTATTGTTAAATGGCATCCTTTCATATGGCATGGATGGAAATTTATATTACAGTTGGTTATGCAGTCCAAACTGACTTATAAAGTTTACAAATGACTTTGCCTGCTCAAACAGAGAGCAGAGAATCATCTTTAAGTGACTTGTGCATACAGCACATTTCATACTTATACTTAACACGGATATATATGTTACCTTTAAAAGTTAGTGTGTTGGGGCCAGAGGGATGGCGCAAAGAGCATTGACCGCTCTTCCAAAGGTCCTGAGTTCAATTCTGGGCAACCACATGGTGGCTCACAGCCATCTATAATGAAATTTGGTGCCCTCTTCTGGCCTGCAGGAGGCAGAATGTTGTATGCTTAATAAATAAATCTTAAAAAAAAAAAAAAAAAAAAAGGTGGTGGCATACTCTTTTAATCCTGGCATTCAGGAGGCAGAATCTCTGTGAGTTCAAAGCCAGCCTGGTCTACAGAGTGAGTTCCAGGACAGCCAGGGCTGTTACACAGAGAAACCCCGTCTTGAAAAACAAAACAACTACAACAAAAAAGTTTGTGTGTTTTCAGAAATAAAGGACCAGACACCAGTAAACACAAGTACCCAGGTGATCCAGCATCTCAGGTGCCTCTGCTGCAGTTTCCTCAGAGTTCTACATCCAGAACAGCTTCAAGACTGCTGGCTCAGATGGCCCAGTCTCACAGACTACTCCAGCCAAGACTTCAAATAAGCTCTATTCTTTCTCATCATAATGAGACTAAACAGAAAATAAAAATAATACTCTAGCTCTCCGAAGACTTGACCATTATCCCAATTTTTTCATGTTCTCCTAAAGATGCCTTTGCTGCCGGAAAACAGGAAGCAGTCTAGAGAACATCACACCCACATTCCCAAGAGGAATCCCAAGAGGGATGGTTGGTTTTTAACCCTATAGTGGATGTTTGTAATTGTTTAGGGGGGTTAGTTACAGGTTGCTACTGTCATGGTCAAGGAAAAAAACTAAACAAAGTAGGTTAGACTCAGGGATCTCTTTCAGAAAAGAAAGAAGAGGGGGATATATAAATGATAAGATAAAAGGGTAGATTACTGAATCTACTTTAAACAACAACTATTAATCTCAAATATTTTATATTGTTATGGATTTTTGTATTTGTTTTTTTTTTAAAGATTTATATTTATTATGTATACAACATTCTGTCTGCATATATGTCTGCAGGCCAAAAGAAGGCACCAGATCTCATTACAGATGGCTGTGAGCCACCATGTGGTTGCTGCGAATTGAACTCAGAACCTCTGGAAGAGCAGCCAATTCTCTTAACCGCTAAGCTATTTCTCCAGTCTGGATTCTTGTGTATTTTTAAGGTAATTTTTGTCAGAGCATACTCTGTATATGTTTTTATCTATTGAAGGCCTGGCAGTGGTGGCACACACCTTTAATCCTAGTGCTTGGAAGGCAGAGACAAATGAGTTTGAGGCCAGCCTGACCTACAGAGTGAGTTCCAGGACAGCTAGGGCTGTTACACAGAGAGCCTTTTCTTGAAGAAAAAAAAAAAAAAAAAAACAACAAAAAGATATTTTTGTATATTGATACAAAGTTAGCCAGGCAATGGTGGGGCACACATTTAATTTCAGCATTTGGGAGACAGAGGCGGCAGATCTCTGTGAGTTTAGGGTCAGTCTCATCTGTAGAGTTCCAGCACAGTCAGGGAATTGCAGAGAGATGCTGTTTAAAAGAAAATGTAATATATAATTAAGAAACACATTTATAATAATCAAACTTGTAGTAATCTTAGGTATATTTTCAAGTTTAACTAGAGGTATATTTTAGATAGATAGGTGGTCTTTAAACACTTCAGAGACCTACAGAATAAACTATTTAAGATGTTTATCATGAGGCTTTTCATGATAGTGAGACATGTCTGCTCCTGGCAGCAGCAATTTCTTCACAAAAGGATGATGGACATCAAAGAACCTCCATATGGAGTTTGCTTTTATTGTGGCAAAGTTAGCCACTGAGCAAGAAACTGCCCTTGCCTCGACTGCTGACTGTATGCTGTCTAAGCTGGACAAGAAGGGAACAAAGGAAAGTGACTGCTGAACTTTACCAAGACAAGGCAGGACAGTCCTTCAGAACTTCTGCTTCACAGAAGAATCTGTCAGATGTTCTAGGTCTGTAGGTGGAAGACGGATGCCCAACATTGCCGGCAGCCAGTCTGTAGTTGCTGTAGTTTTGGGAGTTGCTTGCTCTGTGTTTCCTGTTTACTCAGCTAATATTGTATCCTTCTGGGGACTCTGATGGAGTTGAAGACTAGATAGTTACAGTTAGTTTTCCTTGTTATCAAATTCAGAAAAGAACTTACGTAAGAGATGTAAAATTTATAAAATTAAGAAACACAAAAGCTTAAATTGTTTATCTAAAAAGATATTTTAAGATTTAAAAATATATTTAGGATGTTAATACAAGTTTTGATAAAAATAGTCTAGGTATAATACTTTGGACTCACTAAGATAGGATAGTTAATACAGTAATTTTTCTAAATTTTTCAAATACAAATGGACTGGATATTGTTTTTGAGACAGGGTTTCTCTGTGTAGCTTTGGAGCCTGTCCTGGATCTCACTTTGTAGACCAGGCTGGCTTCAAACTCAGAGATCCACCTGCCTCTGCCTCCCGAGTGCTGGGACTAAAGTCATGTGCCACCACCACCTGGCTGAGTTAGCTTATTTTATAAGAGCTCATTAGAAATAAACCTAAGCTATGGCCAAGCCTTCATAATCAATAAGAAGTCTCTGTGTCATTATTTGGGAGCAGGCTGTTGGGACAGATAAAGACTTGTTACAATCCTGTTTCAAAGCTTGTTTGTTCCTACTGACCTTCATATGAAATCATAGTCAACATAAAACTTACTTTTCTGTCCCCCAGATGTCTAGAAGATTCAACAACAGTTGGCTCTTTCTTTCCCAGCTGAGCTTAAGGATGGCTTTCACGAGGGGTGACTGGACAGGGCTCAAAGTGTCTGCCGCACAAGAATGAGGGCCAGGTTTGGGTCCCCGGCCTCCACATGAAAGCCAGGTGCATCTTGGGAGCCTATGGCCCCAGTGCTGGAGGGACAGAGTCTGGTGAACCGCCTGGCCAGGCTACCTGAAATGGTGAGCTCCGGGACTCTGCCTCACAAAACAAACAAGCAAACAAACAAAAAACAAAACAAAACAAAAAACCCACAAAGCTAAGTCTACACAGTGAGACCCTGTCTCAAAAATACCGGGGGTTAGTGGAAGAATAGACCCAGAAAGCTACCAAGTATGTGAAGGTTTGTGCAGGTGCTGGGAAAGCTTGTGTAGACCGGTACTAACACAAAGATGGGAGGCAGTTGGCTCAGGCTTGACCACTAAGGCCACCTCAGCATTTCACTAAGATGGATAAGAAATAAATAGCCCAGGCTTGTAAACTTGCCTCCAAAGCTGGTGTGTGAGCTCTGGGTGACTATAGGAGGCAACATTCAGCATGCTGATAGAATAGGGAGCTCTGCTTATACCAACAGACACTCAGAAGTCCCTTTCTGCCTAACTGCCACCATGCCTGTCCCTCTGCAGGAGGTATCTGCAGATGTCCACTGTCAGACAGGCATCGAGTAGGCCTGAACAGTAGTAAGCATCAGCTCAGAAGGCCCTCCCGCAGCCTTCATCCTAAGGTTAAGGCATGTCCTAAAGGACTAATTAATGGTCAGGAGGGAGGGATGTGACTCAGTTAACACAGTTCTTGCTAGTATACCTGAAGTTCTGGCTTCAATCCCTGGAGGTGTAAGCCTGTAATCCCAGTACTCAGAAGGTGGAGGTATCTGGAAGTTCAAGGGCATCCTCAGCTACAGTCAGCTTTTTGTTTTGTTTTGTTTTGTTTGTTTGCTTGAAACAGGGCCACACTATGCAGCTCTGTCTGTTTCTGGAACTCACTATCTTCCAGGCTGGCTTTGAACTCACAGAAACCCATCTGCCTCTGCCTCGTGAGTGCTGGAATTAAAGACCTATACCACTATGTCTGGCTTGAATTTTTTGTTGTTGTTGTTGTTTTCTTTCTTACTATGAATAGCTTGCTGTTTTGCCTGAATGTATGGGCATTGCATCCCCTGGAACTGGAATTACATAGAGATGGTTGTGAGCCACCATGTGGGTGCTGGGAATTGAGCCTGGGTCCTCTAGAAAAGCAGTCAGTGCTTAACCTCTGTGCCTTTGTTCCAGACCTGTAATTCTGTTTTTAAGAAAGTTTCCAGAATCATGAAGACATTTTAGAGTGCCATTCCATATTGCTTGTCTGGAACTGTTTTGAACCATAGAAGAAACAGTACCCACAAACCCATGAACATGTATGTACACAAGCACACACATTCCTCTCCTCAAACATATAAACCCACGTGCACTCACAAATGTAACTCTCTCCACAAACATACACACCACTCTCCACTTAGATGTACACATGAATGTAACAACCCATGTTCACGTGTCCAAGTATGCACACATAGACACAACTACCCTGCAAAAAGACAGAGAACCCGTGAAGACACAAGAAGGTGAGAGAATCCACAGAGGCCCCTCCTGGCTGCCTAGGCTCTCAGAGGTCTCTGGGTTTGCTTGTGTTCAGAGGCCTGGGTGACCAGCTTGCAGGAAGTGAAACCCACTCTGACAGGAAGTGTAACGGCTTATGGGCTTTTCTGGTACATCTGACAGCTGTTGGGACACTGAGCAAGCTCTAGTTTCTGGGGTTGCCCTGCCTAACGGCCCTGGGCTGCTGTTTAAGTGGAGCCCAGCTGTGCTAGGAAGTGGCCCTGGGCTTGATTTCCCTGGGTTTCTGCCCAGGGGACAGGTGAGAGGCCCAGTGGGAGAAGGAGGTCCACAAGGAATCCCTTACAGCCACAGGAGTGCCTTTCTTCTTAGTTTACAAGGTGCTGTGTAGAGGCTTCATGTGCCCTCTCACAAGGCAGAAGGAAAACTGAGGGCCAGATGCGGAGGAGTACAGCTAGAAAATTGACAGGATTCTCTCTCTCACAGTCAGTCAGCCTGTCCTACAACTAGCTCTTGTAGACCAGGCTGGCCTCAAACTCACAGAGATCCACTGCCTCTGCCTCCTGAGTGCTGGGATTAAAGGAGCATACCACCAATGCCTGGCTTTCTAGGTTATGTTTAAAGTAGAACTAAACATTAGATTGTGGTGTTTGAGGGCAAAGCTTTTTTTTTTTTTTTTTTTTTTTAAAGCTCGTTATGGCTGGCCTAATGGCTCAGGCTTATAACCCCAGCCACAAGGGATGCTGAGACAATAGGAATGAGTTCAGCACAGCCTGGACAATTTAGTGGAGAATCTGTCTCAAACATTGCTGGAGAGATTGCCCAGTGGTTAGAGCATTAGGTCTTCTTCCAGAGGGCCTAAGTTTGGTTCTCAGTACCCACATGGGCTTACACCATCTGTCACTCTAGTTCCAGGGGATCACAGACCCTTTTGGGGCCTCTGAGGGCACTGAAAATATGCAAAGAAAATATACACATTAAATAAATAAGTAAGTAAGTAAATAGCAGAAGATATTACTTAAAATGTTTAACCAAAATGGGAGGGAGCTTGAGCTTAGAAGTTGAGTAGTTCTACAGCATTCCAAGACCACGAAAGTCCTAATACTAGAAAAGAGGTACACTATAAAGAGACCAAAGGGTAACCTGTATTTGAGAGACCCCTAGAGACACACCTTTACTTGGAGGTCCTTTTTCTTAAGTCTCAGAGGAGAACCCTTCAATAACGCACCAACAGGTAATCTGAGGATAGTCAGGGAAAGAGAATCAGTACTCTGCTTTGGTCACTTTTCTGTTGCTGTCACAGAATGTTCTAAGAGAAGCAACTAGAAGGAGCAAGGGTTTGTTTGGGTTCACAGTCTGAGGGTAGTGGGAAGTCAGAGTTGTGATGAGCTTGAGGTGGACACCACGCTGCTCTCAGGAGGAAGGGACTGAGGATGGCTCAGCCATCTTCTTCCTTTTCACGCTTTCCAGGACCTGAATCTTAGGGTAGGCCTTCCCACCTCACCTAGCCGAATCAAGACAATAGCTCACGAGAGTAACTGCAAGCTTGTCTCCTAGCCGATCCCAGATCCTGCCAAGTTGACCTTCCATGCTAATCATCACTGCTGAGTCAGAGATAGAAGCCGGGCCTTGCTCATAGACCTTTAGATCTGTGGTCTCTAATTTACTCCTTTCCTTTACAGCCCGTGGAGTCTCCAACTGAGCGGCCTCTCTCCCAGGTATCCCCACGAGGGTGGATGATGAAGCTGTGTCAGCCAGCCTTGTTCTCACTGCTTTGCACGTTACAGTACCCTGCACCAGCTCCAGCATAAGCCTAGATGAAGCATGGAATAACCTCAGTGAAATTGAAGTATTTGTAGCTTGGGTCACTGGTAAGGGTAACAGTCCCAGAGAAGACCAATAGGAACATTATGGCCATTGAAAAACTAAAGTCACTGTTGTCAGGGAGACTCATCAGTCCCCACCCAGATTCTCTTCCTCCAGGCCAACATTTCAGGGTCTTACTGTGCAGCTCTGGTTGTCTTGGAACTGACTATGTAGGCAGGGCTGGTCTTGAACTCACAGAGATCCCCATGCCTCTACTTCCTGAGTGCTGGGATCAATGGTATGTGTCACGAATGCCAGCAGAGACAGTCTTTCTTTGTAATCCTGGCTGACCTGGAACTTCTTAGGTAGACCAGGTTGGCTTTGAACTCACAGAAATCCTCTTGTTTTTCCCCTCTCAAGTCCTGGAATTCCAAGCAAGCACCTCCAAAAAGTATAGACAGGTCTTACTTTGGGTCACCATCTTATAAAAATGAAACAGAAACTTATTATTAATCATGAGAGTTCAGCCTCAACTTAGGCTTGTCCTACTAGCTCTTATAACTTAAATTGACTCATTCCTATTAGTCTATGTTCTGCCTTATGAAATTAACTCTCCTTCATCTTGCACCTCCTGTTTCCTGACTAGCAACTCAGCCTTTCTTTTTCCCAGAATCCTCTCTGTCCCTGGAAGTCCCTCTTACTCTCTTCCTGCCTAGCTATTGGCCATTCAGCTCTTTATTACCAATCACAGTGACACATCTTCACAGTGTACAAATATCCCACGACACTAAAGGGTCTTTTAACTAATTTATCTCAGGCATTCTGTCACTGCCAGGAGAAAACTAATTCACTGACAAATCAGAACAAAGCATTGAGAGTGAGGCATGGACACACACACACACACACACACACACACACACACACACACACCTGTAATCTCATCACTTGGGAAGCGGATGTGGGAGAGTCAGGGTTTTGAGGTTGTGCTTTTAGCTTCATAGTAAAGTTTAAGGCTAGTTTGGGATACATGAGACCCTGTCTCAACACAGCAAAGCAAAGCAACAATAAAGAACAAAAGCGTTGCCCCCTGAGACACTGTTGTCCAGAGAGTAGAAAACTGGATTATTTCTTTGTAGCTCTTCATGACTCTTTTTCCTGGGCCTCACCCCAGTAGGATGCCATTAGGTGGTGTTGTTTGTTTCTATCAAAGGTAGTTAGACAATTGCTGCCCTGCCTCCCTTTGTTCTGATTAGCCAATCTAATCTTGTCAGATTGAAATTGAGCTTCCACGGATGGGGTAAGACCCAGCTACCGACTACTTCAGAGACAAAAAATGTCACCATTTTGGCATAGGGGCTTGCTAGCCAGGTTTGGGTTCTGGTTCACTCTTTACACTAAAGAAGAACTTGCCCTGTGGAACCACTTTTGTTTTGTCCATGTGTGCCTTGTGACACTGCGATTATTCATTTCCAACACATAAGATGGGATACCCTGAAGCAGAACAGCTGTTTCTATGAATGTCACATAATTATAACCCTGGGCATCTAAATGGTCCCTTGCTGGGCTGGTGGTGTAGCTCAGTCTAGTTAGTACCTGGGTACCATTACCAGTACCCCAAGTAAATAGATTCAGTAAGTTTAAAAATAAGTGTTTGCAGTTCCGAGGAATTTTCCAAGGAACTTCTGCCTCCTAGTGCTGGGACTAAAGGCATGTGCTACCACCACCAGGCTGGAATTTTTAAAATATATATTTATTTATTTGTGGGAGATGGGGGGCTTGTCTGTCAGTCAGAGGGCATTTTCCCAGAGTCGATTCTTATCTTCTACCATGCGCGTTTTTTCAGGGATTGAATTGAAGTTGTTAGGCATGGCAGCAAGTATCTTTATCTCCTAAGCCATTGCGCTGGCCCTTCTGTCCTTTTTTCTTTTCAGACAGGGTATCACTGTGTAGCCTTAGCTAGCCTGGATTTACCTGCTGCTGTCTTCTGGGTACTGTGACTAAAGGCATGGACTGTCATGCCCAACAGCCTTTCACCTTTTAAAGTGTGATACAGAGAATAAAATAAAAACTGGAGGCTTGGTGCACACCTTTAACCTCTGCACTTGGAGTCAGAGGCAGGAGGATCTCTGTGAGTTTGTGGCCAGCCTGGTTTACAGAGTGAGTTCCAGGATAACCAGGGCAGTTATACAGAGAAAACTTGTCTTGAAAACAAAACAAAAAATCCTAGAGGCCCAGCCTAAGAAATGGTGTTGGCCCCATTCAGGGTAGATGGTCCCACTCATCCCACCATAGTTAATAACTAAAATGCCACCCAGGGACATACCACAGGCCAACTTCATCTAGACAATTTCTTATTAGGAACCTTCCCAGGTGATTTTAGGCTGTGTCAGGCTGACAAAGGAAACTCACCCAGCCCCTTCTCCTGTACCTCAGATCTTGCTATTATCTGGACTCATTTCTCCTTAGGTCTCCAGTTCCTAAGGACACATGCTCACTTCCCTGAGTGATTTGGTGGCTGAGAAAGCTCCTGGTCTAGCAAGTTTGTGTTTTCTGCCTTCCCGGTTGGCCCCAACTGTGACAGTCACATGGAAGGGTCCATTCCAATACATTTGACTTCTCTGTCCACTGGCCTTTCTGATGACCTGCTTCCTACCTGGGTACTCCAGCCAAAGGGAAGGCATGTGCCTTCCCATGTTCCCTCATCAGCACAGCCAGCTGGCACCCAGTGTCCCACTTTGTTAGTCTTGCTGACCTGAGCCAGAGGCAGCTGTACGCCAGCTGGGATGACCACGGGATCCTGCTCACAACCCAGGTGAATCCTGGAGCTTTTAGGAGCTCACATGAGCTGCTTTCGACCTGTTTTCCCAGGAAGTGCCCTCAGATATCCAGCACACTTCCTGCCCCTCAGGCCCAGTGGATGTGTCCACCTTACCCATTGTAGAAACAGAGGGGAAGCCCCTCCAATTGTTCCAACCTCCACACCCACCTCATGAACTCTGCTTCACCTCAGGGAATCTTCTCTGACTCAAGGACACCCTCCCTCACTTCCTAGGTGCTGGGGTGACCACTTCAGCCCCAAGTAGTACCACACTAACTCCTCATCTTCTCAATCTTTCATTTTGTTATTTATTTTGTCATTTTTGCTGTGGAAGATTGGCTGTTAAAATTAAGTGTCCCTTCAGTGGGCCAGGAGCCTGGAATAGTTCATTAGAGCCTTCCTCAGTTGTGCTACAGAGGCAGAGGAGCTGTCCTCAAAGCTTTGCTCTGTCATTAATAATTTAGATGTTATTAAATTATCAACCTAGTTCTCCCCAGTCCTACCTTCACATGGGAATGGAGGTGTCCTCTGCCAGTCTCCAATGGGACATCCATGACCCCATTTTGTATCCTTAGGGTCTGTCTGTCACCCTGTTACTGGTGGTCATGGTCTGGGCCAGATGTTTCTAGGTTCTTGGCCTCTTATTCAAGAAACTGAAACAAAGGCTCACACAGATTTGAAAAATGGCAAGAAAATTTTATTCAAAAGTGAAGCGATAAACTGGGAGGTAGTGGCACACACCTTTAGTCTCAGCACTCAGGAGGCAGAGACAGACGGATCTCTGTGAGTTCAAGGCCAGCCTGGTCTACAGAGTGAGTGAGAGAGAGAGAGAGAGAGAGAGAGAGAGAGAGAGAGAGAGAGAGAGAGAGAGAGAGAGAGAGAGAGAGAGAGAGAGAGAGAGACAGAGAGAGAGAGAGACAGAGAGGCAGAGAGGCAGAGAGAGAGACAGAGAGAGACAGAGAGAGACAGAGAGAGACAGAGCACTCAGGGACCAGAGTGTGAGAGAGAGCACCATGGGGCCTTCCTGACTATGATTTGTGGCTTTTTCCCATTGCATTTGTGAGAAGCAGGAGTTTGGTTATTAGCAGTGTAATTTTTATGGCTCTCTATTTTAATTGACAATTTTCAAGTCACACAATCTTTCCACTGTGGTGATATTTTGTTTATGATCTAATAAATAAAGTTTGCCTAAAGATCAGAGTGCAAAGCTAGCCATACTAGTTAGCCATAGAGGCCAGGCAGTGATTGTACATACCTTTAATCCAGCACTTGGGAGACAGAGGCAGACGAATCTCTGTTAGTTCAAGGTTACCCTGAGCTACACAAAATTGATCCAGTCTAGAAAAGAAATAGAGCTCATACAAAGGAGATCTCAGCTCTTGGGATCCTACGCCTTTAATCCCAGGCAGGAGGAGACAGGAGCTCAGTGCAGTCTGAGGTTGGTGGAGAGCAGTGCAGTCTGGAGACTACCCTTTGGTCTGAGCATTGGTAGAGGTGAAAACTCTTTAGAGGCTGGCTGCTTTGCTTCTCAGATCTTCAGCTTTAACCCCAGTATCTGTCTCTGAATTTTTATAATTAAGACAATCAGAATTTGTGCTACATTTCACTGTTGAGATTATCACTTCCCATGATGCATTTCATTTTAATCATATGCATGTATAGCTATGCATAATCACGAGACAAGTTATACATAATCATAATTATGATAAGACAGTAAACAGGGGGGGTTCCCTAAAAGTTAATTCTGAGGATACAGTATGTCTTATTGTGCACATACTTTAAACCATTCAGGCTATATCTGCCCATTGCTCCTAGACATGTTCCAGGATATGTTTGAATAGATATAGGATGTTGTCAAGGGATCGCTAAGAAGAGTAACTCATTTCCATTGTTTAAAGCAGGTATAAGGTTTCAGCTTGACATAGGCGGGTTTCCTGGGTTGGCAACAAGTTGCTAAGTGCATTGTTAGGAGCTGGCATGTTCATAGCCCAAACCAAGGATAGTTCCAGGTTGCTAAGATATTCCCTATGCTTGCTCAGTGCAGACCCAGTGGGTAAGCTTCCCCCTTGGAGTTCATTCAGCTCATGTGTGAAGCTATGTGACATAAAATGCTCATCTCCAAAGAGTTTAGTCTCCTATAAGTCTGCCTATCTCTTTGACCCAGAAAGAATCTCATTTAATTAAAAAACAAGAACCAGCATTATATCTTTGCAGGCTAGACCAAACACCTGGGTTAAGTTATGAAATGCATCAGTACCAATATGAATTGTGTGAAAACTTGGTGTTTCTTCCTTTAGCTGTATTAGGTCTTTTAGGGAGGGAGGGACCAATGTTTTCATGAAGCCAGATTCTCCATCTCCTGCAGAGAGGGATAACACCAGAGTGGATTTGGTTTGGGGCCCATTAGAGAAATGAGCAACCAGGGAAGTGGGTGGATACAGAAAACAGGGTTTCCCAGGGAGGCTGCAGAGTGGCTTCTGCCCTTTATCTATAGGGAGGGGTCTGGTTCTGATGGCTGGGGGTTACTTTTGTTGGCTACAACAACTGGTAGAGTTGTGTCAACTTTTTACTCTGACCAAGATGAGGGTCATCCCAAAGGGAAAAGGTCTGTCCTCATCGACCTTGGGCCTCTAAGGTAAAACAGATCTACCTTGAATAGAGTTTCTACTTCGTTTGGGGCCAGGTCTCTCCTTCTAGCTTGGAGCCAGGCCAAACTGGAACAGAAAAACATTAAGCACTTTTCCTTCAAGATCTGAAGAGTAAAGGAGCCCAGTGTCTAGTGTCTGACCATGAACTTGAGTTGTCCATCTGAAAAGAGAAGGAAAAGGTGTTCCCAGGTCATTTATCTTTTCCCTCTGAGTTCAGGGAGCTCCGTGACTCTGTGTGTGCATGTGTGTGTGTGTGTGCGCGCGCGCGCACGTGACATAGGAGTCAGGCTGTCCTCGAACTTACTATGTACCCAGGCTGGCCCTGAACTCACAGAGACATACCTGCTTCTGGAGTGCTAGGATCAAAGGTGTGTGCTCTATACCTGGCTTGCTCTGTGATGAGACAGGGTTTTTCTGTGTAACAGCCATGGTCACCCTGGAACTCGCTTTGTAGACCAGGCTGGCCTCGAATTCACAGAGATCTGAGGGCCTCCCGACTGCTAGGATTAGAGGCATGCACCACCAACACCCATTAAATGTTTATTTTCATCTGACAGATTCTGACTCACCTGGGAGATGACTGCGGGGCACACTTGTGAGGGCTTACTTAATGAGGCTAGCCTCTGAGGTTATCTTGCCTATGTAAACTGAACTAGCCATTTTACTTTAGGATAAAATCTTTACCAAAAATATATGACTAAGCTTACACCCTTCTTATCATTTTTCCTAAACTTACTAGTTCCTATTCACTTTATTTCCTTCACACATACCAGTTCCCCACAGCAACCAACCCTAGTGACAACTGCCCCTCATCCTTTCCTCCCCTCTATTAGTGCTGTGCCACCAAGAAGGATCCCTTAAAGCAATGCCCCCCCCCATGGCCTCTCCCCTCCATTTTCTTCTTTCCTCATTGGGGTGAGAGGTCAGGCCAGGCAGGGTCACACCCATCTGCAGCTGTGTCTTTCCACCCTCAAAGGTGATTCTGCATACAGGCCCCAGGCTAACAGACTCCAAATTGTTGGGGGTTATGGGAACACACCCGACATGATGGATGCATATTAATTAAACGATCTTTCCCAGCCTGTGTTCTGTATATTTCTCCCTGGAATGCAAGACACCCCCAGCGTGGCCTGAGAGTCAGAGCCAACCTGATTACAAGCAGGTACTACAGGCTACTCATCTACCCCGTGGTACAGACCTCCCCGTATCTTTGGAAATCTGTCTGAAAGGCCTTCCCCCTCTGCCACCTGAACCCAAACTGTCTTCAGAGCTCTTGTTGTTCTGTTGTCTGTCTGTCTGCAGCATTAATAACAGGACAATATGCTTTAGTGTTCCCTTCAATGCCACATGAAAGCTTTCAATTGGCCCCACCTACATAGCAACACCTGTGTTCAATATTTAAATTTTCTTACAAAGGATCCACTTTTTCTAGCACTTTTCTCTACTTCCAATCTTCTCCAGACATAGAGAAACCTGCTGCTGAGACTCACGTGCCAAGGCCTAGAACGTTAGTAAGGATGATTCCGTATTTTCTATACACCATGCTCTAATTTGATTGCATGATATACCTGGGTCCATACTTCCTATTATCTCTATAATCAAGACACCAGTGATTATTTTTTCATTTATCAAGCCGTTTAAGCTGTGTTCCTGCACAGTGGCCCCATTGGGCCGCACCCGAGGCCTGGGCTGAGTAGGTGTGTCTTGGAGCAGCCTGTTGGGATTCTACTTGGGGCAAGGGGAATAGAATACAATGAGCTAATTGTCACCACACAATGTCTCCATCTGATGGCTCTTGATCAGGGCAGAACACTGAGAGGAACTTATTGGTCTTCTGAGGAAGATGATAAGGCAGACATGGCGGGGCTGTGCCCTAGCTTGCTTTCTCTTGCTATGATAAACATCGTGGCCAAAAATAACTTAGGGAAGGAGAGGATTTGTTTTTTGGTAGAAGGAAGAGCCAGAAACCAAAATTCTGGCCAGTTGCTGTAAAAATATTAATTAATTAATTAATTTTTGTCTTTGAGACAGGATTTCTCTGTGTAGCCCTGGCTGTCCTGGAACTCAGATCTGCCTGCCTCTGCCTGCTGACTGCTGGGATTAAAGCCGTGCATCACCACAGCCCTGCTCCAGATGCTATTCTTAAGAAAAAGATAGAGCAAAACTGAGGGCAGAGTGCAGACCTCTGCCCAGCCTGTGGTCAAGAACCAGTTTAGTCAAGGACCCCTCAGGCCATACATGGTGTTGGCCCTGTTAGAAACTGCCCGTTACTTCAAGATCTGGGCCCGTTGCAAAGCACATACTTCTGAGCAAAACGAGATCCACAGTCTCAGCACCAAGGGCAAAGGGCAAAGGGCAAAGGGCAAAGGGAACTGGTTGAATCCATCTCAGCAAATGTGCTCTCAGTACTGAGACCACAGCCATGCTAGATGTTTTTAACTGGCTGGCCGAGTCCGAGTGCTTTTGCTTGAGTGTTGTGAAATATTCCTTTATACTGTGTGAAGGTAGGCCAATAGTTATAGAGGATTTCCAAGCACAGAGGATGCTGGGAAGAAGGCAGAGTCACCAGCCAGACACACAGGAAGCATGACATGTAGATGAGGTAACAAGCCATGAGCCATGTGGCAGCATGTAGTTGAATAAAAATAAGTTATAAGAGCTAGTTAGAAACAAGCCTAAGCTATTGGCTGAGCTTTCATAACTATAAGTCTCTGTGTGGCCCAAAAGAAAAGTCCGTCTATACCTGAGTGCTATGGTGGTGCATGAACCCAAAACAGCAGCAGGGTAAAGTTGGTTTTACTCACCCTTTCCAGGAAGTTTGACTTCCTGGCCAAAGCACCAACTGGCATATTCCCTGCTCGTTCTCTGCACTTACCACCATGTAGAATCAAGTTGTTGGATTATAAAGGGGAGGGAAGTAAGAAGGAATCCATTTCTGTGAGAGTAACAGCCCAAATATCAGCACAGAGTGGTGGGAGATGTGATTCTGTAAATATGTTTCTCTTATTGGTTAATGAATAAAACAATGTTGGCAAATAGGAAGGCAAGATAGGTGGGACTAGGAGACAAGGAGGATTCTGGGAGATGTAGGAGAGTCAAGATGTAGGGACTTGAGAGAAGATGTCCCGACCATTCTCCGGTAAGATAAGACCACATGGAAACACTTAGATTAATAGAAATGGGTTAATATTTAAGACAGAGCTAGCCAATAACAAATGCTAGTAACCGGCCAACAGCTTTATATCTAATACAATGTCTCTACGTGTTATTTGGGTCTGATGCGGCTGTGGGACCGGGACCAGGCTGGTGGGAAAACTACTCATAACAAGAGAGCATGTTGCCAGCTGTGTGGCCATTGCCAGGCCTATGCTGGAGACCCAAGGGAAAACAGGATTTGGTTGTTGCAGCAATAATTTCATCATAACAGAAGTCCTTGATCTCTCATCAGCAAAACCAAATAAAAAAACACCAGTGGACTTTCAGAAGATTGTATTTTAGCAATGTATCTCTCAGACTTCATGGATAGTCATGTTAATACAGTTCTGTTTTCTCGGTTTTTCATGTAGGTGCTGATGTCTCTTTTATAACATCTCACTTTTATAAAGTCCCCTGTGGCGTTTGGTCCAGGGAAAAGCTGCTCTATGCAGTTGAATGTATTTGCTGATTTCCACCTCCCCACTGTATTCCTTATTGCCAAACACCTGCCAAAGGCCAGTAGTAGTAATGTATACAATTACTTATTATTTCTCTCCTCTTTAGGATGGATTTATAGTCTGTTCTATATCTGTCCCTATTTAACACTTCTGTGATTTTTTCTTTCTCCAGAAGGAAGCTTGAGGACAATTTTATAGCAAATTATAGAAGAGTTTATTTGGGCTCATGGTTTGGGGGGTTGCAGTCCCTCATGACTTAGCAGGATGAGCAGGCTTGATGGCTGGAACAGCAAACTAAGAACAGCTATCCTGAATAGCAAGCAGGAAACAGAGAGCAGGAACTCAAAAGGGTATGGGTCTTTAACTCCTAAAGACCACCTCTGGAGATGAACTTCCTTCAACAAGGCCACACTTCCTAGTCCTCTCCAAACAATGCTACCAACCGGGGACCAAGGACTCAAATGCCAGAGTATGTGGGGATGTTCTCATCCAAACCCTCACACCTGTCTCTCACTTCGTAGTAGTTACTGGTCAGGAAGAAATAGTTCAGAGGATTGGGGGCTCAGGGCATAAAGAACTTGTCACATGTGCATGAATAAGACCTGGATTTAGATCCTAGAACCCACGTGACTCGAGGCGTGGCAGTGCATGTCTGCAATCCTGAGGCTCCTGAGATGAGATAGGCTGTGGAAAGAGAATCTTTGGAAGCTCCTGGGTCCGCTAGATTGATTAGCATATGCTGCAGGGAACAGGAGTCCCTGTCACGTTGTCTCCTGACATCCTCTGCATGCCATGGCACACCTACACTCATACACATGAACTTGCATACACACACCTAAAAATAAAGTAATAGTTCAAAAAAGAATGTATAAAACAATTTAAAATAACACCTGACATTGGGTAATTCCAGCCCTCAGGAGGCTGAGGCAGGAGGTTGCCCATTAATTGAAGGCCAGCTTGCCCTATAGTGAGTTTCAGGCCAGCAGAATAAGATCGTTTTAAAATGAATAAACAGACAAATAAAATTCAACAGGCTGGTGAGGCGGGTCAGAGGTTAAAGAGCTTGGGATGCAGGCCTGAGGATCTGAACTTGATCCATGGAGTGTGGCTAGTACTTTATGAAAGCCCAGACCTGAGCTCTGGGCATGGCCAGTTGCTCATATAACCTTGGGGAAGGACCTTGTGAATTTTATACTTTCTGCGTATGAGTTGTGTAATTTCCAAACCTTTTATTTCATTTGCTGAGTTTTAATGAACATCCCCTTAGGATGGAATGATTCATGGAGGAAATTGCTACACAACAATGTCTTACTTACCTTCTCCTGGTATTGAGGAGGTGGCTCAATGTGTAAGACATTCACCATGCAAGCATGGGAACTTGAGTTCAAATCCAAATCCACATAAGCCCAGATGTGGTGGTACACATCTACAATCCTAGCACTCCTATGGTGATATGTGTTATGAGCAGTTTTCCCACCAGCCTGGTCCCACAGCAGCGTCAGCCCCAAATAACACACTGAGACGCTGTATTAGATATAAAGCTATTGGCCTGTTACTAGTGTTTCTTATTGGCTAGTTCTATCTTAAATATTAACCCATTTCTATTAATCTAAGTATCTCCACGTGGTCTTATCTTACCAGAAAGAGGGTCTGGACCTTCTTCTCAAGTCCTTACATCTTGTCTCTCCCCTACTACATCTCCCAGAATCCTCCTTGTCTCCTAGTCCCGCTTATCTAGCCTTCCTATTTGCCAACAGTCCTTTATTCATTAACCAATAAGAGAACCATATTTACAGAATGACATCTCCCATTAGATATGGGAGGCAGAGACAGAAGAATCACCAGGAGCTTGCAGGCCAGCTTTATTGAAAAAGCAAACAATAGTTTAGATAATGCATTGGCAACTATTCTACTTCTGCCTTATGGCATCTCTCATGATCTCACACTAATTGTGTATATGGTCTTTTGCAAATTAGAACTAAATTCCTTCAGCAAACTTCATGTGTACATTAACTGACAAATATGCAACTATGTCATAATAAACATTATAAATAATTTTTAAAAACCTTTGAGAATAGGGGTGGGGATGAAGCTTAGTGAGGAGAGTGCCTGTCTAGGCCACATGAAGCCCTAGGTTCAATCCCCAGCAGGGCATAAGCCAGGTGTAGTGGTGCATGAAAATAACCCCAGCATGGATAGGGCTAAAAGAAGGGTGCAAGACTATTGACTCTTAGAGGGGATTTTCTTGGGGGGCGTCAAAATTGAATGCAGCATTTATAATGGTGTCATGGTCATGTGCTGAAGTCCTCCAAACTGACTCCAAAGTAGCCCAGAAAAACTGCAATAATAAACAGGAAACAATGCATTTTATTATTTATTCGTACTTTGAGAAAGAGTTGTGTCTGTCCTGGATCTCCATTATGTAGGCCAGGTTGGTCTTAAACTCACGGAGATCTGCCTGCCTCTGTCTTCTTGGTGCTGGGATTAAAGGTGTGTGACACCATGCCAAGCCTCATTAAAAAAAAAAAAAAAAAAAATGCATGTGGAGATCAGAGAACAGCATCCAGCTCCTTAGAGACAGGCTTCCATCGGCCTGTAGCTCACTACTAACAGGCTAGACTCACTGTTCAATAACAGCCCGCCTCCCCAGCACGGGGATTATAGAGGTGTTCTGTATACCTCCAACCTGTTGGGTGTTTTTTAGCAAACAGAAGTCACCAAGGATGTCATGGAACTATGGATCAGGATTCTGCATCTGTTTCGTGTCAGCAGTATATCTCATTCACTCTTTTATTCAGCTTGCAGATGTCCCAACCAAACAAGAGGTCTCTTTGCTTCCTACCTTGGTCTTATACACAAGAATTACCATAGTATTGTTTTGGGACTTCCCCATGTTGACAAAGACTTTCTATCCTGAGATCCAAAGAAGAGTCCTTCACCCAGGGAGATCTGTACACTTGCCCTGGTGGATTTGAAATCCCAGAGAACCCCCAAATTGTTTGAAATGAATAGTCTTGCTGTTCCACAAAGGAATGCACAAACAAAATGAAAATAATTCTGCAATGCAATTTAGCAAAAAAAAAAAAAAAAAAAAAAAGATACACCAGAATCCAAACAGGGCTAGCAAATACTTGTACCAAAATGGCAAATGGCAGCCATCTTTATCCCTGATAGATGTGGTCACTGTATCTCCTCCCATTGGTGGGAGCTTAGCTTCACAATCTGAAGCAATCGGCTAATCATTGACAGGAGGAAGGGGAAAGATAATTTGGGGTAATTATCTTTGATAGAAAAGTAAGTTTCTCACCGAAGAAAAGAGCTTGATCAAAGTCACAGTGTCATGGGTGTTTACATTAGAGGTGGGGTTTCAAATCTCACCCTTTTCTCCACGGGAGCCACACACATTTCAAAGACTCTGAGGGGGCTCCCTCCACTTCTGAAGGGGAGTCAACATTCCCTTGGATGGAGTGGGCTCATCTCAATGAGCACTGGCAACTTTGGGCAGCTCCAACGGCTTCTCTTCTGCTCTGCTTTTGGTCTCTGGGTTTTTGAGGCAGGGTCTCTATGTGGCCCTTGGCTGTCCTAGAACTCGTAGACAAAGATGGACCTGCCTCTGCCTCCAGAATGCTCAGATTAAAGGCTCTTATTTGTTTTTCTCACTAGGCAGCCCAGACTGGCCTCAGCCTCCCTAATGTAGGAGTCATAAGCATCACTAGTCATGAGACATCCAACAGCTTTCTTGGTGTCCTGAGTTGGAACAAGAACCTCTGGCTCTTGTAGAACCTGAAGGAAGCAGAGGGAGGAAGGGAGGGAGGGGCAGAGGGGGAGGAAATGGCAGCAGAGAATGTGGGGGAGGTGGAGGCCGGTGGCTTTCCTTCTGACAATGGTGGAGAAGTTATGGGAAAGTGGATTGGGAGAAATGCAGGCAGCCAGGCTTCCTGGTCTACTTTCCCCTCAACGGGACACTTTCTCCATCCTGGGTTTTAGGGTTTGATACTGGGTGTGTGTCCGGCTCTTGTCCTCTCTGTGTCCACCCCAACAGTTCCCAAGCCTTTCCTGACGGTGGACAGTTGCTGGATTCTAACCTCAGTTGAAGCCAAGGGGTCTGGGATTCAGCCATTTGCTCTGACCTGACCTGCAAACAAAGGCCTCTCTTGACAGAGCCCAGGTTTTCATGCCCCCTATTAGCCTGAGCGAGGCCTTCAACACAGTAACGCCCACAACTGCCTGCCGTGGATTTTTTTTCCCTGAGCCCAACACCTCCCCCTACATGGTCCTGGGCTACTCCAGGGCCTGGGGATGATGTTGATGGACTGTCCTGGCTGCTGGGCCTCCTATTGTGTTCTTACTATTCCATAGCAAAGGCCTCTAGCAACTGTTGCTAGGAAGGCCTTATCTCCTGGGCTCCAGCCCTGCCCCCACTGCCAGAGTCTGAGATGCAGATTGGATCCTATAGAGTTCTTATAATTAAGGCCCTGGAGGATTTCCAACAGCAATGGCCCTGCTGGCCTTTCTTGACAGGAGGTCTTGTGAGAGATGTGCCTTATGGAGCCAGAGATTCCATGGTGATCACACTCAGATATTTTCTTGGATGCCAACACTTTGTTTTGGTTTTTGAAGCGGGGGATATTATATCTGAGGCAGGGTCTCATGATGTAGCTCTGGCTAGCCTGGAACTTGCTATGTAGTAGACCAGGCTGGCCTCAAACTTGTGATGATCCTCCTACCTCAGTGCTAGATGTATAGGCATGTGCCACAATGCCTGCTGTCAGCCCTACCCCCACCTCACCCTATTTTTCACCTAACCAAACAGTAGCATCACAAACCCCTGCTTTTCGAGGGCTCTTATCAGTGTTTTCTTGAAAAAGATCCCACTTCGCATTTTACTGAAGCGAGTCATGTTTTATATTATTTATTAGTCTCGTGCTGCAAGCATGGCCACCGACTTAGCTGGGGATTAGAGGGGGGTGGTGGTGGTGATATAAGCCTTCCAGCATTCTGGAAGCTACGTCAAGAGGATCCAGATTTCAAGGTCAATCTTCACTGCAGGTTCAAGACCAACCTGGGTTATGCTTTCTAGGGAGACTCACTCTCAGAAAGCATAAATCATCCCCATAACTGTTACTGTTGTAGTGTTTTTATGTGTGTGGGTATTTTGCCTGCATGTATGTGTGCGCCATGTGCCTGGTGCCCTCAAAGGCCAGAAGAAGATGCTGGATCCCCTGGATTGAGTTACAGATGGTTGTAAGCCACCATGTGTGTGCTGAGAATTAAACTTTAGGTCTTCAGGAAGAACAGAAAGTGCTCTTAACCACTGAGTCATTCTTAACTAACTACTGAGTATGTCAGTAATCGTGTTTACTTTTCTGTAAAATCGAATAAATGGTAGGTCACCACTGAGGTACGTGCCCAAGCCAGGTGCGGAACATTGGAATCACTGGAAAAGGTTGACAAGAAGACAGCTGGGTGTGGTGGTGCATGTCCCAATCGTGCCTCTCAGGAGGCTGAGGCTGTTGGGCAGCTGGTGTGGCGCGGTCTCCACGACGCCAGCTTGAACTTCACTGGGTCCTGCCCTGCCTGCCATACCTGTCCCAGTCCCACTTCTGAGGCAACGTGGAGGGCAGGTGAGGGGGTATGGAGAGACGGAGGACAAAGTTGTAGCTTTAATTTGATGGCCCGACCAAGTTTGGCAGGCTCTCTCCTAGGTGGGACTCCTGCCTCAGGCAGCTGTTTGCTTATTTTTTTATCTGCTTTGCATATCCTCTCCAGCCAATCAGAGCCCACCTAAGTCTACAATGCTTCCTGAACTCTGCAACCCACTTAGGTCCCATCTCAGCCACGCCTTCGTTTCCTCTCAATAACTGTCACTTCACTCACTGTTAGCATAAAGTTTGAGGGGGAGCTGGGTGGGGGATCATGGCGAACTCCATGGCAGGCGAGGGTGACCTAGGGAAGAGGGACAAACATGCCAGGCAGAAGGAGTTTATTAGAAGCGGGGGAAGGGGAAGGAAACAGAAAAGAGGTAAAAGACACAGAGAGGACAGAAGAGAAGAGGAAGACAGGAAAATCTTGTTTGCCCCAGGGGAACAGCGGGAAGAGAGCAGAAAGAAGAGAGTGGAGAGAAGAGCCGGAAAGAGAGTTTAAGTGGGTGGGGTCTGTCTTTTAAAGGGGGCCTTTGCATCTGCATAGACTGGTACTCATGGATCCCTGGGCTGACCAGGGTACTGCTTGAGTGCATTCTGCCAGGTGACTGGGGCAGGCCAGCATAATGCCTGAGTCCTTACAGTCACCCTTTGCTGGCCATGCTCCTTATTCTTCATGAGTAGGAGACAAGCTGTAACATTATTGAGTGTGTGTGTGTGTGTGTGTGTGTGTGTGTGTGTGAGTGTGTGTGTGTGAGTGTGTGTGTGAGTGTGTGTGTGAGTGTGTGTGTGAGTGTGTGTGAGAGTGTGTGAGAGTGTGTGTGTGTGAGTGTGTGTGTGAGTGTGTGTGTGTGAGTGTGTGTGTATGTGAGTGTGTGAGTGTGTGTGTGAGTGAGTGTGTGTGAGTGTGTGTGTGTGTGAGTGAGTGTGTGTGTGTGTGTGTGAGTGTGTATGTGAGTGTCAGATGTGTAGCAGTCAGAGTTTCACTGTGGGATCTGGGATTGAACTCAGACCATCAGGTTTGTTCAGTAAGTGATTGTGTTCACTGAGTCATCTCACCAGCAGAGGCTGTAACACTTGTATTACTTGCTGTGGGAAAATGTGTTGCTGTCCAATGGAACTGAGAGATTGCTGGAAATGAGACACTCTGGAAGCATGAGTAAAACAGACTCTCTTCCCTTCCTCCCTCCCTCCCTCCCTCCCTCCCTCCCTCCCTCCCTCCCTCCCTCCCTCCCTCCCTCTCTCCCTTCTTTCTAACCAAGAAGCTATCTGCAACTGACATCTTTTGGGAATTGGAAAACCCATTTTCTTCAACAGAGTGTCACTGGCCGTATCAACCACTCCAGGCATTCCCATGCTCAGGAAAGCTGGCCAAGACAAAACAAACTCCATGGTTTCTTCTTGTTTTTTGTGGGATTTTTGTTTCATTTTGTCTTGTTCTGAGATTTGTTTGATTTTTGTTTCTTGCTTTGTGAGTGAGAAAGAAAGAGAGAGGGATAAAGAATATGAAGTTGGGTGAGTACAGAAATGGGGAAGACATAAGATGAATTGGAGGGGGAAATATAATCAAAATATATTGTATTATATAAAAAAATATTGTATTTATTTTTTATTTTATTTTGAGTCAGGTTCTCTCTATATAGCACTGATGTCTTAGAATTCACTATGTATACAATCTGGCCTTAAATGAAAAAATAAATAAATAAATAAATAAATAAATAAATATCTGTAAAAAGAATACCAAAAAAAAAAAAAAAAAAAAAAATGCCAGGTGGTGGTGGTGCACACCTTTAATCCCAGCACTCAGAGGGGTAGAGGCAGATGGATCTCTGTGAGTTCAAGGCTAGCCTGGTCTACAGAGTGAGTTTTAAGACAGCCAGAACTGTTACACAAAGAAACCCTGTCTCAAAAAACAAACAAACAAACAAACAAAGAAAAAAAACAAAAGAAGAAGCAGCAGCAGCTAAAATCACCTGGTTCAGACAAAAGGACTACAGGAGCGCTAGAAATCACAGCAAGAAAGCTGTCCAGACTGCTCAGTGGGTCAAGGCACCTGCCACACAAATTTGGTGACCCAAGTTCAATCTCCATTCCCCACATAAAGTTGGAAGGAAAGAACTACATAGAGGTATCCTCTGACCTCCACATGGACACACAATAAAAATAATAAAATAATAATAAATTTGAACTTATCTGACATACCAGTCTGAAGAAAGGGTGTGATCCTCTCGACAGGACCCCATACAAAGGACACCTACATGTGATGGCAATATTCTGAAGGCTTGTCACCTGACCACTGTGTGTCTGTCAAGGGACTGATAGGCAAAGAACACCTGCCTTCCCCCCAGCTAAGCTCGGTGTTGATGCAGACTACTTGACCTGCCACCCTCCTGTCTGTCTGTCTGGTTTTTCATCTGGAGTGCTGTCCATCCATCCACTCTTGTTCATCTGGTCCTTTGCCTCTGCAGCTCAATTCTGACCTGCTGCCTGCCTCTAGCCTGTTATCTTGCTACTGCAGAAACTTTATGCCTAGCAATTTTCCAATTTTGACCTCTCAGGCCTCTTTGAAACTCCATGAATTCTGCTGTAGCCTCTCCAACCCTTTACAACCATTTTGTGTCATAGATAAATGATTTCTGTGTAATGTGTAACGGATAATCTGAAAGTTAATAGTAGTGATTAACATTAAAGAGTGGGCTGGTGGTGGTGCATTCCTTTAATCCTAGCACTTGGGAGGCAGAGGCAGGCAGATCTATGTGAGTTCAGGGCCAGCCTGGTCTACAGAGGGAGTTCCAGGCCAGGCCAGCCAAGGCTATACATAAAGACCCTGTCACAACAAACAAACAAACAAACAAAAAAGATTAGAGTAAGAGCTGGGAGACAGCTCAGCAGGTAAAGGCACTTGCTACAAGTTTGGTGACATCAGGTCTATACTTGCAACTCATGTAAGCAAAGGAGGAGACCAACTCCTCAAAGTTGTCCTCTGACTTCTGTGTGAGTGTCTATGCGCATACAGGTGTCATGCACACACATATAACACTGTTTTGTTTTTTAATTTAAAAATATTGGAATGAAAGTGTCACATACCCCACAGCTTAGGGCTCAGAACCGTCCCTAGGGCTGGCAAGGAAATGCAGAAAGGACAGACATTTATTTGCACAGTAAAGCTGGGATCAGGTGGGAGTGTGCACTCTGATGAAGCGGCACCTTCTACCACCGCCAACCCAGAACCTCAGCTTTTACTACTCTATTATGTACATGTAGTCTTGCTCGAAGGTGTCGGGGCAGCAGTGTTAGGCTGGAGACATGGGAGAAGGAAGCTGCAGTTGCTAGTTTTTGCACACACTGGTACTCCTGAGGAAGGCTCTGCCATTCCTCTGAGGCTTAAGGCTTTGCCAACTTTCCATGGTGCCGAGGCATTAGATTCCTTGATATGACCGTGCCCATGTCAACAAAGCATATTCACTCAGGACTTCACTCCTTAGGGCTTCCTCTGTTCCCTACAAGTCTCATTATGCACTGCAAGTTGTCCTTGAATATGAAGTATCCCTGCCTCTGCCTCCTAAGTCCTGGGATTATGGTTGTGAGCCACCATGCCTATCAGACACGTGTTTTAGTTAGAGTTTCTACTGCTGTGAAGAGACATCATGACCACAGCAACTCTTATAAAGGAAAAAAATTTAATTGGGGTGACTTACATTTTCAGAGGTTTAGTCCATTATCATCATGGTAGGGAGCATGGCTGCTGGGAGTATGGCGGCCTGCAGGCAGACATGGTACTGGCTACATCTTGACTTGCAGGCAACAGGAAGTGGTCTGAGACACTAGGTGTGGCTTGAGCATATATGAGACCTCAAAGCCTGAAAGACCCCCCACTCAAGGCTAATAGCTTGAAACCTGGCTTAGCAATGGAAACGCCATTTTGCAAGGCTTCCATATAAACAAGTAAAAAGTCAGTACAAGTAAAAAGACAGGACAAGGTCAGTACTCACAGGCTGCCAAATAAGATATCTGTGAACAGACATTTGGCCTTGGGGAGGGAGCAGAGAGCTCAGAGAAAAACCCAAACATAAGCTAGGTCAGCTATTATCAGATCCCCAAACACGTAAGGAACTTGCCCTCGGATAATCCAATGCCTTATCTGAGATGGCCAATGGGACCCCTGTAACTATACATCTCGCTTCTGTACCCATGCTTTTGCTACCCAGCCCTATAAAAGTCCCTCTCCCCAGCCCGTGGGCGCGCAAATCCTCTGAGAGACTTTGTTGCCTACAGGTACCTGTGTATCTCAAATAAACCTCTTGCAGTTTGCATCCGCATCCGTGGTCTCGGCTTGGTCTTTGGGTCCAGGGGTCTCTTCCTGGAGGGAAGTCCTCTTCTGAGGTCTTTCAAGCCCACCTGGACAGTGACACACTTCCTCCAACAAGGCCACACTTACACCAACAAAGTCACACTTCCTAATAGTGCCACTCTTTTGGGGGAGCGTTTTTTGTTTTTTTTTTTTTCAAACCACCACAAACCGTTTAACATACACACACACCATCCCTGTTTAATCTTTTATTTTATTTTATTTTGAGACAGGTCTCACTGTCTTAGAATTCACTCTAGACCAGGCTGGCCTTGAACTCACAGAGCTCCACCTGTCTCTGCCTGCTAAGTGCTTGCATTAAAGATGTTTGCCACTATGCCTGGCCCCATGTAACTTTTAAATTTATTTTTATTTTATATGCATTGGTATTTTGTATTCATGCCTGTATGTCTCTGTAAGTGTGTCACATCTTGGAGATACAGACAGGTGTGAGCTGCCATGTAGGTGTTGGGAATTGAACCTGGGTCCTCAGGAAGTATAGCTAGTGCTGTTAACTGTTGAGCCATTTCTCCACACACACACACCCTCCCCATTTAACTTTTAAAGCTCAGGATCACAGGACTTTGTCACCTACCTCATGTTCCCCAGGGTCAAATCTAGTCTGCTGGCTATGTTCAGTCTACCACTTTCTCTCTGTTCTCTGGACTCCTCTAGATGCCTCTGGCTATAGTACCCTTAAGTCTACAGTAAAAACCTTCCCCTTAACCATACCTTGAAGCCATTATGTCAGTTTATTCAGGGCCTGGTTCAATTACAGGAAAAAACAAATCTGCTAACCTATGTCAGTTAAATTAATTTTTGTTTTAGCCTTTGGATTAGATGGGAGGAAATTATAGTCCCATTCAGTAGATGGAGACTTTTCTCTGTCTAGCCCGGGGCCCACTTGACCAGTTTCTCTCCACCCTCTGGGGCCTCACAGCCGCTTATAAGATAAACACTCAGAGACTTAAAATATATATATTTATAATTATTTGGCCAATGACTTAGGCTTATTACTGGCTATCTCTCTCTCCTATAAATTAACCCATTTCTATTTATCTGTGTATCACCATGTGACTGTGGTTTACCAGTGATACCCTGGCATCTTGCCTCTCTGTTGGCTACATGGTGTCTCTTTACTTGCTTTCTCTCTATCTCTGTTTAGATTTCCCACGTGACTTTACTTTGCTTAGCCATTGGCTGAAACAGTTTTATTCATCAACCAATAAAAGCAACACATATTCACAGCACACAGGACATCCCACAACACTGTTCCCCCACCCCCTTGCACAGCGCTAATCAGAGATCTGATTAGAGAGATCTGAGCACCGCAGATTCTTGCCAGGCACACTTTAGTCCCATCTCTCAGGAGGCAGAGGCAGGTAGATCACTGAGGTGGAGGCCAGCCTGTTCTACATGGCAAGTTCCAGGACAGCCAAGGCTACACAGAGAAACCCAAAAAACTAAAACCAAAAGCCAACCAATTAACCAACAAACAAAAATGATTATTTTCTTCACTGATTTGTTTATAATTTCTTTGGATTAGAGAGAACTGAGGCAATGGGTTTATCAGCTTAAATACCCGGTAACACACAGTTTGGGTCTGAATGAATTCTGTCTTAGGTTACTATTGCTGTGTTCAATCACCATGCCCCAAAGAAAACTGGGGAGGAAAGGGTTTATTTGACTCACATTTCTACATTATAGCCCATCATTGAAGGAAATCAGAACAGAAACTTCAACAGGGCAGGAACCTGGAAGCAGGAGCTGATGCAGAGGCCATGGAGGGTGCTGCTTACTGGTGTGTTCCCTCTAGCTTGCTCAGCCCGCTTTCTCATAGAATTCCGGGACCACCAGTCTAGGGATGGCACCCACCCACAAAGGGTTGTGCACTCCCCCCCCCCCACCACCACTAGTTAAGACAATTCCCTCCAGCCAGATCTTACGGAGGCATTTTCTTACTAGAGGCTCCCTCCTCACAGGTGATTTTAGCTTGTGTCAAGTTGACGTAAAACTCTCTGGCACAAATTTCATCTCTCAGGACCAGCTTTGGTTTGATGGTCTGAGTGGGAAACTCCCGGCCTCCTAGACAAGTGCTATACCACTGAGCCACACCCAGCCCATAAATATTATTTTCACAGGTATTACTTTGCTTAAAATAGCAACCATCCTAAAAATACCCTGCCCTCCTCGTCCTTCTCTGTGTGGGAAAGGCGAAAATAGAATGTTTGGTAGCTGGAAGGTTCTGAGGTATCTGGAATGAGGTGAAAGGGTGATTTGAGGTTGCCTTCTTTGTCAACACCGGCCCACAGAGGTCAGGCTAGCCCAGAGCCGCCAGGCTTTCTATCTTGTCCAGTAAACTTTCTCTTCCTCCTCCTCCCCCTCCTCCCCTCCTCCTCTTCTCCTCCTCTTCTTCCTCTTCCTCCTCCTCTTCCTCCTCCTCCCCTTCTCCTCCTCTTCTTCCTCCTCCTCCCCTCCTCCTCCTCCCCTCCTCCTCTTCCTCTTCCTCTTCCTCCTCCTGAGGTCAGGCTAGCCCACAGCCGCCAGGCTTTCTATCTTGTCCAGTAAATCACTTCCTCCTGCTCCTCCAGATTCAGCATGGGCCTCAGCCAGGCTTCCAAATGAGCCTGTCATTGTCTGGAGTCCTCTTTAGGGAGTGGCCTGTCCTTGCTCAGTTCACTTCCCTGATTAAGTCAGCTCCATACAGGAAAGTGGGTCTGGGAGCATATCTAAACCTTAGAACCAAAGATACTGGGCACAAGAGAAAGACCCTCCTACCTAACCTTTGTGTTTTGATGGCTCCTGCAGCTGCACAGTGGGTGACAAGAAACTGGTTTTTGTTTGTTTGTTTGTTTTTAATTGCTGTTTTTCTTTCTGGCTGACGTGCTTTTCTGGAGTTCTCCAGAACTAGTTTCTCCATAAACTGGGTGTGGGGCTCACACTGCCTGAGCCCTAACTTGCTCTGGGGCAAGGCCACAGACACCTCCCCTGCTCATGAAGACAAACCCCTCAGTCCTAATAGGAGCAGCTATTTTTCTCCAGAGACAGCTGACCCCTACTCTGACCTCTGGTTCTCCTTTGACCAAGTCCAAGCCCGGAAGCTTCCTCGATTTCCTGTTCCCTCCCTCACTATGGAGGAAAGTCCCCTGAAGCCCAGGCCCTCAACCCGAGTCTTCCCTTTGTCCAGGTCCCCTGCGGAGTGCAGCCTCAGAAACCTCGGCCAGTCCAGACCCCTCCCACCGACCCCGGCTTGCAGACAGCTGTGGCCCTCGGCGGAAATGGCCCGAGACTGAGCATGTGGACAGCAAATGGCGACTAGAGAGATCTGATTAGAGAGATCTGAGCACCGCAGGAGGGACCTCGGGGAGGAAGCCTGCTCGGGTCACCTGTGGCTGGCGGAAGGCGGGCTGCTGCTGCCCCCGTGTGGATAAGAGCGGGACCACAAGACTGCTGCCAATAAAAGAATAAATATTTCAGAGTCCTTTTCAGATGATCCCATACATGAGACCGTACAGACTCCACCAGAACTCTTTAAGAATTGCTGATAAACACTATCAGTAAAACGGCAGGATATAAAATTAACGTATACAGCTCTGTAGCCTCCCTGTACTTCAATAACAAACACGGGGAGGAGGAAACCAGGGAATCAATCCCACTTAAAATTGCTTCAAGGGTCGGAAAGATGGCTCTTGTCACTTAGCCTGAAAACCTGAATTTGGTCCCCAAAACCAAGATAGTGAACAGGCAGGACCAACTCAGACAAGTCGTCCTCTGACCCATACATATACAACAGCACATGCTCGTGCCTTCTACTCCAAATAAATAAATGAGTGTAAAACTTTTACATTGTCTAAAAACATTAACACACCTTGGAGTAAACCTAACTAAGGAACTGCATGTCCTCTATGATGGAAACTTTAAAACAGAAGAGAGACTGAAGATGGCCAAAGATGGGAAGAGCTGCCATACTCCTGGGTTAGAAGAATCAATAGTGAGGAAACCATAGGCAGATTCAATGCAATCCCAATCAAACATCAACACAATTCTTCATAGACACAGAGAAGATAATCCCAAGTTTACTCAGCAGAAGGGAGCCTGTGCAGAAGCAATAACCCTGGGGGGGGGGTGAAGTAAGGCTTGGAACTGCCTGTGGACAAGTTTTTCTTTGGGATGCCAGCTCACACGGAGGCTTATGAAAAGGCTAGCCTTAGCTTAGGCTTGTTTCTAATCAGCTCTTGTAAGGGAAATTAACCCATATTTTTTAGTCTATGTTCTTCCACACACCATTTGGCCCATTCCCCTTCTTCCGAATCTGGCTGCCGACTCTGCCTTTGCTCTTCTCCAGAGACCTCTCTGCCCCAGAAGTCCCACCTAACCTCCTTCTGCCTAGGTATTGGCCACTCAGCGCTTTATTAAACCAAACACAATGACACATCGTCACAAAGTGTAAAGGAACATTCCACAAGGACTGCCATCTGATTCCAAGTTACACAACAGAGACATAGTAATAAAAATGACACAACAGTGTCACAAACTCAGATGCAGACAACAGTGCGATGGAACAGAAAACCCAGCAGAAACTTATACAGCTGTGGCTGCCTGGCTTTTGATCAAAATGCAAAGGTATTTCTAGTAGCTTTGACACCCCCCCCCTCTCTCTCTCTCTCTCTCCCTCTCTCTCTCTCTCTCAGTAAAGGTGCTTGCCACTGAGTTCAGTCCCCAGGACTCACATGGCAAGAGAGAACTGATCCCTACAAGTTGTTCCCTGACCTCTAAACTTGCAAAGTAGCACATACTCTCTCTCTCTCAACCTGAAACTGAAAATGCTAGAAAAACAGCAGGGAGTGCCGTTTTCCAATTAGGCACAGGAAGTAGTCAGGCAATAAGGCCAATATTGACAAGGGGGACCTCAAGAAATTAAAAGTATCTATACAGCAAAAGAAATGGTTACTGAAGTGCAGAGGCAAACATAGAATGGGAGAAGATCTTTGTCAGCTGTATATATAAGGTTAATATTAGAATATAGAGGCTGGGGAGATTGCTCAGTGGTTAGAGCACTGGCTGCTCTTGCCAAGGACCTGGGTTTGGTTCCCAGTACCAGCATGCTGACTCACAACTGCCTGTAACCCCAGTTCCAAGGGATTTGATGTCCTGTTATGACCTCCTCAGGCACCAGGCAGGCCAGTGGTGCAGATACATACATGTTGGCAAAACATTCATACTCATAAAAATACATTGATCCAATTTAAAAAATTTAATATCTAAAATATGCAAAGACTTTAAACCCCCCCCTTTTTTTTTTTTTAATTTGAGATAGTTTCTCTGTGTAGCCCTGGCTGTCCTGTCCTCTGTAGGCCAGGCTGTCTTCCAACTCAGAGATCTGCCCGCCACTGTCCCTAAGTGTTAAGATTAATGTGCCACCACACTAGCTCTAAAAAAAAAAAAAAAAAAGTTTCAGTTTCATAACAAGAAAACAATCTAATGAAAAACAGAGAATTCTCAAAAGAGGAAATATAAAGTTTCAATAAATATTTTTAAGTGTTTAACATCCTTGACTATCGGGCATTGACAAAGAAAAAACAATAATAAATAAATAAAATAAAACTGCTGTGTGGGGCTGGAGAGATGGCTCAGATGTTAAGAGCACTGGCTGCTCTTCCAGAGGTCCTGAGTTCAATTCCCACATGGTGGCTCATCATCTATAATGAGATCTGGTACCCTTTTCTGGACTGCAGGCATACATGCAGGCAGATAAACAAACAAACAAACAAATAAATAAATCTTTAAATGAAAAAGAAAAGAAGAAACAAACAAAAAGGGTTGGGGATTTAACTCAGTGGTAGAGTCCTGTTTTTGAGTTCAGTCCCCAGGACTGAAAAAGAATTTTAAAAACCCTATTGTGAGATGTCTCTCTGTATGCTGCAAATATGTGTTGCCTTTATTGGTTGATGGTTGATGAATAAAGCTGTTTGGGCCTATGGAAGAGCAGAATATAGCTAGGCAGGAAACACTAACAGAGAGAGATACAGGGAAAAAGAAGGAAAAGTCAGCTGGGCATTGGTGGAGCACACTTTTTATGCCAGCATGTGGGAGGCAGAGGCAGGTGGATCTCTGTGAGTTTGAGACCAGCCTCATCTACAGAGTGAGTTTCAGAAACCCTGTCTCAAAAAAAAATCAAAATAAAAAACAAACAAGAGAAGAAAAAGAAGAAGAAGAAGGAGGAGGAGGAGGAGGAGGAGGAGGAGGAGGAGGAGGAGGAGGAGGAGGAGGAGAAGGAATCAAGGGAGATGCCAGCAGCTGCCAGAGAAGCAAAAGCCACTAGCCCCATGGTAAAATATAAACTAATAGACATTTAAATATAAGAACTAGCCAGTAACAAGCCTGAACCATCAGCCAAACTATTATAATTAATATTAAGCCTTTGAGTGATTATTTTATAAGTGGCTCTGGGACCAGGAGGGATGCAGAAAAGCTCCAGCTACAACTGAGGGCATATCTCATTTCTGATAGGACGGCTATCACCAAAAAAACCAAAGGACAACAAACGGTGGAGAGTGTGTCGGAGAAGAGGAACAATTATTTATCGTCATTTTTGACTGCTTCCCAACAGAATGCTTATGTGCCAAATATTGTGACATAAGTGGGGACGAGACCAGGGTCGTGAAAAGCTGGAGTGCCATGGGCTCAGTGAGGATGACCAAAATGTATTGTTTTATTTAACAGTCAGAAAGGGTATAGGACTGGAATGGGAGCCATTTTACATTATTGCCATCTGCTTCCCATTGGCAAAGTGTGAGTGTAATTATTTTTTTCCCATCCTGAATAACTATACTATAAAATACCTTGAGGACTCATTGTCTTAGGGTACAAGTTCCAGTTATTATTTTCCATTATTTAGGTTTCCCATAATTTTCCATAGATAATCAGTCCTAGCCTCTACTCTAAGAAGTGTTGGCCATTGCTCCATGGCTACCATAGCTATTTCAGATTCCGTCTGCGTTAATGTTGCTTTTTTTTTTTTTTTTTTTTGCAATACATTTTCACACAGTGCACAAATATCCCACAACACCCCCAGAAAGTGAATCTTTTTCAAAGCCAGGCCTTTCTTTGTTTGTAGTAATATATCTTGACCTAAAGTTCCGGCTCTAGTATCTATAGTTACATCATGGACTCTTTTGATTCTCAAATTTGGTAGATTTTGATGAATTCACGATGAATATTGCTGTCATTGGACACTGCTGGCTTTTGGGGAAGGGGTGGGGGCTGAAACAGTTCTGGATGTCCTGGAACTCACTATGCACACCAGACTGGCCTTGAACTCGCAGAGATCAGAGATCCATTTGCATGAGCCACCACAGCCAGGCCATTGGTTTTTTACTACCAGGGTAAAAAGAATCAACCTAGAGGCTGGAGAGATAGATGGCTCAGAGGTAAGGAAGGAGAGAGATGGCTCTTGAAAGTTGCTCTCTCGTTTCCACATACAGGCATGACATACATGTACTCACACCCAAACTCATACCCACCCATACATACACAATTAAACATGTTAAAAGAGAGTTTAAAAAGTACATTTATGACTCAATGCAACAAATTAAGATTACCTGCTGTCTCAGGGTTTTTATTGCTGTAAAAGCACACCATAACCACAGCAACGCTTATAAAAGAAACATTTAATTGGGTGGCTCACTTACAGTTTCAGAGGTTCAGTCTGTTATTATCATGACCTGGAGCTTTGCAGTGTGCAGGTAGGCATGATAGTAGAGTCCTAGCAGAGAGTCCTACATCTTGCAGACAACAGGAAGTCAACTGAGACACTGGATGGTCTTTTGAGCACAGGAAACCTCAAAACCTGCCCCCACAGTGACACACTTCCTCCAATAAGACCATACCCACTCCAAAAAAGCCACACTTCCTAATAGTGACACTCCAAGCCCCGATGTCTAAAGGAGGTAGAAAGGGGGGTCACAAAGAAGGAGGGGGTGGGGTGGGGTGGGATGGAGTAGGGTGGAGTGGGATGGGGGGTTGTGGGAGGTAGGAGGGGTTGGGGTGTGGGGAGGGGGGTGGAGTAGGATGGGGTTGGGTGGCGGGGGTGGGGTGGAGGTGGGGAGGTGGGGTGGGGTATACAAGCCCTGAGGAGATTGATGCCCGGCTGCAGGCTGAGAAGCAGAAGGCCAACGAAGATGAACAAGGCTAAGGTGGAGATGGGGCTTCAGGCGACCCCCAAAAGGAGAAGTTTCTAGACTCAGAAGGGAGTGAAGATGAAGATGATGACTACCAGCAAAAGCGAAAAGGTGTGGAAGGGCTCGTTGACATTGAGAATCCCAACCAAGAAGGTCACACAACTGGATCTGGAGGGGCCAACGGAGCTTTCAAGGACAGGAAGAAACCCAGAAGCAGAAAGCAGAAGAGCGCTACATGAAGATGCACTTGGCTGGGAAGACAGAGCAGGCCAAGGCTGATCTTGCCAGAAACAGCGGAGGAGGCAGCAAGAACGAAGAGGAAAGCAAAAGATGCTGCAACTTTGTCAGGAAAACGAATGCACTCACTCTCCCTGAATAAGTAAGCTGGCCTGTGGGAGGAGATTGGGGGGGGCGGGGCTGGAGAGATGCCGGGGGGGGGGGGGGGAACTGGGCCGGCAAGCCAGGACCTCTGCCTTGTCTTAACCACTCTGTATTCTGGTGCCTCTGCAGCAGCCCCTCATGGCCAGGAGCTCTAAGGCCTGGGACCTCCTCTTCATCTTGGCACAGAAATCGTTCTGGGGTTTGGGGGGAGGGGCGGTTAGGGGGATGGGAAGCTGCTATCTTTGAGACAGAAAGATGTAGCACTTCATACATAGCCATTTGAATGTTTCTGCTGCTTTTAGAATTTGGAACCCTGGTTTGGGGGGGGGGTACCTGGTAAATGGGGTAAAGAGATTCCATTTGTTCCAGTAGATTGCATGTTGGGGGTAGGGAGTAGTGCCAGCAGGCAGCTGCTGTGGGAATTGATGACAACCAGCCCAGATTGCTATCTGGGTGCTCACTCAGAGGGGCTGTTGAGAAGCCTGTGCACCTAAGGGTTCAAGGTTTGTGCCTGGCCAGTTCCCTCCAATGAGGCCTCTCCTCTGACCTGCTAGTGGCCATGTTTAACCCTACCCATTGATCATTTCAAGAAACCTGTGGTTGCTGTGCTCCACCCAGACAAGACGTGCTCCTCAAATTCAACTTGTATATTTGGCAAATTAAATGACATTATGGGGGGGGGAGTGACACTGCCTAGGAGATTGTGGAGGCCAATTACATTCAAACTACCATACCTGCCTACATACCGTTAAACTACAAAGGTTTTGTCTGCTGCAATATGGTAGGCACATGCCTTTAAACCATGCACTAGGGTGGCAAAGGACCCAAGTTCAGTTCCCAGCACCACGATCCAGTAGCTCATAATTGCCTGTGACCACAACTCCAGGGGACACTGCTGCCTCTGGCTTCCGCAGGTGCCTGCACTCACGTGCACATCCCACACACAGACACACATATACATGATAAAAATTAAATTCTCTGTGAGTTTGAGGCCAGTCTTGTCCACAAGGCCAGCCAGAGCTACATAGTGAGATTCAATCTCAAAAAAAAAAAAAACAAAACAAAAATAATAATCCCTAAAAAGGATTCAACATTGAAAGTCTCAAAGAGCTTGCACTGTTCATTGAGAATTTATTTATTTATTTATTTTAAGTCTGAGAGTTGCTTGGCATGGTGGTACTTGCCTTTAATCTCAGCACTTGGGAGGCAATGACAGGAAGATCTCTGTGAGTTCAAGGCCAGTCTCTTCTACAAAGCAAGTTCCAGGCCAATCAAGGATACACAATAAGAGCCTGTGGTTTTTTTTTTTTTTTTTTTTTTTTAATTAAAGCTGAGCATGGGGTACACACCTTGAGACCCAGTACTGGGAACACAGAGACAAGCAGATCTCTGTGAGTTAAAGGCCAGCCTGGTCAACAAAGTTTCAGGATAGCTAGGCTGTTATACAAAGAAACCCATCTTGGGAGGGAAAAAAAGAAAAGAAAAGAAAAGCTAGTAAGAGTTTAATAAAACCCAGCAGAGTCTGGCCAAGATAACAGCACTTCTAATAACCTTAAACATTGAATTATCTTATAAGAAATAAAAGGCAGGAAAGACAATCCATAGAGCCAAAAGACTTTTTAATTAAAACAAAAACCACTTATTTATTTACTGTGTGTAGCAATGTATGTGTGGTATGTATATGTGGGTATGCCTGTTATGGCACATGTGTGAAAGTCAGAAGACAACTTGCAGAAGTCAGTTCCCTCTTTCTACCATGTGAGTCATAGGGATGGGACTCAGGTCCATCAGAAGACCCAAAACTTTCACATGTTACCCCTCTCACTGACATTTTGGTTACTAAAGGTATTTGCTCTATCCTGAAGAGGGGGGGTAATGAATAGTTCCTTTTTTTCTGGAGGACCAAAGGGGGAGATTTCAGAGACTTGCTGCTGAGTCCAGTGACGTCATGCTTCTTCATGATATGCATATTGTATCTAAAATACCTAACAGATATAAATGTAGGTAAAACATGCTAATAGCTTGCAGTCATTGATGAAAAAATTTCCTTACTTACAAATTTAACTATTAATTAAAGACTAAAGCATTGTTTAACATGCACTTAGAAACTGTGTTTTTTTATTTTATGTTCATTTATGGCTCAGCAGTTAAGAGCAGTGACTGCTCTTCCAGAGGACCCAGGTTCAATTCCCTGCACCCACATGACAGCTCACAACTGTCTGTAACTCCACTTCCCGAGGATCCGACACCCTCGAACAGACATACATGCAGGAAAACCACCAATGCACATAAAATAAAAATAAATTATTTTTAAAAAGCTACAAAAAGAAATTATGCTGTTTTGGTTATCTGTAAGCCATAACATGGCCTTTGCAAGCTTTTGAACTCACTAAGCAAGTTCTAAAGTGATCAATTTTTTCCCTTTAGTGTATTGATCCCAGAGTTTTAAAAACTTTACTATGAAAAGCATTGCAGAAAAAAAAAAAAATCACACACTGAAATGAACCACATTCAAAGACTTATATACAATTCAATAAGCACCCATACTGTCAAGAGAAGCCATTCAAAACCAAAGCTGTGCTGTTTCAAATTGGGTTTTTCACTTTCACTGTCAAATATGCTTTCATGTGCTTATCTACTGTTGGTTTCAGAGGCTCCCATCATCAGCTGCACCCGGGCTTGGGACTGAGAACTGAGCTCTAAAGACTCCTATCTGGTAAAGGGCAACATGTATCCTTTGTTAGATACAAGGGAAGCTGTCACTAGAACAACTGTGGATACATTTTAAAACACCCTAATTGCTAAGTCAGCTTCTATTATTATTATTATTATTATTATTATTATTATTATTATTATTATTATAAGGTTTTGAACTAGGGGTGATCCTCCTCCCATCCGCTCAAGCACTGGTAGCCCATTCTCCCCTCTGCCTGCCCAGCTGCCGAATTCATTATCTAACTTCTCGGGACACTGATCTTCTTACCTTGTTTTTTTTTTGTACACCCATCCCAGCCTCCCTACCAAGTGTGAATCAAGGGAATCGTTCACGTGTGGCCTTCCAGGGTTTTAGGTCTGAGCCCTCAGTCAGTAGGACTGCCACGCACGTTTGCAGAGTAAAAGATTTTAGAGAGTAAGAGCTAGCACGCCACCAACATTCTAAGGTCTTCTTCCTCAATCTCGAACTTAAGGTTAAATTGCCTTCCTCCACCAAGGCTTCTGGAATCGGGACTTGGGCCGAGGCACGCGCTCCCGGAAATCAGCAGGTGCACAGACTGCTCAGGTGTTCGTCCTCACGGCCCGGCAGGCGCGCATACCCACTTGGTGACCCCAAGCCTTCCACCGGCGAAGCGAGGGACCCAGAGCCTCTCTAT
>JANBXA010000735.1:31620000-31835000 GCA_030556225.1 Cricetiscus sungorus | reverse complement strand
TGTAAAAATGATACTGAGAATTAAACTTGTGTTCTCAAGTATAGTAGGCAAGTACACTTACCACTGAGATATATTCCCAACCTCTAGAGCAAACTCTTAAAAGATGGCTGTAGTGCCAGGTGGTGGTGGCATATACCTTTAATTCCAACACTCTGGAGGCAGAGGCAGGAAGGTCTCTATGAGTTTGAGGCCAGCCTGGTCTACAGAGAGAGTTCCAGGACAGGCTCCAAAGCTACACAGAGAAACCCTGTCTCAACAAACAAAAAAAGAAAGAAAGGAAGGAAGGAAGAAAGAAAGGAAAGAAAAAGAAAGAAATGCCATGCCTTGGTGTAGCTGATTGGTAGAGTTCCTCTCTTATTCTTCCTGATAATGACCCTTTCTAAGTGAGGTTCTTTTCCCTTCGTTTCCTCTGTCTCTTCTCTCCCCTCTGCACAGGGTCCTCCCACCTTTGGCTTACTATTTGACATCGATGGAGTGCTGGTTCGAGGCCACAGAGTGATCCCAGCTGCTCTGGAAGCATTCGGCAAGCTGTTAAACCCCCAGGGACAGCTGAGGGTACCTGTGGTTTTTGTCACAAATGCTGGGAACATCTTACAACATAGCAAGGCCCAGGAGCTGTCAGGCCTGCTGGGATGCAAGGTAAGAGGCAGCCAGAGCATACAAACCCGAAGGAGGGCTTCTGTTGGAACTTCTACCCTACACTGTCTTTTCCTCAGGTTGTGGTTTGACTGTGACAGTGAGAGTCTTAAAGTCCCAGCCTAGACTTGTGATGACATCAATAGAGTCTTTACTCACAAGTGTACACACATGGTTGAGTGAGCACAGAAATCCTGCCCTTGGGACTGAGGGTGTAGTTCAGTGGATAAACTTTGTACCTGGCATGCGTGAAGCCCTAGAAACAGGATCCTAGTATGACATTACTGGCTATGGTGGTGCACACTCATTACAGACCTTTTCAAAACTAGGCTAGGCTACACTACTGACACCCTATTGGAGGGGGGGGGTGACAGGAGTATTTGTTTTTGAGACTGTAGCTTGTGTGTCTGTAGTAGTAGTTAATGATTCCGGACATTTGGCTCCATTTCATTAATTCTGGGAATCACAGCTGTGCACTGTCATGCGTGGTGTATGTACTGGGGATTAAACACGGGGCTCCATGCATGCTAGGCAAGCACTCTGTCAGTTGAGCTGCATTCCCAACCCAGCAGTTTAGTATGCTGTCTTCATGACTTTTCTAGATGCTTGGCTCCAGAAAGCAAAGATCATATTTGTTCAGCATTCCACAGTACAGATGGGGCTGTGTAATAACAGCTCTTGTTGACAATAATAGTATGTCTAAGCTGATAACAGGTACTTAAGAAGCTGAGGCAGGAGGATTGTGAGTTGTAGATAGCTTGGGCTGCATAGTGAGACCTTGCATCAGAGAAATAACAAAAATCCTACCCATCCACACAGCCAACAGCTGTGCAGCTCCGTGAGTGCTGTCCTCCAAAAACCGAGCATCTTCGCCCCTTTGCAGTTCCTTGATGTATCCAAGATGGGTACCTGCTTGGTAAGGGTGAACTTAGCTTTGAGAAGAGAGTCAATAAAGGGCCCCCAAAGCATTCTGAGGAACCTGGTGTGGTCACGCATACCTCTGTAATCTTGGCACATAGGAAACTGAGGAAAGAGATTAACCACAAGTTTTAGCCAGCTTGAGCTGTTTAGTGAGACCCCCAACTCAAAATAATAATTCTGGGTAAAAGTGCATTGTGGAAGATAGTGTAGATGTTGAAAAGCCAAATCCTGGGAGCTGGGGAGGTGGGACAGTGGGTCAAGTGCTGGAGTTCAATCTCGAGCACCCATCTGAAATGCCAGGCTTGGTAGCACCTCTGTAATTCCAGGGTTGGGGAAGGGCTGGAGACAACTGTATCCCGAGGCTGGCTGGCAGCCAGGCTAGCCTATTAGCCAGTCAGGCAAAGCAGGGGGCTCCAGGCTGAGTGTGAGACTGGTAAGGTGGAGAGTGACTGAGGAAGACACCCAGCGCTGACCTCTGGCTCTCCACACATGCATCTCCCCATACATGCGTACATATACACGCACCCCCCTACATGCGTACATACACGCACACAACACACGCAAACTAGATGGTGAGCTGGCAGTATGAATCAGCAACAGAATACTTGCTTTGCATCTGCAAGGTCCTGGTTCAGTGCCCAGCACTGGAAAGCTAAGACTAAGCCAAGTTTTTAAGTAGAACTGAAAACTGTCAAGGTCCAAGACAGTTTTTGTTGTTGTTGCTGCTGTTTGTTTTTTATGACAGTAACAAAGAATGTTTGTAAAGCCTGTAGTTTTCAAGTGAGGGATTAAGAAATTTTAGGAATGGAATTGGAGAGATGTTAAGAGAGGACCCAGGTTCAATTCCCAGCACCTACATAGTAGCTCACAACTGTCTGTAATTCCAGTTCCAGGGGGTCTGGCACCCTTGCACAGATGTGCATGCAGGCAAAACACCAATGCACATAAAATTAAATAGATCTTTAAAAAAGAAAGAAAGAAATCTCAGTACTCCAAGCTAAGCCCAGCAGTGTTGGTGGTCAGATCTTACATCTGATAATGCTTCTCTTGTTTTGTATGTTGAGGATTAATTTAGGTACATTCTCCCCCCCCCCTGTTTCTTGGTTATCTCTGTAGGTGGATCCAGACCAAGTCATTCTCTCTCACAGCCCCATGAAACTCTTCTTACAGTACCATAACAAGCGGATGCTAGTGTCTGGGCAGGGACCCCTGGTGGAAAACGCCAGAGCGTATCCTTTTTGTTCTGGATGGAGAGGAGGGTGCAGGCTTGGGTGCCATAAATAGGAGGTGGGTTCTTAGGGAACAAAGATAGGGCCTTTGTGTGGTCAGTCCTTGTGCCTGGTGATGCCAGGTCACATCACCACCTCATCAGAGCCATCTGCAGAAGTTAATGTACAGAGCCCTGTGTCTTGACCCTGAATAGTCTTGATCTTTTGTGTCTTGAGTTAAAAACTCAGTAATCTCTAAGTGAACAAACACCTCTTGGGGTGACTACATGTAGGAGTTTTGTTCCAGCCTTCATCCTTTTCAGCTCCCTTTTGGTCACATGCACTCAGAAAGCAAAGGCCATGATCTCTGTTCTCGTGCAGCTTGTTCGTGTGCTCCAGATGCTTCCCGGGTACCATGCTGGGCTGTGCTCTAAGGAATGTGACTTAGTCAGGGAATTCATACTTGAGAAGGGAAGAACATACCCACAACCAGTAAAAAAATGTTTAAGCTAGCAGGTCTTATTGGATTCCTTAGAGGAACAGAACCAATAGAATGAACATATATTATAAATGGAGATTTACTAGCTTGACTTACACAGTAGAGGTTGGGTAGTTCAACAGTAGCCATCTACTATTAGAGAGCTTGAGAACTCTGTAGCTGCCCAGTTCACAACACTTGATCCTCAGTAGTCCCAGTCTGGCACTGTTCCTGGAGAGAGCTTCAATACAAGCTGGAATTCCTCAGACTTCTCCAAAAGATACCCCCTACTCTGGGGAGGACACCCCCAGTTAATTTTTCCTGATTCATGTCTCTTAGTTGAATGTGGGTCCAGTCAAGATGACAGTCATGGAGGCCTGGGAAGCTAGCTCAGCTGTGAGGGTACTGCCACCATGCCTCACCTCAGGACCCACACAGTGAAAGAGTTGTTCTCTAGCATCCATAATCCCCCACGAGGAAATGTAACTTTAAAAAATACTAACTGTTACAGCATGAGGGATGAAGCTCAGTTGTAGAGTATTTGTCACATATGAGGCTTTGGTTTGAATCCCAAGTCCTATGAAGAAAGGATGGCATAAGGCCAAGGAGATGGCTCAGTGGTTAAAAGCACTCGCCTCTAAGCTTAACTAGTTGAGTTAGATCTCCAGGTCTCACACAGTGGAAGGAGAGAACTGACTACTGAAGTTGTCCTCTGATATCCACATGTGCCCCCTCCCCAACTATATGAGTGCATTTTGAAGAAATGAAAAGATGGGATGCATCTGAAGTCTGCAAAGAATGAGATAGGTGTAGGCTCTAAGCATAGCAGTGTAGAGGGGAACTACCTCTGGAGCCGTAGTGCCTTGTAGTGTCAGGGATGGTTTGGTGGCGCCCTGGGAGGTGGTCAAGACTTCCTAGGAAGGCAAGGTAGGCACTTAGAGTTGGGCATTAGAGAACAGAAGGGTAGGCTGGGGCTGAAAGTCTTGGGGTTAGCTCAGAGCAGTGTTAAGCCAACGCAGGCTCCATTGCTGCAGGGAGGAGCTATTAGAATAGTCATCTGGGGAGATTAGTTTTGAGTCATCTGAAGAACTGTCTAGTTAAGATTGCAGGATAGAATTAGGGAAAGAAAGATGGCAGTAGATCTTAGAGGAGAGCAGGTTGGAGTCAGCTTGGTCTTCTGCATGATGGTCATTCCCTGCTGAATGGGGTGTCTGTTACAGGGAACTAATTCTTTGTGGCCATTGTGTGACCTTTCCTCCAGTGGCTTAATGAACCAGTCAGTTCATTGGGGTTACCTTACAGGAGTGTGGTGAGAGGTAGCTACTTTACCAGAAGACCCACCCAAGGAGAGCCTAGGGTAGCATGGCTGGTGAAGTCGCATCCCTGAGCTCTCTGCACAGCTTGCAGGCAGTGTGGCTGGTGGGTGTCTCAGAATGTTATATAATGTCACAGGAGAGGGAAGTGTGAGGACGGGGAGGGAGCTTGTGGCTCTGGTAACTTTAGGGATTGCCACCTCCTTGTTTCAGCCCAAAGGAAATAGCTATTCACCATTTACCTGACTTTGCCCAGCTTCCAGCCAGAGGAATCTCTTCCCAACCCAGTACGTAGGGCTGCACTACTTATGGAGCACCAGTTTGAATGGGCCCTGAGCGAGGTATAAGATCCTGGGTATACGGTGGGGTTTTGGCCTCTGTTCTCTGGGCCTTGCTGGGATCTGGTATCTGGAATGTACCCTAGTGGGAGAGAGCACAAGGGATTGCACCGGTGTTGCATGCGTCTGCTCTGTTTATGCAGTCACAGCCTGCCACTTGGTGCCTGTGGGATATGTGATAGCTGCCTGCCTGCTGTGGTCAGGACTGGGTATGGTTCTGTTCACTTGTGACTTGATATATCTATAAAAGCATCTTCCTCAGAACGGTGTAGCTTTGCTTCCCTGATCTTACTCCAGACTAGGCTTCCAGAACGTGGTGACAGTAGATGAGCTACGACACGCCTTCCCAGAGCTGGACATGGTAGACCTTGAGCGGCGGCCGAAGAAGACCACGGTAATAAGGACAGGGTGGGTCACTTCACCCTCCACAGTATCCTTGGGGTCTTTGGTTGTCTTCCTGTTCCCTGTGTTGGTGCTACTTGTTGATCTTGGTACTCTTACATTAGGAGCTACATTTTGTTTTATGGGTGCCTTTGCACTGGTCTTCTTGGAGAAGTTTCTGACCAAGAATTGTGTTCTCTGGGTAGATAAGAATGGCTTCACACCTTTAATCTCCACACTCCGGAGGTAGAGGCAGGTGAATCTTGGTGAGTTTGAGGCCAGCCTGGTCTACAGAGAGTTCTAGGACAGCCAGGGCTGTTACACAGAGAAACTCTATCTTGAAAAAACAAAAACTAATAAATAAATAAAATAAAAGAATGACCAAGAGAAGCAGTGGGCTCCACACCCTTGCCTTCTGCTTTGTTGCAATACTTTTCTCCAGTTAGCAGTGCTACCACTGGTAGCTTTCTCAGGTTTTCTTCAGGGAATCAGTAACCTTTATACGTTACTCACTGCTGCTCCTTTACCCGGATGCACAGTCCAAAGAGGCTGCCTTGTGAGGAGAAACACTGATGAGCCTGTGTCTTCCCACTGCCCTTGGTGTCTAGCTCATATTTGAAAAAAAAGGAGCTCGATTGCTTTTTTGCAATGCTGATGGTCAAACCCAGGGTTCTACCTGCTTGGGAAGTCTGCCGCTAAGCCCATGATCTGTTTCTTGAGGTCGTCATTTCCAGGCCACTCATTGACCCTTTGGAGTATGACTCTGAAGGTGCTCCTTGCCCCATTCCTTTTGAAAATTCACATATATTTAATAGTTTATATCAGCAATTTAGGATTTGGTGTAATACAATTACAGACAAATAAGTTTACTTCATTTATTTAATGGAAAATAGATAATAAGTTTTCCCTCCAGGGTTTTCTAGTTATAGAACAGATCCTTTGAGAGCTTTCTCTTGAGTCACTAAAATTCCGAGAAGAATCAGACTATAGCGTGGGAACACATCTCGGAATAGCTCCCAGGCTGAGCGCCATACAGGAGAGGTGACTCACCTCAGTGGCAAGACTACAATGGCCCAGGGAGAAATGGGCCCAAGGCTGACAGAGAGAAATCCTCTAGAGCTGGCATAAACGTAAGAGTCGTGTGCTCAGAGAGCCCCTCTTTCAGGGGCTACTTCCTCCTCCAGCACCCTGAGTCTAGGTTCTAGAGGCTCCTGCTTGACCAGGACCAGGTTTCCGCCCTGACTGGAGAAGCACAGCTGACCACTGCCCCTCCTGGCCAACTTCTCTGAGCCTGTGGAGCCCAGTCTGTGCCTTGTGTTTCCTTTGCTCATCTCCTTCCTGAGTTCTCTCTACCTCTCGGCTTGGGCTAGTCCTTGGAGGTGGTGTCTCACCTGTGTGGAATCTGTGTGCCCTGCTACTCAACTCTGGCGACTCTGGATACTCCAGGAGTGGAAAGTGACTAGCATTGATGGGCCTCTTCTTGTCTTTTGGCAGTGCCCGAGGAATGACTTCTCTGCCATTGAAGGTAAAAGTGGCGTGTGCCTGGGTAGACGTGGGTTCCTTGTTGTCCCTCTCCGCTCTCGGATTTTTAGGCAGATAGTGTTGAGGGTGGAACTGCGCATCAGTGCCTGAGACACATGGGTTCTAGCCCTGGCTGTCCACTCAGTACTCTGAGACATGTATTGGTAATTTGTCTGTCTCCACAGTGCTTAGCGTATTGTGTTGGAGAACTGTAAGCCCAGCAGCTCCAGAGTAAATAGGCACTGACAGTCTAGTCCAGTGTTGCTTAGCTCTCCCCTTGGACAACAAAGACATTGAACATCTTGTTGCCATCCTGAAGTAAAATAACTTTCCCATGACCCATATCAGAAAGTAATCAGTGGCCTTTGTGGTGGTGCATATTTGTAGTCTCCTACTTTCCGGGGCTGAACTGAAGGATTTGAGTTCAAGGCTTCACAGTGAGACGCTTATCTCAAGCCCAAACAAAGTATTTGGTGCAGTATAATGTCCTTCTGTACCCAGAGTGAAAAGAAAATGTCCTGGTGAGAAGATTGCAAATGTTTCAGTATGTTATATTTATCTGAGAAGTAAAATGATTGCTCTAAACGGGAATGTTCCAGCAATAGATACAGACTGTTTATAGGTGCTGTACAGGTATGTGCGCAGAATTTCCATTAGTGAATTGTTTTCTCAAATGGAGAACAATTCTTGGTAATTTTTTGTTTGTTTGTTTTTGTTTTTCTGAGACAGGGTTTCTCTGTGTAGCCCTGGCTGACCTGGAACTCACTTTGTAGACCAGGCTGGCCTAGAACTTAGAGATCCCCCTGTCTTTGCCTCCCAAGTGCTGGGATTAAAGGCATGCACCACCACTGTAAATTTTCAAGAAATACTAGGAGTCTCTTGATTATATGATCATTTAAAAAATTGTTAAATTGTACAAAAATATTTTGTAAGGCTAGAGAGATGTCTTAGTGATTAAGTATGTAACACTCTTGCAGACCTAGGTTTGAGTCCCAGTACCCACAGGATAGCTCACAACCATCTGTAAATCCAATTCCAAGGAATCTAATGTCCTCTTCCGGTGTCCACAGACTTGTACCAGGTATGCACATGCATGCACATACATACATGCCAGCAAAACACTGATACACATAAAATTAGAAAATAATAATAAAAGAAAATGCTTTGTGATTAGATATTAGATGGAGTTGCTGGCCAGGCAGTAGTGTCACACACCTTTAATCCTAGCACTTGGAAGGCAGAGGTTGGTGGATCTCTGTGAGTTTGAGGCCTGCCTGGTCTACAGAGCTAATTCCAGGACAGCCAGGGCTGTTACACAGAGAAACCCTGTCTTGAAAAAGAACAACAAAACAAAACAAAAAGGTAGAGTTTCTCTAACAGTTACGGATGTGCTATTCTTCTTCATGAATGTTGGTGGGACCTCAGATACTGCTGGAAAGGACAGTTTTTGCCTTTGTGAAGTCCTCACCTGCTGAGTGTTCAATTGTGGCAATCAAAATATGTCCTAGAACTCACTCTCTAGACCAGGCCAGCTTCAAACTCAGAGAGCCACCTCCCTCTGCCTCCTGAGTGCTGGAATTAAAGGTGTACGCCCAGCTCTGATTTTTATTTTTATTTATGTATGTGTCTGTGTATATGTCACATGTTTTCAGGTTCCCGTGGAGGCCAAAAGAGGGTATTGGATCCTTGGAGTGGGGGTCACAGGTGGCTGTGACCCCTTGGACATGGGAGCTGGGTGTAGAACTTAGGTCCTCTGCAAGAACAGCAAGTATTTCAGCCACTGTGCTCTCTCTCCAGCCCCTTACTTTGTTTTACTTTGTTTTGTTTTGAGGCAGAGGTCTCCCTCTGTAAGCCAGACTGGCCTCAGTTCTGTAGTCCTACTCCAGCATTCTAAATGCTGGAATTACAGTTGTGAGCCAAGATGCCTGGCTGGAAACTTACACAATTTTTGGAGAAAAGATCTCCTGTAGTAACCCTGGCCTCTGATTTGTGGGTAGTTGAGGGTAATTGAGCTTCTTATCCTGTCTCTACCTCCCAAATAATAGTGCTGCCGGTGTATGCTACCATGCCAGCCAGTCCTTCATAGGGGTTTGTTCGCTTTTTGCTAGGGCCAGGATTTAGGGCCTTGTTTGTGCTAGGCATGCACTTGGTTCCTGCGCCATACATGCTTCCAGGGCCCGTGGTCTTTTTTATCTCAAATGTAGTTGAGTCAGCCGAGGTTTAGCAGTGAGTGACTGCCACAGTTCCACAGAAAATCTGGCTGGGTCAGGATTGGAGCCCAGGGCTCCCCTCATTCCAAGTTCTGCTTGGCTGTTAAGTTCAGAGAGAATGCCAGCCCCTGGTGAGGACAGGAGTACTTGTGTGGTGAGGTGTGCTGGGTAGAGTTCCATTAGCAGCAGCAGCATGAGGTCTGCTGCTTCTGTGAAACAGCAGTGGACAGAAAGGACAGCCTTAAGGTGCTTCTTGCTGGGCCCTGAGTTTGTTTACCCAGGGTGTACTGGGCCATGGCTTGGTCAGGGTTGCTCAGGGAACCATACTCTTGTCCAGATGTGCACCTTAGTGAAGACCTCTAGCTCTGGGTAGGCTTACTAACTGGCCTTTGTTGTCTCTGAAGGGCCTTCCACCTACCCACCACACAGGGCAGGCCAAGGGCCCTGCTCCCTCATCCCAATGCATTTGATTTTTAGGGGTTCTTCTTCTTGGGGAGCCAGTCCGCTGGGAGACAAGCCTACAGCTGATTATGGATGTCCTTCTTAGCAATGGAAACCCTGGGACTGAACTGGTGACAGTTCCATATCCCCACCTCCCTGTCCTGGCTAGCAACATGGATCTCCTGTGGATGGCTGAAGCCAAGATGCCCAGGTGAGGACACAGTATCCCTGACTTTAACCTCATAAGCCCTGTAGGTACCACACTAACCTGGCCTCTGAGAGGAAGGGCTTTCAAGAGTTACTTCATGCCAGTTATTAAACTAAAGCTGCAAATTATTGAGCATGAAGATGTGTTGAGTGTTTTTTAATATGACACATGTTCCCTGCTGATCTCAGAACACATCCATCAAACAGGTAGTTTTAAGGTATATCAATGGGTATATTCAAGATTATTCCTTCTCGCTTCCATTGTGAGCCCTAGAACGGGAAAGCTATTATAAACCAGGGTTATTCCCATGGTGTAGAGCCAAGAACTGGACCCACCGCTGTGGCACCGATGTCCTGCCCTTTTCTGGGGCTGTGCCTCTTTTGTGGCCCTCAGGTTGCCTTGCTGTGAAGCCAGCTAATGGCTGCTCTTATCCAGAATTTAGTGTCTTCTCACTCTTACATGGTAAGCAAAGAAGGGTGTTCTAGAACCAAGACAGCCTCAGAGAGGCAGGACTTCCTTTCTGTGATATTCTCTTCTGCTTTTTTTTTTTCCCTGTGAGCTAGGATCACACTGTGTAGCTCAAATTGAGTTCAGTTCATTGTCTTCCTGACTCAGCTCTCCCCTAGTTCCCATCACATATAAAGTGTATGTATTCTGAAATGTGAGATTTGGTGTTCTCTCTTCTTAATTTAAGATTTGTTTATTATATATACAGTAGGATTCTGTCTGCATGTATGCCTACAGACCAGAAGAGGGCCCCAGATCTCATTATAGATGGTTGTGAGCCACCATGTGGTTGCTGGGAATTGAACTCAGGCCCTCTGAAAGAGCAGTCAATGTTCCTAACCTCTGAGCCATCTCTCCAGTCCAGTGTTTTCTCCGTTATTCATCGTTAGGACATGTTGATTCTAGAAGGGGATCAGGTTCTATATAGCTGAGAATTGAAAAGCAAGGGGGAAACCAGTTTATAGACCAGATTTGAGATGAGTTTCTCATTCAAAGAAGATATATTTGAGATTTTTTTACACAATATTTTTTTTTTTTTTTTGGGGTTTTGTTTTTATTGAGACAGGGTTTCTCTGTGTAGCTTTGGAGCCTGTCCTGACGCTCACTCTATAGATCAGTTTGGCCTCAAACTCACAGAGATCACCTGCCTCTGCCTCCCAAGTGCTGGGATTAAAGGCGGGCGCCATCAATGCCCAGCATCACATAATTATTTTTGTGTCTCTAGAGACAGGGTTTCACTCTGTTCCTTTGACATGTCTGTGACTCAGAGTAGCCTTAAACTCATGATTATCTTCTGCCCTCTGTCCCCCTCCTGAGTGCTGGGATTACAGGTGTATGCCACCATGCCTCACTGTTTACTCAGTCATCTCAAAGTTAGCTGGATACAATGGTTCACAGTGGCAACTCTGGCACTGAGAAGACAGAGGCAGCCTGAGATACAGCAAAATCCTGCGTCACAAGATAAAAAAGGAACAAAAAGAAAATGGAATTCTTTTGTTGTTGTTGTTTGAGATAGGGTTTTACTGTTTAGCCTTGGTTGGCCTAGAGCTCACAGAGATATGTCTGCCTCTCAGCCTCCCAAGTACCAGGGTTAAAGGAGTGCGTCACCATACCCAGCCAAAAAATGGAATTTGTGTGTAAATGAGTGATACTTAATGTAACACCAAGCACCGTGACTATTAGGCTTTGGCTTAGCACTGAGGATGGAAGACAAAAATACTTTACACAAGGTAGTTTATTGCTTTCTCACTAAAAGAAGTATGGTTGGCAATCTGGGGTCTGCATTCAGTCTCTTCTTTATTAAGGACACACAGGCCTTCAGCATAATCCTGAATCCTTGTGTAGAATCCAGAATGACTGCCTTAAGTATCAGCTATCATATTAGCATTTCAGGTAGCAGGAAGCAATATGTAGGGCAGTTAGTTTGCAACACTGACAGAATACCCAAGTAAAGAACTTAAAAGGAGGAAGATTGACTTTGGCCCTGTTGACTTGGAACCTGTGTTAGTTCTGTGGTGACCAGAGCTTTGTGATGGGTCACATGATGTAAAAAACTACTCCCCTACTGATAGCTGGTGAGCAGAAGGGTAGAGAGATAAGCAGGTGCATGCTGCCAATGACTTGTTTCCTGTCAGGCTCCACTTCCTGAAGATTCCACCACCTCCCAGTGTGTCATCATCAACTAGCAACCATGTAAGATCCAAACCATAACAAGGACAGACAAGAGCATGCCCTCCCTTGTTTTAAGTTAGCCGCCTTCCTTGTGTAGTTGAGACTGATCATTTCTAGCTTCAAGGGAGCCAGTGAGCGCACGCCATACGTAGTAGCCAGTATGCTCCACTGGAAATTGATGTTCACAACAACTGGAAGGGTGGCAGGCAGCGGTTACAGAACAGCATCTAATCCTACTTCGTAAAGGTTTAGGGGCCTGGTGAGATGGTATAGTGGTTAAATGCCGGCTACCAAGCCTGAGGAACTGAGTGTGATTCTTGGGACGCACATAAAGGTGAGATGAGAGGATCGACTCCTACAGTTGTCCCCGGGGCTCACAGCAGCACACGTGCATAGGTAATAATAACTAGAAAAACAAAATCTACATCTACACTGCAAAAGTGAGGCGATGAGGGTTGTGACCCTAGTGTTACTACCCTGTGAAACTGCCTGTTCTTGTCCCAGTCCTTCAAGTGTAATGGCTGCAGAGAGGGGAATTGTGGCTGGGTGCATGAGGACAGCTCAGAGACTGGCAGGTGGCCTGAAGGCTGGATTGCTGAGATCTCTTTTTGGGCAGGTTTGGTCATGGCACATTTCTGCTGTGCCTGGAAACCATCTACCAGAAAGTAACAGGCAAGGAGCTGAAATACGAGGGCTTGATGGGCAAACCCAGCATCCTTACTTACCAGTACGCAGAGGACATAATCAGGCAGCAGGCTGAGAGACGGGGCTGGTCCGCCCCCATCAGGAAGCTCTATGCTATAGGGTGAGTCCATTATATCTTCATCTCCATGGCTTCCTGTTCTCACCCACCCACACCACCCTGGCTTCCCTGCAGCTGAATCACACCACTCCCAGACTGATCTCTGCTCTGGTGGCTTTGCAACATTCAATTTGGGTTTCTCTTTTCTTCTCGGCATTGCTGCCCGACCAGTGATAACCCTGTGTCTGACGTCTGTGGCGCCAACCTGTTCAACCAGTACCTGCAAATGGCAAAGAATGGAGAGAAGGGACATGGGACCGGTGGATACCAGAAGCAGCGGCCTTCAACAACCCAGAGCTGTGCCTCCATCCTGGTATGCACTGGCATACACAATTGTCAGGCCCCAGGCCCCGAAGGGCCGACTTCTGGAGGAGCAGAGCTTCCGTTCCACGGGCACCGAGACTTCGGCTTCAGTGCAGAGCTCCTAGAGGCATCCCACATTGTCCATGACGTGAATGAAGCTGTGCAGCTGGTTTTCCATCGGGAGGGCTGGGCATGAGAGTAAGGAGATGTGGCAGAGGCAAGGAGCTGTTGGGTCCTTTGCCTCAGGGAATCCTGTGGGCCAGGTCACAGGCATCAATCCCGGCCTGGCCCCTCGCCACTGCTTCCTGCAGCTTCGGTAGCTATGGAGTGACCCTTGGGCAGCATTTCAGGAGGGGATGTACTTCTGGCCCTCCCTGTGTGTCCTGAAGTCTGACCTCATGTCATTTCCTTTACCTCTGTGTCTCGGTGCCCTCTCAGTGAGAACTCCCCCCAAGACAGGGTCTCACTACTGCCGCTCTGGCTGTCCTAGAACTTGCTTTGTAGACTAGGCTGCCCTTGAAATCACAGACATCTGCCTTCCTGTGCCTCCTGAGTGCTGGGATCAAAAGTGTGTGCCACCACACCTGCCTCAGTGAGGACAACAGGGACAGTGTGAAATTATTTGGAAACTTCTGGAGAGCCTTTGTTCTCACTGAAGGAGCCTCTGCATGTGAGTGAGGCCTGTACTGATAACACTCTTAGTAGTTTTCACTGCTGTGTTTTAGAGTATTGCCCACAGACTTTGTGGGCTTTTTTTTTTTTTTAATTAAAAACTATCCTAATATTGGTAACATGGTGTCTTGTGAAGCTTTGTCTGGGATGTACAAGAAGTCTTGGGGGTGGGACGCATGGTACTCTTCCTGGAGGCAGGAAAATGTGTGGCATTTCATTCTCTAAGTATGTTGTTTCCTCGTCTACTGCTGTCCTTCCTCTCACCCCGGGCGGGGCTCTGTCTAGGAATGAATTACTCTGGCTTTGGCATATGCTTAGCAACTTGGTGTGGAAAAGAAGAGGGACATTTTCATGCCTTGCTGAGGGCTTTTCCATAGTGAGCCCAGAAGTATGGCCTACTGTGTTCTGTCCCCAAAGAGTAATCCTACTCCAGTTTGGCCTTGTTTGTCTCTTCCATGACCTTGATATTTGTCAGATTTCCTGTTGCTATATTTTGAATGTTGACTGCCTTTCAAAATCCCCAGCATGATGCTAAGAATTAGATTTGGTGGCACATGGCCTTCTTAGCATTCTGGAGGCTGAGGCAAGAGGATTTTGAGTTTGAGGACAACTTAGGGCACATAGCATAATACTGACTCAAGAAGTAAGAATTAAAGACAAAACAAAAACCTTGACTAAGGACCTGTTTTACTACAGTAGTCATTTGCGTAGGACACTAACTCATGACTGTTCCCTTCCTTTCCCCATCTCTCTCCTCCCTTCTCATCCTTGTCTTCCTGTCTTCCTTCCTGGCCTTGAAGCCTGATCATCTGTTTTCACCTCCCAGGTGCTGAGGTTACAGAGGTGTGCCACCACGCTCTGCTCATTTTTGTTAAAATACTGTTGCTACACCCAGTTAACTGCTTGACACCTCTGGGTGCTTTGCTGTTTATTGGTGAGGGGCAAAGGCGATTGAGAGAGTGACTGGGGAGATGGGAGAATGGAGAGCTGGCATCCTAGAGGCTGAATGAAGGAGTAGGATGCCCACTCCCTGAGGACCAGGCCTCAGGTGCACAGGTGCACCCACTCTGGCTCCTCACAAATGATCCTGTTTCCTCTGCTGTCTCCCCAAGGCTCCTAATTGCCGGGCCAGAGGCTTGAAGTCATACTTTCTTATTTCCCACATCAGCTTTGCTCTGTATGTGTCTAGGGTGGAAGTGTTGCTCACCTTGATTACCTGCCCCTACTGAGGTCCCTAGCTTCCTGAGGCCCAGTATGGAATGAGAAAAAGAGAAACACAGGGAAAAGCTTTGGTTGTTGAACTGGGCTCTGTAATGGAGAAGCCACAGCACTCAATAAGCACAGCAAGTTTATTATATATAGTTGAACAGAGAAGTGGGTTATTGCATACAGCTGAACAAGGAGATGGGGTTATTGCATACAGATAAAGAGGCAGAGTTACTGTGTCAGCTGAACAAGCAGGCAGCTTTAGCCACTCTGGGTAGGAGCAGTCTTAAGGCTGTAAGTATCCCAGAGGAGAAAGCTATGATGGACATTTTGTGCAGATACGTTAACATCTGCATGTGAACCAGAGGGAAGCTTTGCTATCCTTCAGCCTCACCTGGGGGTGGGGATGGGGGTGGGGGTGGGGGTGGGGGTGGGGTTGCACCTCTCCCATGGGTCTGAGGCTAGGGGTCCTTGACACGGCCAACAATACACATTAACTCAAGGGCTCCACACATCCAGGGTTCCTCCACTCCCCAAACAGCCCCTTACCTGTCTTCTTGTCTCATCTCTTCCCTTTACCTCCCTTCCACTGATCTCTCATTGAATCATGAATCAGTCAGGTTACAGATTGGATCTATTTTGTGATCAAAACCTTCCAGTGACTTCTTCCATTGAGTAAAAGCCATAATATCTTACCACAGTGCAGCGACTTCTCCATCCTGCCTTCCCACACCTCACCTCGTGGCCTTTGCTTGCTGTGTTCCCTCATTACTTCCAGCCCTTCACCATGCACACAGAAGTCCCTTGCATGTCCTGCTTAGGGCCTCTTTCCCCCGGTCTATATCTGACTCTTGTCATTCCTTTTTATTGCTTTTCCTGTGTGTGGGCTGGCCACCTCATAGACTTCTGTAACTTCCTCTAAGAAATAGCTCTCTCTGGCCTAGAGAATTGGTTAAGAACCTTAACCAGAGGACCCAGGTTCAAATCCTAGCACCCACACGGCAGCTCACACCCTTTTACCTGCTCAGTTTTTTCGTAGTACTTAACACTCCTTGACCTAAATAAATACTTGCTTATTTTATTCTGCTAAGATAGAAGCTCCATGAGTTGGGGCCGTATTGTTGTGTCCCCAACACAGGCATGGCTGGCACCTTAAGTCTGTAGATACATGTTCAATAAATGGTTTCTGCTGACCCTGCATGTTTGCCTGTAAGGATCCCCGTTTCCTTGGGGAGTATGGCAGAAATGAAGACTATAGGTCGACCTGGAATGATTATCAGCTCCACTACTCTCCAGCTGTATGATCCTGTATACTTCGTCAAAACTTCATTGTTTCTCTCAATGTGGGGTTTGTGTTTGCAGTATCTTTGCTGTAGGCTTATGTCAAAAATAAATGACTTAGTGGGCCTCGCACACACAAAGCCCTAGGCTCACTTTCTGGCACCATAAACCAGGGATGATGGGGTAATCCCATCACTCAGAAGGTAGAGGCAGGAGGATCTGAAGTTAAAGGTTATTTTGACTACATTAACCAGTTCAAAGCCAGCCTTGCTACACAAAACCCCATCTCAAAAAACAAGAGGGAGCAGTTGAGCTTTTAAAGCACAGAATTTCTCATTTTTCTAGGCAGTAGAAAGTTCAGGCTCAGCATTTTGTGACTGCAAGAACAGCTCAGGACTGCCCTTGAGGACTTGGGAGTCTGACCCACCATACTTGGTTCTGCACAGAACCAAGGGGAGGAAAGGGAGCTGTCCAGAACATCCCCCGGACTTGTCCCCCCATGACTACAATGTGGCCATCTGGGCACCACTAACTTTAAGGGGCAAGGACAGAGTACAGTGAAACTCCTAAGATTCAGGCTGTGGGGCCAGAGAGATGGCTCAGTGGGTAAAGGTGCTTGCTGCCAACTCTGACAATCTGCATCCCATCCCTGTGTGGGAAAAACTGACTCCCTGCCCTGTGGTACATGTGCCCCCCCCAAAAAAAAGTAGTGTGATCATTTTTCATATGCTAAAGAGTCAGGCTCTGCTGCTCAAGAATGATAGTGAAATGCGAGTTGAACCAGAACCAGGCAATGCAATTGCAGCGCCTGGCACCTGGCCAGCTCTGAACTGTTCAGGGGGAGGGGTCTGGCTGTGAATTCTACAATTCTTCTGTCTCAACATCCCAAGTTCTTGGATTAGGTGAATGTGCTGTGATATCTGGACTGTGATTATTTCTTTTCTTTTTTCTGTGTGTATATGTTTTTCTCTCTCTCCCTCTCCTCTCTCTCTCTCTCTCTCTCTCTCTCTCTCTCTCTCTCTCTCTCTCTCTCTCTCTCTGTGTGTGTGTGTGTGTGTGTGTGTGTGTGTGTGTGTGTGGCACGCACACACACACCATATTTGTGGAGGCCTCAGGATATTACATTCCCCTGGAACTAGAATCATGTTAATTTCTTTATGGGTGCTGGGAGTCAAACTTGGCAGCTCTTAACCTCTGAGCCACCTTATTTTGTAATACAGGGTCTCTTACTGAACTGGGAGCACATGGATATGGCACTGGCACTGGTGTGTAGGTCACAGGTGTGCAAAGACAGCTTTGCAGAGTTGGTTCTTCATGTAGGTTCTAGAGATTGAAATTAGGTTGTCAGGCTTGCATGGGAAACAGTTCCCTGCTGAGCCAGCCCAATGTTTTTAAATGAGGATCAGTGGCTCCTCCTGTTGGGAACCTCATAATATCAGTAAACAAGGCCATTCTTTACTTTTGTGGGAGGGAGGGGGACTGTTCAACACATGGTTTCTCTGTGTAGCAGCTCTGGCTGTCCTGGAACTCTCTCTCTGTAGACCAGGCTGGCCTCAAACTCACAGATATCCCCCTGCCTCTGCCTTTGGACACAGGGGCAATTCTTACCTGTTCCATTTCTTACAAATAAGGTACAAAGGCAGAAGCCATTCAGTTACTCATTTCAGAAACGCAAGGCATGCCATTTGGCCAGGCAGCATCTGGTGTCATGGCCTTCCTCCGAGCAGTGCTGGTGGAGCCACAGTTGGGAGCTGCTCCTTGTGCCCAGCAGATTGAGTTTGTGTGGAGTGCAGCTGGATAGTCAAGAGGACAAAACCAAGAGTGGCCATGTGAGGGCAGCAGGGCTCCAGCTCAGATCCTTGGCACAGTCTCGGGACTTGTGACAGTGCTCATCCCCCTCTGTTACTTGCTTGTGTTTGGTAAAGACATCATACGTGATTCCTGGTCCGGTACAGAGCCGTAGCATGTGTTCTGACATTGGGTGTACGAATCTAGGGAAGGACAGCGCCACCGCTCAGCAGCAGGTTCAGTCCTGTCCCCAAGAGCCAAACGGCAAGTGGAGACTGCAGTCATAACCAGCACCTTCATTTGCAAAGTATTAAAGGAAATGAAAATGTAACCTGTACATGTTTTGATGAAGTGACAAGACAAAAGGCCTCTAGGACAGTCACGTCTATCAGATCCTGTTCAAAACAAGAGAAACAAGCACAGAAGCACAGACACCCACAATAACAACAACAACCAAAAGCAAAACAGGTCATATATCAATTTGAATAGCATGTAAGCCTTTTAAAAAACTATTTTTGCGTTGCTGAAAGTGAAACTCAGTCAGGGCTTTGTATATGCTAGTCAAGGGTTCCTACACTTGTGTTTTGTTTTTGTTGAGATAGGGTCTTGTATCCCAGGCTAGTTTCAAGGTGACCTTGAATTCCTAAACCTGCCCTCACCTCTCAAGTACAGGGATTGTAAGTATGTACCACCCTACCACCCCATCCCACCCCACCACCCCACCCCTACCCCATCCCACCCACTACCTCACCCCACCACCACACCACACTAGCACCTCACTCCACCACTGCTTCAGTGTTGGGATCAAACCCAGGGAATTATACATGGTAGGGAATTATGCATCGTAGCCTGCAGTTTGCTTTTATTTTATTTGAGGGGACGGATTTCAGTATGTTGTCTAGACTGGTCTTGAGCACCTGGATTCAAGGGATCCTCTGCCTCTACCTACCCAGTACTGGGATTATGAGCCTGTGCCACCACGCTTGATGAGCCTGTATTTTTCATGAAATTATCAGTCTAGGACAAAGCTGCTGTCAGGCATTCACAATGGACAGATGTGATTCCTGAGGCATTGCATGAGTGGTCCACTGATGGCAGACCCCAGAGCTGCTGAGGAACACCTCTGGGCTGCCCAACGCAGGTGCAGGGGGGAGGTTGATAATCAGGACACCCTCCAGAGCCAGGGTTGCTGTAGCAACCGGATGCTGCCTTGAGGGAGGAATTTTAAAATACATCGGCTAAAATAATTTTGTGTTTTTTTTTTTTTAAACATCATTCTGTCATTTTCCAGTGCTTCCTGCTCTGTTGAGGTGGGTCATGTTAGGATGCCTGTTTCTCTGCCTGGGGCTCTTGGCAGCTTCTGGGGCCTGGAGGTGGGAAGACGTCACAGAGTGTGAACCACTAGGAGGTTGACAGAGGTTTGGCAGCATTGGCTTCCAGGTCCCTTCAGCTCTTGCTTCCAAAGCCTCCACACTTTCTCTTGGAGGATAGGAGTCTAGCTCGATGCTCTCCCACTCCCCGACTGGACTCCCAGCCCTTCCTGCATAGGGTTAGGGTTAGGGTTAGGGTTAGGGTTAGGTCTTTGGAGAGCAGGGCATATTCCTTCCTCCTCTGTGTCTGTTTCTTCCTTTGCTTCTCTTGCTTCCTCATTTCACCCAGCAAGTGCTGCAGGTTATATAGCTAGCCGGTAGAAGGACGGGAGGCTCATTAGCCAGCTAGCAATTCAAGCTCCCGATTAAATGGGTTACTAAGCCTATATTTGTTGCAGAAGCATCTAACTTTAGATGAATTTTGTGTGCTTGCATTCAGTTGTGATGAGCCTATGTGTGATGGCTGTTCTTGATTGTCAACTTGACTACATCTAGAATTAACTAAAACCCAGTCAGCTAGATACACCTATGAGGAATTTTTCTTAAATCATCTGAAGTGGGTAGCCCCACCTTTAACCCTGAGCTTCTGAGGTAGAAAGGTCCACCTTTAATCTGGGCCACACCTGTAGTGGCAGCCTGTGAAGGATATGGAAGAAGGAAGGATTTGCTCTTGGACTGCTCGCTCTTGCTTGCCAGTCCATTCCTTTGCTGGCATTAAAGCCTTTTTCTTTGGGATTCTGGCATATAATGAAGACCAGCTGAGATGTCCAGCCTCATAGACAGAACAACTACTGGATTCCTGGACAGTCATTGTTGGACTATCTAGACCATAATCTGTTAGCCACTCTAATACATTCTCTGAGTGTGTGTGTGTGTGTATGTGTGTGTGTGTGTGTGTGTGTGTGTGTGTGTGTGTGCCTGTGTTCTATCAGTTCTCTCTCTCTCTCGCTCTCTCTCTCTCTCTCTCTCTCTCTCTCTCTTTCTCTCTCTCTCTCTCTCTCTCTTTCTGTCTCTCTTGCGACAGGGTTTCTCTGTGGCTTTGGAGTCTGTCCTGGAACTTGCTCTGTAGACCAGGCTGACCTCAAACTCACAGCGATCCGCCTGCCTCGGCCTCCCGAGTGCTGGGATTTAAGGCGTGTGTCACCCGGCCAGTTCTATGTCTCTAGAACTAATACTTTGTGCATGTCAAGTTGGTGGAGGCCCTATGTGCTGAGCCCCAAATCGACCTAACTGATGACAACGAGAAACTAGGACAATGGACAGGCAAAGTTGGTTGAAAATGGAAACCCTATAAAATGATTGGTTGCAGTTGTGTAGTGGTTAAGGATTATGGGAAAAATCTCAGGCCAACAATGTCATTGAAGAATACTTCAGATTCAAGAAGTGAACAAATACAAAAAATGGGTTCATTTTCTTTAAGAGTAGAAAGGAAGCCAGGCATTGGTGGCACACGCCTTAAATCCAAGCCACAGAGAGAAACCCTGTCTCGAAAAAAACAATCAAAAGTAGGAAGGAAGGGCAGGGCCTGGAAGCTTCTGGAGTGTCCAAGGGGAACACTTGTTTTTTGACTCATTGTGATCAAATACCCCAACAAAAGCAATGGACAGGAAAGGGGATTTTGCCTCACAGTTTGAAGTTATAGTTCATGGTGGTAGGGAAGTCACAGCACCAGGAGCGTGAGGTATCGGGTCACACTGCATCTACAGTCAGGAAAGAATAATGAAGGTTTGCGTTCAGCCCACATTCTCTTCTTTATACAGCACAGGGTACCAGCCAGGGAATGATGACCCCCAAAGTGGGTGGATGTTCTCTTCTATTGCTGTGACTAAACCCCATGAACAAGGCAATTTATAAAACAAAGTATGTGGCAGGGTGGTGGCTCACACCTTTAACCCCAGCACTAAGGGGGCAAAGACAGGTGGATCTCTGAGTTTGAGGCCAGCCTGGTCTACAGAGAGATTTCCAGGATGGTCAGAGCTACATAGAGAAACCCTGTCTCAAAAAGGTGTTCAATTGGCCTTATGGTTTCAGAGGATTAGAGTCTACCACTGTAGACTGTAGTGGCACAGCAAAGGCGTGGTGGCGAGGACATTGGAGAGCTCACATCTTGACCCACAAGCAGGAAGCAGAGAAGGGGGGCACAATGGGAATGGATCAAGTCTTTTGAAACCTCAAGGCCACACCTCCCCCAACAAAGCCACACCCCCAATTCTTCCCAAACAGTTCCACTGGTGGAAAAAATGTTCTCATGCTTTCCAGAAAAAGTGCACGTGGTGGTGGTACAGACTTGGACATTTTTAATATGATTTGGAAATACTGAGAATATGGAATATGGAATGTGAAAGTTTTCCTGCCCAAGACTGGTTGTTATTGCTGGTTTGTTTTTGTTTTCTATGACAGTTAATTTTAACTGTCACCTCGACTGAATTTGGAGCCACCTAGGAGACATGCCTATGGGTAGTCTAGGAGGGTGTTTCCAAAGTGGCCAACACGAGGAAGGGAGCCCTGCTCTGAATGTGGGCAGCACAGTCACATGGACTGAAGCCTAGAACTAAATAAAAGCAGGAAGTGACATGAGACCAGCATTCCACCTTCTGCCCTCTGACTGCAGACGTACAGCTGTCTCAGGTTCCTGATACCCTGCCTCCCCCACCACGGTGAACTGAGTCCCTTCAAACAGCCAAAATTAACCTGTCTGAAACACACTCATTAGGTGTCTTATCACAGCAGTGATAAGCATAGACAGGCGGGGCAGTTCACCACGCAGCAGCTCCTGACTAGCTGTAACTCCAGTCCAGGGGACCAGATGCCCTCTTCTGGCCTCTAGGACATCTCCATGCCCACGGCACACAGACAAGCTGAAGATGAGAGCTCAGGGGTAGAGTGCTTACTAGTCTAGCCTGTGTGAAACCCTGGGGTTCTGTCCCCTGCGCCTTAGAACACCACCAACAAAAAGAGCCAGGTGTGCTGGCACACACTTTTAATCCCAGAACCTGGGACACAGAAGCAGGCAGATCTCTGTGAGCTAAAGGCTAACGTGGTCTACCTAATGAGTTCCAGGATAGCCAGAGGTACAAAGTGAAGCCCTTCCTCAAAACAAACACAAAATTGTCCCTTGCCTTCTCGTTAGATTAACTATACACTAAAGTGTTGTTATATGATGCCAGCAGTGGTGGTTCAAACCTTTAATCCCTCGGGATTAATCACTCGGGAGGCAGAGGCAGAACTCAGTCTACCATCCACACCTCTCAGTGCTTGGTAGCTTGCCTGCTTTCTCCTAAAAGGAACTTGCTTACACTTTTCAGAGAAAATCTGTGGAGCCTCAGCATCTAGCTCAGGGGCTGATGCATGGGGACAGTGTCCCTCATGGGTGAGGCCTCCACTGGGCAGCTCAGGGCACACCCGGGCTCTATAAGAGCTCTGCTTTTGGGATGCAGCGTCCGTCCATTCTCTGAGAGAGCTGAGTAGTTCTGAGGCTTGGAGTCCTCATGAACTGAATCTTTATGGACTGTCTTCCTGCTTTGGTCTCAGAGTCCTGCTAGGTCTCTTCTCTCTGAGGGCAGTATATGCTAATTGTGACTGAGAACCAGTGAACTGCACTTGTCCTTTCTATGTCATGTTCTCACAGGGACCCTCTGTCACATGCTCTGACAGCTCCCTTTGAACCTGGCCTTTATTCTTGCTCTAAAGATGAGAGGCAGTGATTCCCAATAGAGAAAGAATCAGCTGGGAACAGGGCCCATGGTCAGTGCAAGTAATGGCTGCCTCGCCCCACTGACCCTCCCTCCACTGCTGAGCTGGACAAGGCTCTTCTTCCTGCTGCTTTGCCTCTTGTTCCTCAGGAAAGCCACATCATGAGCCATTGGCTTTGTAGTTCAGAAGCACGGGGTGTTAGGTTGCCAGAGGAACTTTTTCCAGTGTCTAGCTTGTGGAGAGTGCTTAGAGAAACGGCTTTGACTGACCCCTCCTTCCCATGCCTGTGAGCTGCTGACATCTAGGTTTGTGAGGAGAGTGACAGCCAGGCTGACAGGCAGAAGTCTAGTTAATCTGTACTTCTTCAGCTAGTAATCTGATTTAGATAGGTTGAGTTTGCACTCTCCATTTCCAGGTGTTGCGTGGAAGGTGTCCAGCATAGACCCCCAGGTGTCTATAAGGGGCTCTACGACTGTTTCTTTCCTTTTCTAGATCCTTCTGAGATGTTTATAGTTAACCACCCTCCACTCCTGTGTGTGCGTAGAGATTGGATATTATTCAGCCTACTGAGATGCCCCCAGGACTCTGGCCCTGACATTCCGTTGTTACACTGACTTATCCTGATTATTGGTGTTTTTGTTATTCAGGGTCTAGAGTCTTCAGGAAAGTCAGATATAAAACCCCTAACAGAAATTTAATAGTAGGGGGCTAGAGAAGTGGTTCATTAGTTAAGAGTACTGGATGCTTTTCTGGAGGACCCAGATTTTGATTCCCAATAGCCAAGTGATGGCTCATAACCACCCGTGACTCCCGTCCCATGGGATCCAACATTCTCTTCTGGCCTCTGTGGGTAGCAGGCACACAGGTGGTACATAGAGATACATGCAGACAAAACACCCATACACATAAAATAAGTTAGTAATAATAAAGAGAAAGTGCATCCCATTGGATGATAGTACACTTCAAAGGATAGTGAAAATAGCATGGTCCTGTGACTAAAAGGGTTCATCCTGATGGGTGGGTCTGCGGCGGGGGCACAAGTGATGGGGGGGGGTACTGGCGCTCCAGTGTCCGCAGGAGTCCCAATGCCCTTTTGTTGTTTTTTTCAGCTGCTTTTACCTCTTCTTCCACTTCATTGGCTTAAGGAATCTCAGGCCAGCTTCCATGTTCACTTTCCCTGGGGAAGTCTAGGAGACTGGCTATCATAGCTCCCATTAGAACCTGGCAATGCCCCAACCCCCTTTTCTACCTGGACTGATTCGACCCAGACATCTGCTGGACCTGGCAGGATGTGCACGCGTGGCGGCTGCATCTTGGAAGCTGTTATTTCCACCCTGCCCCAAGTGAGTGGCCTTGGCACCAGCTGGCATGGCGGATGCTCTCATACTGTGAGGCATATGAAGGTCACATGTATGAACCAGTGTTTTTTTGTTGTTGTTGTTGTTTGGTTTGGTTTGGTGTTTGGTTTTTGAGACAGGGTTTCTCTATGTAACAGCCCTAGCTGTCCTGGAACTTGCTTAGTAGACCAGGCTGCCATCAAACTCACAGAGATCCACCCGCCTCCTGAGTGCAGGGATTAAATATGTGCATCGCCACCACCACTGCTCTTAACAATGGCAGTTTGCCCCCTGGTACTCGCTAAAGGGTGAAGCTGTGGGGGAGCAGACCTCTGACTGCAGGCTTGAAAAGGAGCCTGGCTCAGATGACCGCCACCATGCTAGGAATAAGTGCTCCCTGGGAAGCCGGCTGGTCAAGGCACATACCTTTATTCCCAGCACTTGGGAGGCAGAGGTAGTGGGACCTGTGAGTTTGAGGCCAGCCTGGTCTATGAGCGCCAAGGCAGGCTCCAAAGCTACATAGAGAAACCCCATTTTGAAAACTAACAGAAAAAGAAAAGAAAAAGGAAGTGTTCCCCGGGAGGCTGAGATGTAGACTGAGTAGTCGAACACCAGCTTCTTTAACCAAGTCTACAATCTGAGGCGGCACTAGGCTGAGCCGCTCACACACATGATTTCTCAACACAAAATTTCTTAAAGTAAGCGCTAATCCCTTTGTTCAGATCAGCGGGAAGTGCAGAGAGCCGAGCTAACTGGCCTCAGCTCCCACAGGCTGTGTGTGTGTGTGTGTGTGTGTGTGTGTGTGTGTGTGTGTGTGTGTGTGTGTGAGTGTGTGTGTGAGTGTGTGTGTGTGTGTGTGTGTGTGTGTGTGTGTGTAGCTGGGGCTATGGGTCTCCACACTTACACCTGCTCTGCCTTCTGGACATTAGGGCACAGGACCTTTCAAAACTGTCCAAGTCATACGTTCTGAATTCTATGTGTGCCATGGATTTGTCCTGACCACCTTCAAGAAGCTAGAAAAAGCAGCTTCTGCCGAGGCAGGTTCTTCTGTGAAAAATTTCTTTTCATGGGATGTGGTGGTGCATGCTGTTAATCCCCAACACTCAGGAGGCAGAGGCAGGAGGATCTCTGTGAGTTCAAGGCCAGCCTGGTCTACAGAGTGAGTTCCAGGACAGCCAGGGCTAAACAGAGAAATACTGTTGAAAATTTACTTTTTGATTTATTTGTTTTACTTTCTGTACATGAGTGTTTTGCTTTCATGTACATCTGTGTACCACTTGCATGCCTGGTACCAGTAGAGATCAGAAAAGAGCACCAGATTCCCTAGAACTGGAATTACAGCTGGTTGTCAACCACTGTGTGTGCTGGGAACTGAATCTGTGTCCTTTGCAAAGACAGTAGATGCTCCCCTAAGCCATCCCTATAGCTTAAGGGAAAGGCTGTGGTCAGAAATATGGTGGTTCCACCCAGGCAGACAACTGTGGCACAGTTTGAGGCCCCGGAAGCAGGGCAGGGAGCATCAGTCTATGGGACTGGGGAGTAAGCACCGGCAAGCTCCTTCCTAACTTGCCCCTATGGGCTGGGAGTGAAATTACACTGAAGCCCCAGAACCTTTTTGAGCTCCAAATGATATAGTAGTTTTCTTTTCCCCTAACCCTAAAAGCCACAGTCAGGCCATGGAACTGTCCAGGCTGACCTCGAACTTGGGATGTTCCTGTTTCAGCTTCCTGAGTATAGGGACGTACGGAGGAGCTGGCTGTGGAGCTTCCATACCACTAAAGATGACCCCTTTCCCTTCTTTGCTAAACATAGTTTCCTGTTATTTCAACTCCTGTTTTAACTTTTTTTGTTTGCTCAAGATGGCCTCAAGCTTGCTATGTAGTTGAAGATGACCTTGAACTTATCCTTCTGCTTTACTGCCTCAGACCTGGAGTCGCAGATGTGGGCTACCATGTCTAGTTTTAAGGGGTGGTGGGGAGGAACCCAGTACATCGCACATACTAGGTAAAAATCTGTGGGGATACGGAAGATGAGCCTGGCTAAGAAAGCAAAGGCTTCTCTACGAACCACCACCACCACCCCTGTACCCAGAGCCTTTGTATGCCTTGGCTCTGGCCTCCCCCAACTCCAGAGCGAGGCCATAGTGGGTCAGCCCCCTTTCCTAGGCTCTCTTCTCAGCAATTATATTCAGAGAGCTTTTCCACCTACTGGGGACTGAGATCTCCCCGGAGAGAGAGGAAGCAGTGTTAGACATGTAAACACGTAGTATTTGTTTGGGATTTCTTTTTGAATAACGGAATTTGGGTATTTGTCTGTCTGTCTACCTACTTACCTACCTATTTTGGTGCCGGGGATGGAACCCAGGACTTAATCCGTGCAAGGCAAGATTACTCTGCCAATCGATACACATCGTCCCGGTCCCCTTCTGGTTCTCTTTTATTTTTACTTCTTAATCACTTCCATTGAGTTATCAGGGCATTAAGGGGAGGAGATGTCGGGTGGCCGGTGGCGCACAAGAGGGGAAAGTTGGCCCTCAGCGCTTCCTCCCACAAGCACTGTGCAGACTAAGGGCAGAAATGAGCTTGGTGCTCAGAGGCACGGAGGTGTGGTCTACACTGAGACCAAGGCCACCTAGCAGTTCAAGTTACGGAGCTAGCGACTTCAAGAAATTTATGTCCTGCCAGTCCCGCTGCGCTCTCAGCTCTACTCTGGCGTCTCAGTTCTCCCTCCTTTCCTTCCTGCTGATCCAGCCAGCCAGGCTTTCTCCTCCTCTGTTCTCGCCTCCTCTCCCCCTTAAATCCAGTCCTGGTTTCCCCGCTGCCAGCTCCTTCTTCTGCCTGCTGGGCTCGCTCCCCGCCTCCGCCCCCGCCTCTCCAGTCCCGGCGGTCCGCTCGGCTCCCCCGCTCCCCTCTCGCACCCCACCTCCCCCCAACACCCCAAGCCACCCGCGGCTCCGCTCGTCCAGTCCGGCCGCTCCAGTCCGGATCTCGCTGCCGCCGGAGCCGGGTGCGAGTTCCAGCAGCTGGGGAGGAGGCGGCACGGCTGGCCCCGCTTCCCCTCGGCCGCCTCGTCAGCCCGAGGTTGGCGGGGAGAGAGCGGCCCAGCAGCCCCGGGAGCCCCTCCGAGGACAATGCACCCGGCGCTGGGCCACCCTCGCGCGCTCTCGTCCGCGCCCGCCTCCTTCCCGCCGCCCCCCGCCGCCCGGCTGCAGCCCCTCTTCCTCCGGGGGGGCTCCTCCCGCGGCCGGAGAGGCTCGGGCGACAGCAGCACCAGCACCAGCACCAGCCGCGGGGGGGGCGGCGGCAGACGCGGCGGGGGCGGCGGCTCCCCGAGCAGCAGCACAGGCGCCGAGCGAGAGGACGACGACGAGAGCATTAGCATCAGCAAGCCACTGGTGCCCGCCGCCGCCGCCGCGCTCCCGGGGCCCCCAGCTCAGGGGGGCGCCCCCGCCGCCGCCGCCGCGCCGGCCACCGCTTCCTCCACTTCCACGCCCACCTCTTCCTGCAGCATGACCGCCGCGGACTTCGGCGCGGGCGCCGCGACCGGGGCCGTCGGGGGTCCCGGGAGCCGCTCGGTGGCAGGCGCAGGCGGCACCGGGACGGGTGGCGGCGCCTCCTGCTGCTCGTGCTGCTGTTGCTGCTGCGGCCGCCCCGCCCGGCCCGGCCGCAGGGGTCGGCACCACGGTTGCTCGCCAAGTCCCGGATGCCACTGGGGCTACCAGGCGCTGTCTGTGGTGCTGCTGCTGGCTCAGGGTGGTCTGCTGGACCTGTACCTCATTGCCGTCACCGACCTGTACTGGTGCTCTTGGATTGCCACCGACCTGGTGGTGGTGGTGGGTTGGGCCATCTTCTTCGCCAAGAACAGCCGGGGCCGTCGGGGCGGTCCAGCGAGCAGCGCGCACAACCACCATCAGCTCCACCACCACTCGGCGCCGCCTCTGCACCTACCGGCTGCGGCGTCCGCGGGGGCTGGGGCCAAGGCTCGCGGGGGCCGAGGAGGCTCGGGCGGCTCCGGAGCCGGGCCGGGGCCAGCCGGGGCTGCGGGCGAGTTCGCTTTTGCCTACCTGGCCTGGCTCATCTATTCCATCGCCTTCACCCCCAAGGTTGTGCTCATCCTGGGCACGTCCATCCTGGACCTCATTGAGCTGCGAGCGCCCTTTGGCACCACGGGCTTCCGCCTCACCATGGCGCTGTCCGTGCCGCTGCTCTACAGCCTGGTGCGTGCCATCAGCGAGGCGGGCGCGCCCCCGGGCTCGGCGGGTCCCCTGCTCCTGCAGCCACAGCAGCATCGCGCCGCAGGCTGTTTCCTGGGCACATGTCTGGACCTGCTGGACAGCTTCACGCTGGTGGAGCTGATGCTGGACGGCCGCGTGCCGCTCCCCGCGCACCTGCGCTACCTGCTCATCGCCGTCTACTTCCTCACTCTTGCCTCCCCAGTGCTCTGGCTGTATGAGCTGAACACTACCGCAGCAGCTCCGTCCTGGGGCCAGGCCTCCGGGCCTGGAAGCTGCAGCCGCCTTTTGCGCTTGCTGGGCGGCTGCCTGGTGGACGTGCCCTTGTTGGCGCTGCGCAGTCTCCTGGTCGTGAGCTACCAACAGCCGCTGTCAATCTTCATGCTCAAAAACCTCTTTTTCCTTGGCTGCCGTGGCCTGGAGGCCTTGGAGGGCTGCTGGGACCGGGGGAGTTGGGTCTCCCCAAGTCGGGCCAGAAGCAGCTATGGTGCTCCTCCCTCCGCCCCACCCCCACCTCCACCACCGCCACCTCAGGGAGGCTCCCAGCGGGGCCACTTGGAAAATGAAGGGGGTCCTCATGGCTATGTCAACACTCTAGCTGTGGCCTCTCAGAACTGAAAAGGGTGAAGGGCAGGGACTCTGATCTTGGTTTGAGAGTTGTTGGCCCCCTCGGCTGTGTTTAGAAGAGGTACTGTTATTAAGGTGAAAGGTGAAATCTTCTGCACCCAATGGGTAGAGACTGACTTGGAGAGAGACCAGCAATAGATCTGAGGGAGGAGGGTCCATGTTCACCGTGGTCCTCCTCCATAGTCTTGCCTATCCTGACATTCAAAGGACTAGATAAATGTGCCACCTGCTTTTCTTGCCTTCATCCTGTGTGGGAGAGATGAGGAAACGGAGTTTGAGGCAGAGATGGTAGGCTTTGGTTGATGGTGTGTGTGTGTGTGTGTGTGTGTGTGTGTGTGTGTGTGTGTGTGACGTGCTTTCTGGGTGTCTGTCTCATGCCCCTTGCAGTGGGAAGGAGATCTAGGGAGGCCTTGCTGCCACCACACATGGCACCACCATCCTTTCCTGCCTGAATTTATGACTGGGATCCCTAGGATATGCTCCGTTGCTGTACTCCAAGGGAGAAGCTCACCCAGGGTGATCCTCCCTCCTGCTCCTCTGTTCTCAGCTTGGGGAGAGAGGGTCTCTGCTCTAAGGACCAAACAACACCCTTTCTTGGGTGAGTGTATATTTCTACCTCTGTGCTTTCAACTTTCATTGCATCACACATTGATGCTGTTTAGAAAAAAAAAAATTAAACCGCTCAGAAGTTGCATTTAACATGGCCACTGGATCCCTTTGGGATCTGGTACCAGATGTTACAGGGTCTGTGGAGTATCAGCCATTGGCTTGCTCTCTGTAGGTTTCTCCTTCTACACCAGGATACCTATCCTTTCTGTGTTGGCACTGTCTGGGTAGGAACTGTGTTAGTTCAGAGCAGCTGCGTTAGTGGGTTCAAAGGGATGTGAGGTCAGGCTCCTTGAGGACCCTCTGGGGGACCACCTGCTCCATTATAGAGCCCAGTACAGAGCAGAGGGAGCACAACCTTTCTTCTCTCTCTGCTCTGGGCTCAGCAGGGACGAGAAGGCACGCTGCAGGGCCCTCCTGCCCAGCCTTCCCCCCTGGGGTCCTCCTGGCCAGGCTTTCTGGGGTGGCTATGCTGGTCTTGACAAGAATGCCACTCTTGGAGTCTCTAAGGCAGGATAAGTATTGTGGGGGGGTGGTGAAGGGAGGGTCAGAAATCTAGGGAACAAGGCCAGGATATGCTCACCCCCACAATGGGATTGGGTGGGGGACTTTTAGAATTTTGGTTTCCCTCCGTTCTTCTGTTATGGAAGTTTTATGTGGTGTAATGAACCTAGTCAAGGAACCAGAAGACGTGATCTATAGTTCTGCCTGTTACTTGCTCAATTTGAATGACATGTCATTTTTACTTTCTAGGCCTCAGTTACCTTTCTTTTTTTTTTCTTATTTATTTATTTATTTGTTTGTTTGTTTGTTTGTTCGTTCGTTCGTTCGTTCGTTCATTCATTCATTTTGGTCTTTTGAGACAGGGTTTCTCTGTGCAGCCTTGGCTGTCCTGGAATTTTATTTGTAGACCAGGCTGGCCTGTAACTCACAGAGATCCACCGCCTCTGCCTCCTGAGTGCTGGGATTAAAGGCATGTGCACCGCCAGGCCCAGCTTCAGTTACCTTTCTAGGGTGGTATTCTTTGAGTTTGGGGCTTGAAAGCTCTGGACAGAATGCTGCCATCAGAGTCAGACATGAGACGCTATCCAGGGTGTACTTGAGGACGGCTGGCTCTGTTCCACCCTGCGTCTGCCTTGGGAGAGCTGAAGGGAGGTTTGTCAACTAGGTTGGGGAACAGGCGTTGCAGGGCCGGTTGATGCGGACCTCCTTTAAAGCCCAGAACACAAGGGCAGGCCCAAAGTGCCAAGTCACTGACTACTAACTCAGCAGCCAGTCCCAAGTCCCTCATCCCCTTTGGCTCTTCAAGGACCTCCTGAGAATGGAGGGCTACACAGGGCCTCTTTCTCAACTGCCTGGGGCTGGGCTGAGGCTCTCTGTGTGGATGGAGACCTGAGCAGCTGAGCTTGGCTAGAGCACTGGGGGCCTGCCCAGCCCTTAGAGCGGGCCGTGTGGAGGATGTTAATAGTGTGTCCTCTGCTCTCGCTCTCTCGCTCTCTCCCTCTCTCACCCTCAGCCAGTGCTGCCTGGCTGCTTTGCACAATACACCTGCCTGCCTTTCCCCCTCTCCCTGGATGACTCCTCCTGATTGGACTCTTGGTCCTGAACCTAAGCCCTGGCTGGGGCTGGAGCTGCCCACTGTCCTGTATCTTTTCTCCAGCTTCGCTGTGTTTCCCCGCCATCTAATTTTTATGACTGTGAAAAGAAATTAGTCTGAGCCATGGCCGGCTCTGGCTGGCCCCAATCCACCCTCTTTCCATTGTTTGGATAGCCCTCTACTGTGTGACTGCTGTCTACTGCTGAGAGACTGCCACTGGATTTAGGAAGGAAGGTCGCTGTCTCCCTAGTACATCTAGACATGTGATCACATGGCCGCTTGTGACAGAGGCCAGGACTGGTGAGGGTCTAGTGAGGCCCAGCGCCTCTCCAGCATCCTCTTCAACATGACTTCTGTGAGGGCTCGGGGCTCAGGGCTGTCCCTTCCTTCTGGTGTATTTATTTTTCGTCCTTTCACTCATTCTCCTGTCCCATTTGTACATGACCCTTAAGACCCGCCCCTTGCTGTCTAGGGTAGCTGTAGATAGGGATCAAACTTGAGATGTCCCCAAGGTGTCATGATCAGGATAATACACTGCCCTGAGGCTTGTGCCAGAAGAATGGACCATGGAAAAGAAGCCTGGGCTCGGAATCTAGCCCTGCCTGCTCCTGGCATTTGAGTATGGAAGGGGAGGGCCTATTACCCAAGTTCCAAATAGTCCCCATTTCTTAAAAATGGGGACTAAGCCCAGGGCCTCAAGCATGCTGGACAAGTGTTAGCCAGCCTTCTGAGCTGAATCTCTGGCACAATGTCTTACTCAATCTGAAGGCTGTGTTCTCTCTAAAGATGTGCACCCCACCTCTTAAAGATTTCTCTGTGTGTGGGGTTCCACTCTGTTCCCAGGACTGTCCTAGAATCTTGGGGCTCAGGTGGCCCTCTTACTTCAGCCTCTCCCAAGGAAACAGGTGTACTGCTATGCTCAACCAAGGCTATTCCTGTTCAACATGCAGGGAACTGGGCCGGGCGTGTAGGGCGCAGAGCTGGGAGTTTGAGCCCAGAAGGAATAGAGAAGCGACACCTTGCTAGCATTTATCACATTTTTTTTTCTTTTTAAAAATAAAACCAGACTCCGTTCTGAAAATAAAAACTTGAGACTTGTGACAAGCTTCCTGTGTGATTTAAGACCATTCCTGTCCCAGTGTCCCCACTGAATTCTTAAATGTCATTGTGACACTTGTCATCATTTTGTAGGTGGGTGTTGCCGTGCTGGGCGCACCTTAGCTAAGCGCTTGGTGTGTGATTAGGGGAGGCACTGGGGAAGTCTAACGGGGCCTTCTGTTGTTCACAGAGGAATTGCCCAGCTGTGCAGGCTTTCTTTTCACTTTGGATGTAGCTTACTAGGACGGAAGGCATGAGAGATCAATCTGCTTGTTTGAGACAGACTCTTACTATACTGCTCAGGCTGGTTTCAAACACCTAAATTCAAGGAATCCTCCTGCCTCAGTCTCCAAAGTGGCTGGGACCACAGGAAATTGCCCCAAAAGAAACCAACTTTAAATACTCTTTCCTATTATGTCAATCTTTCCTCAGCTAGAAGCATACTTTTTTGGTATATGTAAAGTCATTGTTTAAAATAACAAACAAGCCAGACGGTGGTGACACATGCCTTTTAATCCCAGCACTCAAGAGGCAAAGACAGGCGGATCTCTATGAGTTCAAGGCCAGTCTGGTCTACAGAGTAAGTTCCAGGATGGTCAGGACTGTTTCAGAGAAGAATCCTGTCTCGAAAACCAAACAAACAAACAAATAAACAAACAAACAAATAAATAAATAAATAAAATAACAAACAAACAAAAGACAGGAAACTATTGAGTCTCAGGCAGATAGTTGGGTTTTCACCCAACTGGAGAGATGGGCTGGAGAGATGGCTCAGTGGTCAGAGTGCACTGCTCTCCAAGAGTTTGCTTTCCAGCACTTACACTGGGAAGTTCGCAGCTGTCTGTAATTCCAGCCCTAGACCATCGTGCACCCTTTTCTGCCCTCCTTGGGCATTGCTCTCATGTGCACAAACAAGCATGCACACATACACACACACACACACACACACACACACACACTTAAAAGTAAAAATAGAATCCTAAAAAAATTAAGTCCTAGTAATTTTTCTTAGTGTGGAGGCAGCCAGTATTATTCAGATCACACTGTGTTGTCACCAGGAAGGCAAATGAGATCACAGCACAGCAAGGAGCCGGGCCTGGCCTTTCCTAATTGTGACTGTGAGCAATTCTGTTCCCCTCTGGAACTATTTCGTCATTTCTAACATAGCAGTTAGAAAGGGGATGTGGCACTACAGGCCTGCATTCCTAGCACTGAGGTAAGGCAGAAGGACGAGTGTTTAAGGCCTGTCTAGAGTATAGAGCAAGAGGCTGTCTCAAAACAGCACTGACTATCTTCTAGAGGACCCAGGTTCGATTACCAGCAACAGGGTGACTCATAACCACCTGTCTCAGGGGACAGCTCTAGTCACAGGGGACCTGGAGGCAGAGGCAGGTTAATCTCTGTGAGTTTAAGGCCAGCCTGGTCTACTGAGTAAGTCCCAGGACAGCCAGGGCTACACAGAGAAGCCCTGTCTTGAAAAAAACAAAACAAAACAAAACCACACACACACACACACACCCCAAAAGAATGAAATCAAAAGAATGAAGTGAAGTGGGCTACAAGGTGACTCCGAGGGTGACAGCGTTTGCCTCCAAGTCAGGTGACTTGGGCTCACTTCCCTGGACCCACATGATGGAAAGAGAACTGTTCCACGAGGTGCCCTCTGACCTCCACAAGCATACCACGGCTCTTCCCCGAACCACACACAAAAGACGTGCACAAATACAAAAAGTAATCACATTTTTTAAAAGAATTAAAGGAGATGACCTATACCAAAATGGCTCTTTTCTTGAGCCCGTGATGAATCTCGCAGGTCAACATGTATACAGAGACTATTTACGGGACAACAACAGATGGGCCCATTGTCATTTCTTCCTAAGTCTGGCCAGGCTTGTTACACATTTTTAGACACATCTTCCCAGTGAGCTAGCAGTGCCTGTTGGCTTTGATCAGCTGGAACACCCCAGAGATACCTGGGGAAGCTGGAGGAGTGCTCAGTGTGGGGACAGGGAGGCCACCACAGGTCAAAGGATGCTGTGGTACTGGTGCCAAGGAAGAAAACAAACCACACCCTGGGCCACCTGGCCTTGGTGCACACCAGCTCACTTCCTCGACATGGTCCCCTGTAAGGTGACTTCAGTCCTTTTCCTGAAGCACCAGAAGATAAGTGTCCATGAAGGCTGCCTGCAGGCCGCAAGGAAGCCACTTGAAACCTGGGTCTGTCACCTCTCAAACCTTCACTCCACAGGAGCCTTCAGATGTCAACTGCTCAGTGGGGCCACCTTCCCTGTGGTAAAGATCAATTATAGCTCAAAGCAGAACTGATTTTCACTTCCTGAACGGGTCTTGTGGAAGATGAGAATAAGGTCAACCAACAGGACACTGTGCCAAGTATGGTCACACCCTCCTCAGGCCAAGGCTACATCACTTTCCTCTCCAGTCTGAGATGAAGAATCCGGGTGCCAGCTCCTACTTCGGTGTCCACACCCAAAGGTGATTCTCTAGGAAACATATCCAGTCGAGGAGTGGACAAGGCGAGGGGAGTGGGATGACAAGACGTCTGCTCCCCCTTAAGCAACAAAACAGAGGATGTCAAGTTCCACTAACAGACAAAGGCTGGCTCCACGGGATGATCACCCACCTTCATTACCTAAAAGGGGCAGGGCTGGAGTGGGGACCTGGTGCCAGGAGAGACTACAATGTAGAAGGCAGAGGAAAGAGCAGGGACAAGGAGGTGGCCCTGGGAGCCACTTGGGTATGAGGTGGGAGGCCAGGAGCATGCTACCCTGCCGGCTCCTCCCACAGGCTTGAGGAAGGGTGTGGTACAGTCTTCACAACAATCTTCCAGAACTGGCACACTGCCCTCCCACAACCATACGTCACTCAATCAGTGTGAACCACTACTCACACTAATCTCAGAAAGCAAACACTAGAGGGAGAGGGCAGTAAACAGCAGGAAAGGAGGCTAAACAAAAACAACGCCTCAGGATTCACAAGCTGCTCAACCCCAGAATCAGGTCAGAGGCACAGACCGAGCGCTGGGCTTGTCGGGAGAGGTGGCAGTGTGGTAAGGAGCCACGGAGGGGCCCAGTGGCGGTTAGCATGTTTTCAGCATTTCCTGGGTGGGGAGACCTCAGTGCCTCTCATGTGAACTTCACCCATCTCTTGCAGACCACTAAGAGGGAGGAGCTATGCTGTGCCCGTTTTAGAGAGGGCAACCTGAAGCCTAGGGAAGATGTATCTAAGGCTGCTCAGCTGGTAAGCAGTGGGGCTGGGACACTCTGTGAGGACTTGTGAGACTCAGGCCCTGAGCAACAGTGCCAGCCCCGAGTTGACGGCACCCAAGGGCACTTGGGCTGTGGCTCTTGCTGTGCGGGAGCCCATGGTGTCAGGCAGCCCTTGGCGAGCACATTTTCTCAGGAAGAGTCAGTGTTGGCCAAGCCCTGTCTAAGCATTCTGAAGTCACAACTGTCCACTGCATCCCAGGAACACTGTCCTCTTCCTTAGTGCCTATTTTTGATGTTGTTTTGGTTTGGTTTTTCAAGGCAGGGTTTCTCTGTGTAACAGCTTTGGCTGTACTGGTAATCCCTTTGTAGACCAGGCTGGCCCTGAACTCACAGAGACCTACCTGCCTCTGTATCCCGAGTGCTGGGATTAAAGGTGAGTGCCACCACCGCTCAGCCCTTAGACCCTATTTTATTTTCTTGTCTTTCTTCTGGTACTGGGGATGACACCCAGGGCCTCAGGCTGAGCAAGCCATCTATCACTGAGCTGCAGCCCCAGCCTTTACCTGTTTCATTTTCTAAGGTAAATAAAAGCTAAGCAAACCCATCTTAGCCTCCATTCACAGACTCCAGCTAGAATGCAGCTGGAAGCACGGCTCAGAGATTGACCCGGACTTCCAAACTAGATCTGGACTACTGAAACACTGTGGCAAGCGATGCCCAGGTCACCAGTAATTGTCCCTTCCTTACTCCTTCTTTGTTTATTCCCCCCACCTCCTTTCTTGATTAGGCTCAGGACAGGAAGAGGTCAGAGCCACCCCTGCTGTCAAGAGCTTGCCTGGGATGCACTGAAGTACCAATTTTAGGTACATGCCCCATGTGAGTTTTCAACTCACCACGCCTCCCCTGCTGCTTTCTAGGAGCTGCCCAAAGAGATAAGGAAGCAGAGCATGGGGTCTGTGGCTTCTGTCAGGGGCAGGGGGGGTTTCTTCTTGCAAATAAAATTTTAAAAAGACATTTGTGCATGAGTGTTTGCCTGCATATATATATTGCACCGTGCACATGCCTGGCGCCTGAAGAGGCCAAATGGGGGCAGTGGCTCCCCTGGGGCTGGAGTTATAGCTATAGTGGGCGCTTGGTACTGAACCCGGGTCCTCTGCAAGAGCAGTACACGCTCTTTAGCCATCTCCTATCCCAAGGTTTGTGGTTCTGAGGACACACATGTGCTAGGAAAGTGCTCTATCACTGAGCCCCACCCACCCCACCCCACAGGATTCCTCTTATTCCTACTTATTGGTGTGTGTACCCTGTGTCATATGTGTCATGAAATGCATGTTGGGATCAGACGCTCTCCTTCCAGGTGGACCCAGGGACTGAACTCGGGATAGCAAGCTTGGTGGCAAGTGCTTTTACCTGTGGAGCCATCTCTTTTCATTTCTTCCTATTTTCAGACTAGGTGTCACTATAGCCAGGCCAAAGTGGAGTTTCATAAGGCATGGTTCAGAATAATACAAGCACATAGGATGGATGATCTCGGCATTTGCCTGACAGCAGACACCAGTTTATAGAATTTCTAACATTCATGATGAACAGATCTCCAAGGAACATGAAATAGACAAGAAACCCGGAGAATTCTGATTCCATTATATGGAAAATTTGGAACACACCCGGGAAAAGAGAGAGAGAGAGAGAGAGAGAGAGAGAGAGAGAGAGAGAGAGAGAGAGAGAGAGAGAGAGAGAGAGAGAGAGAGAGCTTCCCTGGTGCTTCTGAGTTGAGAGTGAACAGAAATGTTCTAAAGATGACTATACTGATGGTCACTGAACTCTGAATATACCAAGCCACTCAACATAGATAGGGTCAACTGTGAACCATATGATGTGTGAATATCTCAATAAAGATGTTAGGGGGAATAAAGGGGGCAGAAGGACCATTTTACTCCTATGGTCTAATAGGCAGCAGCTGGAAGCTAAGGGTTGTGACACTGGGTCAAGCTGGGGGGGACAGGTCTGTGCTGCGGGGGTGCTGGTTCGCCGCTGGGAGTGGGGTGAGGGGGATGTCACGGCTTGACTGGTGTCCAGACTCTTGACTGGTATCCAGATCCAAGGACCCTCACTGCCAGAGCTGGAAAAGGCTGATGGGGCGCTTTCTCTCACTTGGTCCTTTGCTGCTGCTGGGCTGGATTTGGGCCACACTGTCTGAGACTTGGAACCTTAAGAGTTTGCCAATACTAGGCAAGGTCTGTCTGTAAGAACTCTAAAAGTAGCTGAGCGGTGGTGGTGTATGCCTTTTGATCATAGCACTCAAGAGGCAGAGGCAGAGCTCTGTGAGTTCAAGGCCAGCGTGGTCTACAGAGTGAGTTCCAGGATGGCCAGGCCAGTGCTGTTTCACAGAGAAGCCCTATCTTGAAAACCAAACCAACCAACCAACCAACCAACCAAACAAACAAACAAACAAACAAAACTTCTAAAAGTAGGAACTTGTTGACCTATGGTAACAAGTGATTTAACAACTATGAATTTTTACCAACATAACAACTTTATTAAATCTTCATTCCTGTACACACATATGTACACATGAAAACACTGTTTTTGCTTTTCCCACAGCATTTCAAGGTCCTTTTCTCCCCTGAAGCCTGAAGAATTGGCAGTGGATAGCACGGGGCCCAGGGCATGCACACCTGTGCATTCTTTGGAACCCAAGCCTGCCATCTGCCCCAAGAGGGTGTCCCACGAGCTCTATTCAACAACCTCTCCTCACACCTTAAGTATATAGTGACATACTTTCCTCTGATCTCAGAGGGTCTGCTGTGCTCTCCACTGCCCCGCCCCCCCATCACACTTTACTCCATTACTATACCCTGAGGAGTCTAGTGATAGAGCTGAGCGGTCTTGGGCCCCGAGATGCTGGAATCAGGTGACTGCAGTCCATGAAGAATCACGTACCACAGCCCTCGCACAGACTGGCTGCCAGCACTCTGAATGCTGGGAGCTCAGGATTTCACACACCACAGCCCTCGCACAGACTGGCTGCCAGTGCTGAAGCTCAGGATTTCTCACGGCTCTTCCTGCTTCTTAAGTTTCGCATTCCCCATTTCTATCCCGACTCTTGCTACAAAACTGATCTGAGAAGACTCTGGGTATATTTGGCATGCAGTTTCCTCTCCCACAGGGCAACAGACCCGCTTGTGAACGAGTCCCCAGCTGCTCCCACCCTAGCCCAACAAAGCTGTCCACCCTGAGCACTGGCTTCTTCATAATACTCGATCCACAGGCCGCGCCTCCCAGGAAAGCAGTTCCTCCGCCCGGACCTCACCCGTCAGGCTCTTGGGGGCTTTCTGCAGCCAGGGCAGCAGCCCTCTATTCCGCCTCATGACTCAGATTGTCATGGCAGCTAATTTTTCATCCTTGTTGCTTTATACGCTTCTTGGTGGCCAAGGCTGTGTCTTGTAACTCATTTTTTAATCTCGAATGCCTGATGTAGAGTAGGTACAGAATAGATCCTCCAGGAACCAGTGGCCCACTTGGCCGTGAGCTCCTGGAAGCAGGCTGTGGCTTCCTGTGTGACAAGGACCAGATGTTCATATCAGGTAAAGGGGGCTGCCTACGGGTCAAAACCAAATGTCTACATTAACTTTTCTGAGGTCTTGGCCCAGACCCCTGGGTTCAGGAGCTCATCAAGTCTCAGGCCCCAAGCGCTGGGGCTTCAGGTATACAGACTTCGAGATCCACAACTCAAAGGCAGGCACTTTCCACACACACACACACACACACACACACACACACACACACACACACACACTAGTACAGCACACATCCTGTCAGGTACAGCATGGAGAGGCCCTAGGAGGGAGCCTGCTCTTCTGTTTCTGGTCTCCCTGGCTCCAAGCTGTCCCAGCCAGGGTTCTTCTCAAGCTCCCAGAAGAAGAGTTGCCGCTGGAGGCTCCTCAGGTTCTGCAGGGCCTCAGGAGACAGAGGCTCCGCTGCCTCGCCCAGTTCCAGTTCGTCCTCCTCTGTGAGCCAGTCAGGGGGCTGAGGGGAGCTTCTGGAGATGTAGCCCTGGTCCGACTGCACTGACTGCCGCTGCTCCTCCTCAGTGGGTGTGCAGTGGTCCTTGCGGGCCACCGAGGGCCTCGCCCAGCTTCCCTGGGCCTGTCCGCTCAGACTCCGCTGCAGCACCGACAGCATCAGGCCTTCCAGCTGCTCTCTTGCACCACTGTGGCAGTGGTCGGGTGACATCACTGGAGTGCTACATAGCGGCGAGTCATCTGAATCCACGGGGAGGCAGAGGACGTTATTCCTCTGGGCCCCCAGCAGTGGGCAGGCCTCATCCTCTGCCAGGGTCAGCTGGGTAGCAGCTCCACTGCCATCCGGAAGAGGGACAGGTGCCACCACATGAGCTGCAGGCACCTGCTCTGTTGGCAGCACCGTGGTTTGGAGGGTCTGAGCCACGAGCTCTCTCTGTGGCCGCGGCTGCAGGTCAAGCTTTGCCCCTCCACCTTCTTCCTCACTGACACAGACATTTGCCACCAGGCAGCCCTCAGAAGGCTCCCGCACCAGGGGCTGCTGCTTGACAATTCTTCCCCGTGGTGGCAACAGTGGGTCTTCAAACACGTCTTCATCCGGAGATGGCAGATCTTGGTCACCTGCTAAGCAGAGGTTCTCCCGCTCAAACCAATCAGGGTACTTGGTTTGCCACTCCTGGAACCTAACCACAGCCTCCTTGAGCTGCCAGCCACTAGGGCTCTGCAGGTAATTTTCCCCGGCGAGCTCTTTGACATGGTGCATCCGGCCAGGTTCAAACATCTCTAGATCCTGGATTCGGAAGTAAACCTCCTCAAATTTGTCCATGAGTGGGTACCTGGAGGTGATGTTGAAGAGGTCAGGGACATCGCTCTCACTGCTGATGCCACTGAAGTAGCAAACGACGTAGGTGCCAAAGCAGGCTGGCCTCTTGAAGTCTGGCAGAATCATGTTCATGGCCGCTGTGAAAAGGTCCCCAGAAGGCTTCCAGTGGTCACACCGTAGCTGGACAGCAGGCTCGGCCCAACCCAAGATGGCCTTCCACTTGGCCTGGGTGCCTCGGGAGCACAGGATGAGGATTTTGGAGTTGCTTTCCACCATTTCCTGCTTCTGTCTGCTGACCCAGGTCATGACCCCCACCTCTGAGATAGCCTGCTCTTCCAGGAGGTCGAGGGCTACTTCAGTGCCACCGACAGTGATGAGGAACTGGGCGAACTTAAGGACCACCTCCACATAGAGGGGGTGGTCAGCCGAGTAGACGACCCAGACTTTCCTGGGCTTCAGGGGCGGGGGAGTCAGGTCAGTTCCAGGGGAGAAGCCTGTGAGAGAAGAGAGAACGCACGCTGATTCTCACTTGCTGGACTTGGGCAGACCCCTCCAGGGCAGAGGTTCTCAAGCCTTTGGGGTCCAATGACCCTTTCACAGGGGCTGCATATCAGATATCCTGCATGTCAGATATTTATATCATGATTCGGAACAGTAACAAAATTACAGGTATGAAGTAGAAACAAAAATAATTTTATGGTTGGGGGGAACTGTATTAAAGGATTGAAGCATTAGGAAGGTTGAGAACCACTGCTCTAGAGCCAGCCTATGAGCTACCTGCACCAAAGGCACGGTTTGCTTGTCTATCTTCAGCGAACAGCCTTCTGGGTAGGCCATGCTACTGCACTGCCTTGCTATGTGTGAGAAATCAGTGAGGAGCCTGCCTGTACGAAGAAGCATCAATCCCCCTCCTTCACCCTGAACTACCCCACCACCCCCACCCCAGTTCCATCGGGTTGTTGGCTGATACTTTAATCATCTTAAATGAAAAAAATGGGAAAAAGCTGTATGAAGACAGAGGCAGGAGGATCCCTATGAGTTCTGGGCCAGCCTGACCTACAACCTAAGTTGCAGGCCAGCTGAGGCTGCATAATGAGACCTCCTAAATCAAGATAAATAAAAAAGACTAAAAGGTAAAAGATCTAGCTATGGAAGAGAAACCCCTGATCAGGTAAGAGTGTTCTCTGCAAAATGTTCACCTTGCCTTCTCTGTCTAAGCAATTAGAAAAAGGAATTCTGGACCCTGTGTTCGGGGTACCTCAAAAGCCCTCTCTGCATGAGGTGGGGTGGGGCCTTCTGGAAGTCTGGCCAGAGACACACCCTACCCATCTACCCCAAGAAGCCGCAGCCAGGCTTTAGAGCGAGCTACTAACCGTTACATTTGGAGTCATCACCATGTTTCTCATGATCAGACCCTGCAGGGAAAAGAAACGTATTGAGTGACTTAATCATTCCGGAGAGAAACGGGCCCATCCTCAGGTGTCAGAGGGATGAGCTGCCGAGTGACAAATGGAGCAAAGGAGAAGCCCCTAGTCGGTGACCACAAGACAAGACATTTCTGGGCCTCTGCATTTCTGAGTCATGCAGCTGTGTGGGCGTGAACCCCAGCCAGCTGTTCCAGGAAGCTGCATGAACAGGGGGCTACAGCTACTAAGGCTTCCGACATTCCACTTTTTTTCTCGGAGGAATGGGTCTGTGGTGGTACATTCTAGAGATTGTGTGGGAAGTGCTGGGCCCCTCGGTCAGCCAGGTCTGGATTATCTGTGGTAATCACCAAGCTGGGAGCCACAGACCGGAGCCGGGCTCTTCTTGGCCCCTCTCTACAGTTCTGCTTCCCAGGCCTCTGAGAGAAGACTCCACTGCAGGGAACGGCAGTCCACAGGAAGCAGACATCTTACAACACTGCCCGCCAGAAGTAGCCCCCAAGGCCATTGCAACATTTCCTCTTGCTGTTCTTGAGGTGAGGAAGGGGAACCGTAGTCTTAGGTAATTGTTCCCCTTGGATAGCCATGTGACCATGAGGATTATTTTTCTTTGGTCCAGGGAGGGGACCCAGGGCCCAGCGCATATTATGCAAGTGCCCTAGCTCTAAATTACATCTTGGCTCCTGAAGAAGAGACTTAGAATCTTAACTTCAATCCTCATTCTTTGGGCCTTTGCCCAGAACTGGCAAAAGACCATCTGATGACTAGTGAAACGTAACAGCAGGGGCATTGTTCAGCGTTACCATGAGATGTCACATGACCCTCCCCAGAATCTTGTAGACCCCGTAATTCAAGATGAACCATAATCCATATGAGTGTTGGCAAGAGTAGAAATAGCTTCCCAGATGACTTAAGACACATTTTGTCCTAGGACAGGAAAACTTAGCCCTTTAACCTGACAACCCACACCCTCCTGATTAAAACTCCGCCAGCAGAAGGGTGTGTGGGGAATGAACTCTAGTTCTTGGAGGCATCCCACCTCACAGAGAAGGAAATGGAATCTAAGGTTATGTCATTACGTGGGTAACGAGCAAGGGTTTAGGTTCCTGGCAGCTGAGATCACCAGGTCACATAATAGAAGCCACATCTGTGTTTAATTTGGCATTGAAGGGTGGAGTGAAGGGTATCCCTTAAACACAGCATGATTGGGGGGTGAGACTGTGAGATTGGGGCAAGAAGGGAGGTCACATGAGCAAAGAGAAGAATGGGAAGCCCTGTTCACTCCTTACCAGCCAGCCTCCGGGTCATGCAGAGGATCAGCAGGATGACAGAGCCCACTAGCAGAATGGCGATCACTGTGATAAAGCCATACACCCACAGGGGAATAGAGTCTGTGACAAACACAACAGCGTGAGTCCGGGGAGGGGGCCCACACACCCCAGCCCAGGCTCTGTCTATACCAAGCTACGCTAAAGATTTCACCCGTTGGCTGCCTGTGGGTGTAGTGTAGTGCCTTCCTGGATTGGCTCAGGGATCAGCTGGGACCTCATGTGGTCCCTTGGGAATAAGCTTGACTGTAGGAAGGACTTACCTGCAAGGGAAACTGTAATAGAACAAAAGGAAATAGGGACAAGGTTACTCTTAATGATTAACAGTCACCCAAGCCCATCACAGATGCCCACTGATGGCCTTAACCTATCACAGATGCTCACCGATGTCTTAATTCATTGGAGACACCACAGAGGGCCTTAACCCTGCAGTCAGGCATAGCTACACTTGGTGTAACCTTGTCCCTGGAGTCCCTTCAGCTGAAGCTCTAAGTGACAACATTATTCCCATGGGGGCCAGGGCTCCTTCCACCACCTCTGTCCCCTTTTGATCTGCATATGGCAGGGGCTGAGAGCCAGAAACACGTGGGCTCAAGCAGGAACCTGGGGCTGTGTCTTTGGTGAGTGAACATGGGCAAATTAGTATCTGTGCCTCAATTTTCTTATATATGAACTTGGCATGTTAAAGCACTTCTGTAGTACATAATTCCAACTTTGTGAGATTAACTATCTCATTTTTCAGCCAAGGAAAATGAGTTGATAAGAAAAAGTAAACACTGCCTGGTGGGTGGTGGCACATGCCTTTAATTCCAGTTCTAGGGAGGAAGAGACAGGCCAAGATCTAAAACTATAGAGAAATCCTGTCTCAAAACAAACCAACAAACAAACAGTTGGGCGGTGGTGGTGTACACCTTTAATCCCAGCACTCTGGAGATGGAACTCTGTGAGTTCGAGGCCAGTCTGGTCTACAAAGCTACACAGAGAAAAAGGTTAAGTCCTTTGCCTTCAGGTGAAGAGGTATTGAAAGGCAACAAGGAGTCCAACCCGGGAGTTTCAATCTACACTCTACCTTGGCTTCCAGCTTTTCAAAGCTTACTCTTCCTCTCCTCACAGTCAGGACTCCTCTCCACGACAACCTTCCTCACTCTAACCCCACAGACACCAACGACAGTGGTTCCTCTCTTACCCGACCTTCCTCACTCTAACCCCACAGACACCAACGACAGTGGTTCCTTCCTCACTCTAACCCCACGGACACCAACAACAGTGGTTCCTCTCTTACCTGAGGCCTTTGTGATCTCTGGGCAGTGCACAGTCACGGCATGTCTCAGGCAGTCATTCAGGCAGCTGTTGAAGAAGGGCTGGACCTGGGGAAGCAGAAGAATGAGGAAGATGCCCACCCTACCAGAAGGGTAATCTGTGAGTAACAGACCCTAGTTGGCCAGGCTCAGGTCTCCACATGGCTGTTGAGGAGCACGTGGTAGTGTGTACCTATGTCCCAGCTGCTCAGGAAGCCTAGCTAGTCTTCTCAAGGCCAGCCTGGGAAATGCAATAAAACTATTTCAACAAGCCTATGCTCCTTTCTTTCTTTTCTTTTTAAAGATTTGTTTACCTTAAGTATATATGAGTGCTCTATCTGCATGTACACCCTTATACCAGAAGAGGGCATCAGATCCCACTATAGATGGTTGTGAGCCACCATGTGGTTGCTGGGGACTGAACTCGAGACCTCTGGAAGAGCAGCCAGTGCTCTTAACCACTGAGCCATCTCTCATCCTGCTCCTTACTTTTCAATGTGGCTGTTAGACCAGGAGGAGAAAGGCACCAGAGACTCCTAGCCAGTGGCGGCTGGCGCTGCGGCCCTCCTGCCTGCTCATCCCTCTGAATGGAGGGATGGCCACTTGTGCATGCTCACCTGCACATGGTGGTTGCAGCACCAGTTAGACTTGCTTACAGTGAGTGTGACGTTGACTCGCTGGTGGAATTCTTCTTGTCTGGGCTGGAGAGAGAGATAGAATCTGGGTAAGAGCGAGAACGACCTGGCTGGACCAACCCTGCATACAGCTGCATCCCCGAGTTCAGGGCCGACGACCCAGCCACCGCCATATCCGAAAGAAAGGCTGAAGGGGATACTGAAGGATAAAGCCAAGGCGAAGGACGAGCCCCAGAGAAGATCCGCAGGGTTGCCAGCTAAACTTGCTCCTGCAAAGCCAGGGTCCAAGCCTAAAATGGCCCCTGCAAAGAAGGGTGAGAAGATACCCAAGGGGAAGAAGGGGAAAGCGGATGCTGGCAAGGATGCAAATAATCCTGCAGAGAATGGAGACGCCAAAACAGACCAGGCACAGAAGCTGAAGGTGCTGGCGATGCCGAGGGAGATGTGTGCACTTTGATAACTGTGTACTTCTGGTGACTGTACAGTTTTATAAAATCTTGTTTTACTTTTTTTTTTTTTTTTAATGCTATGTTGTTAGCACAGAACACTTCATTGTTTTGGTGGGGGGAGGAACATGTGTCACTAACAAAATGACTCCTAAGCTGGACTGATGATGATTGATGGAAAACATCTCTCCTTGACAATTTAGAAAGTCTCCTCTTGGCTCAAGAGAGACATCCTGGTGTTGGCATATGTGGCCACCATGGCACAGAATGCCTTGTGTGGGAAAACTCTAAATTCATTTTTTATATCCTCTTCCCCCTGTACCATCAACATAGACTTAACTCCCTTAAAACCGGAGACCTGTTGGAACCTGACCCCCTAAAATTGGTTTTGCTGGTCTCTTGGGCAATCTGGACTTTGCAGTGATAATTATCCTCAAAGGCGCATCGGTTCCTTTATAGACAAGATTGTGGATCTTCAGAATGGCAATTCTGCCTTTTCATTTTGTTTCCTGAAAGTCAGGGTCGGCCTGTGAAAAGTTGTTAAACAACATCCTTGATATGAAATGTCAACCCTCACTCTAAGCTCTTCCCCTTTTCAAAGCACTGAATGAAGACTTCGCTGGGTTTTATAGTGGCTTTCTGATTTTGGTAGTGCATACAAGAAGGGAGTTTGGAAGTTCTTGTAACTGTTAATGATTGTCTGCCTATGTCCTACCTGAAACACCACGATTGTTTATGGAAAGTATCTTTAATAAAGCTGGATAAGTTTTGGCTTGAAAAAAAAAAAAAAAAAAAAAGAGTCTGGGTTTGTGCTGGGAACTGTACGGGTGCCCCTTACAAGAGCCAGGAAGAGAAACGCTTTTCTGATTTCTGGTCCTGAAAACTGGTATTTCTGCAGGGTGACTAGCCTGTGCTGAGCTCATCCACACATTTAGCATTTCCCTCTTTGCTCTGGCTGCTGGGGACTGGGGCACCAATCTGTGTATGTATGGCAGGTGTGCAGCAAACACAGCACACTTTCTGTTCCCATTAGGCCTCATCTTGCCTTTCTGTCTTAATCACCTCATTTCTTTTTACATTTCCAAATAATTTTTGAGAGAAAATACAAGTGCAGGAATCAGGCAAGAATGTGGGAGCATGAAAAACATGGAAGGAATAGGGTGTGGAAAATATGGGTGAGACAGGGAGCTGGGTAAAACTGTCACTACTTTACCAGCTGAGGATTCGGTCACAAGGAGATCCTCAAAATAGTTAACTATCAGGAAACAGAAGACAGAGGAACGGCCTTGGCAGAGACAGTTTTTCTACTTCTTTTCAATTGCAATCCTATACGAACCTCAGCACAAGGCTTGGTAAAAGGAGAACTTAAACTTCTGGGTTCAGATTTACAGTCTAAAGCTTACTCAGCCATCTTACCTACCTATGTTATAAATTATCCTCAACTAACTGCAAAGGCAGGCGGATCTCTATGAGTTCCAGGCCAGCCTGGTTTACAAAGTGAGTTCCAGGACAGGCCCCAAAGCTACACAGAGAAACTGTCTTGAAACACCAAAAGGAAAAAAAAAAAAAAAAAAAAAAAAGATGCCAGACCCCTCTGCCTCTTGAGATGGAAAAGCAACAGCCACGTGCACCTGAGTGAAAAGTTGGGCTCTGCGAACAGGGTTAGCTAGGACCAGCAGGAAGGAAGCAGAGAATTTGAGAGTATTTTAATCTATGTCTGAGGAGGTAAGAAAGACAGGTACCGCAGGTATTTGCTGGATGTCATCAAAGCAGTTTTGGTCTCCGGAGTATGGAAAACTAGCCAGCAGGATCTGGTAGGGGGTGGATTCATTCCACAGGGTGAAGCTCACGCGCAGCTGCTGGGTGTCCAAAGTTTCCACAGTGACATCGGGATCCCACAGGCTGCCTGCCAAAGGCGCAGGGCAGGTTGGGAATTAAGAGGGTGGGTGTCCATGGGCATGTGTATCGTGCAAGTTAACATACTCAGGGCAAGGTGTCAGAGGCCAGCCAGCCAGTTACCTGAGCTCACACACGGTGTGGTCATCTTCATCCGGGGGTCCTCGCAGTCTGCCAACCCCAATAAAAGAGAAATCAGTAAATCTCTGCCTTTAGTGGTTTGTTCTGGAAGATTTAGGGTTTTCACTTTGTTTTTCTGAGACAGGCTCACTTTACATAGCCCTAGCTGTCCTAGAACTCACTACAGACTAGGCTGGTCACAAAGATCCACCTGCCTCTGCCTCCCATGTGCTTGGATTAAAAGCATCCTGGGACCAAGACTGCTGTGCTTCTGCAGAGCCTGTTCAAAGACAGCCTGCTCCAGGCCCAGACAGCTGCCCCCAGCCAAAGATCCAATCAAACTGGGGCAGCCCGGCTGTCTGAGGAAACCCCTGACTCAAGCATATTCCTCCCGAGCTCAGAGCTTGCTTCATGTGACCAGAAATCCCTGGTTTACTCCAATATTCTCCCTCACACATCTTTCTGCCCAGAGTAACCTTTGCCTTTTTGTTCCTCTTGTCCTCTCCGGCCTCTCTGACCTCTCCACACACTGTTAATAGGTTCTCATTCAGGCTGGGTGCTAAGAGTCAGCATTCATTCATTCATTCATTCATTAATCCTTTTCCCCCCATAGCACCGAAGATCAAACCCAGGCAGGCATCTTGCCACTGAGCACCTGGGAAGTTCCCAGGGGCAGGCGAGGAAGGGAGAACAGTCATCTAGGAAGTCATTTACTGAGCATCCTGTGTGTGAGGAGGCCCTGGGCACAGCACATACAGTGGAAATGGCTGCTCTTTGCAGATTGATTCTACAGAAGAGACCATTGAAAGTGCATTGGTGGGAGAGTAAGGGGATGTGTAAAGGATGTAAGTGTTCGCATGAGTGTGTGCTTCTGGGTGAAGAGTTGTCGCCATCTTTAACAAACATTTCTTGGGCTGGGCTGTGGCTAAGTGTTTGCTCAGTGGGTACGGCCCTGAGTTCTCTCCCCATAGTCATAAAACACACACACAAACAAACAAACAAGACAAAATTTCCTGACTACTACTAGGTACAATGAGAAATGATGTCAGCGATGGCCAAGGTTCCGGGAAGGTAGAGTCAGAAAGTGACACAGAAGAAATGTGCTTTATAGGAGGTTAGACAGATAGCATGGACTGCTGGGTGGGGCAAGAGCGTAGGATTCGTAGGGTGGGTGCCAGCCAGGTGCAGGTGGGATGTGGTGATGAAGGAAGTGAGGGAAGCCGAGTCCAGGCTGAGTGCACAGGCCACAACCCTTCCAGGATCTGACATTTTGTGGGATGGAAGTACTTCTCTGCATAGAGGGAGGGACTCTGGCTGCCAACACGCCCCTGGGGTCTCTACACATTTAATGTTGTGCAACAGAGGACAGATGCTGCCTTCAAGGCAGAGAGGTTTGGTCCTCAGCGGGGAGCACTCCCAGGCCTGGATCCGAAGCTACTGAGGAGCAGCTTGGATTCTGCTGTCTGAGCCCCCACTGCTTTCTTCACGAAGAGCGCAGTACCAAGCGGATTCCTGGAATGGCACTCTTACCGGGCACAGAGATGATCTTGGACTTGTGGTTTGGGTCTCCGTCAGGGATGGGCTTGGGCAGGTGGTGAACTGTCACCTCATACTCCTGGCCAGGATCTACCACAAAGTGGCTGAAGGAGAACCGCCACTAGGGCAGGGGAAGAAGAGGGCTGAGATGGGTCACACAACACCCTCACCCACTTCTATCCAAAGTCCCAGTCTCACCTCCCACAGCCAGCTAAAAACAAAGGATAATCACAGAACCCCAAACCAGAGGCAGGTCTGTGTCCTTTGTACCTGTTTAAAACAATCGATCAGCAGACGGCCATGCCATTCACAAGCTGAAGAATGATGAGAGTATGGGACACACACACACACACACACACACACACACACACACACACACACACACACACACACAAGAACCAGGCTTACAGAATACCTGGGTTCCACCCTCAGCACTATGAATTAAAAGGAAGACAGGCAGGCGGGCAGGCAGGCGGGCAGGCAGGCAGGCAGCAGGTCCAGTGGGAGGCATAACAAGCAAGCAAGGATGGGTGTGCCAGGATCTAAGCCTCATGACGGTTCACAGCAGGCAGCCATCTTGAACTCATCCTTTCAATTAGATGTACCTTTGGGGACACTGTACTGGTGTCATTTAGGAACACAGTCCAGTCTAGCTGCCTTCTTACCCGCCTATAATGATGCTGCAGCTTGGTCAGAAACTCAAATTCAACACATAGCTGTTCGTTGGTATTCAGCTGCAGGATGGACAGCTCTGCTCCTTTGAGGTACAGGATGCTGGCTGCAGGCCAGGGAGGAGAGGGGCACACAGATGCAGACCAACCCCACCCCTAGGGTAGCACTTCCCCATCTGCTCTGTTACCTCACTCCCCACTTCCCCACTTGCAGAAAGTACCTTCTAGAGGAATAAGGACAAGGGACACTCTATTCTAGGAAGTGACTTGCAACTGTGTGGCCAGAGGCCTGGCAGCAGGGCACAGTGTCAATGATAGGGACCGCCTCATTCTCCCAGAGACTGCTGCATGAGCATCTAGCACACCAGCTGGGGACCTAGAGAGCACTTGCCACCCTTCACAGACCTGGGGCTCATTCCGTTCTGCAGTCATCCACTCCTAAAGAGATTTGGAGTACATTTTGAAAAGTGCTAGCTCCTAAGCTAAGAGAAAAAGCAGTTGGTAAACTGCTACCATTTTTTTTCCTAGTACGTATTTGGAGTTATTTATATAATTAACCACTTGCCTTTTTCTTTCCGTGTAATAAAAGTTAATGCAGAGGAAGGCCTCTCCTAAAGACACTGTGAGTAGAACATACTCTGTAGGCACACATCTAGCACTGGAAAAGCTCTGGACATGTAAATGATGGAGCTTTCCAGCATCAAACATGAGTCAGTAGTGGCATCTTCCAAGAGCAAACCCAAGCCCTGGCCGCTGTGGCCACTCACCATCTGTCTGCAGGGTCCATTCAATGTGTAACACAGGGACCAGTTCTCCGTGCTGGGTGGAGGAGAAGTTCAGCTGGACATGGACGTGTTTGGGGGAAGAGGGGGTCAGGTTTTGATGGTGGATCCAGCTGTCATGCAGGCAGGTACCTGGCCAGGAGAACAGCTATCAGACTGCACCCAAGACCCTGAAATCCTCAGAGGGTCCTGGGTGCTGCTACAAGTTCCCAGACAGTTCACGGTCTGCAGATGCTCAAAACCTTCCAGATGTGACCTTGGCAAGCTCTCTGCCCAGCCTGCTCTTTTCCTAATGCTGGTCTGGAATACCCACAAAGCTGGGTCTAAAGAGCATTTGACTATAAAGAAATAGTCATTGGAAATGGGGCACAGGAGAGAGGGGCAGTAATGAGAGCTTCTCATTTGTCTTGGCTCTTAGTTAACACACTTGAAGGATGTGTCCCATTATTTAAACAACCAACCAACCAGGGGCTGGGCTAAACAGTGGCTCAGTGCTATTTGTCTACTGTGTCTGAGGGCCAAGTTCTATATCCAGCATAGGAAAATACTTCTCATAGACCAATAAACAAACAGGCAAAAAATTAAAAACAAAAAGCCATCACCATGGATGCCTGTGACAAACTGAACGGATCAGGTACAAAATCAGGTGGTCTAGGGTACCACCCTGGACAACATCCAAAACCCAGGTGGCAGCTGGGTACTTCCTGGCTTTTGCATAACAAATGAAGGTTTTTCCACAAGAAGCACTGGTGCCTATATCCAAGATGGCCCCAGGATGGTGACAGCACCCACTGGGAGCACACGGGAGGCCCCAGCACGAGTGAGCAGGAGGGCCTCACTTCATCAACAGAGCAGCAATAAATGGAACAAAAAAAGAGGACTTACTATTCTTGACTCTGCAGCTCAGCCCCTGTGGGAAGAAAGCAACTGGTGATTACAGATGAAAGAGCAGGCTCACTGTGGCCCAGCCTGCCTGTTACACCCCAGGAGAACACTTCACACAGCCCTCCTGCCTCCTCATGGCACACTTCTGGGAGCAGCTCTGCCCTCAGGTAACGTACGTCTCCTGCACGTTTTCCGTCTGTTCAGTCATGGAGAGGATGTGTGGTGGGTAGACAGCAAACAGAACTGGAGTCTTTTTTACTTATTTTTTTGGTTTCTGAGACAGGGTCTCTCTATGTAGCTTGGCTGGCCCAAGGCTAGCTATGTGGACCTGGTTGACCTGGAACTCACAGAGATCAGATTGCCTCTGGTTCCCTGACTGCTAGAGTTAAAGGTCACCACGCAGGGCTAGAATTGGAGGCTTTTTGAATAACTGTTATGAGCTGGGAATTTAAATAATAACAAAAACAAAATAAAGGCAAATAAAACAGAGAGGGTTTTCCTAAGAGGTGAAGGGTCAAATTTACATTTTGTTTGTTCAAGACAGGGTCTTTGTGTAGCCCTGGCTGTCCTGGAACTCACTTTGTAGACCAAGCTGGCCTCAAACTCAGAGAGCTAGTATGCTCATACACGCCTTACTAAAATCAGAAATAAAATCAGAGTGGCCTAACACCAAGATCATAGCAGTGCTGGGAACCACCCAGGGCAGGGTGTGATGTGGGAGGTGGCGAAGGCGCCCCTTCACAGACACTGAATAGGGTTTCCAGACTGGGAATCATGTGCCGCTCACTGAGCCCTGACGAGTCACTCCGTGTAGCTCAGCCAACAACTGTGCCCGAAGAGCCGTCTCCCCTACAGTCTGACACAGGTGCTGATGGATGGATCATCTCTAGAGCCACTCCACACTCCCTGCTGGCAAGGCAACAAGGAGAAGCCCTGGAATTCAGGCTCTGCCACTTCTGGGCCTTTGAAATTCTCAGATTGGCCCAACCCATGCTGTGGCCAGAGACTGATGCGAAGCTGAAGGAAGGGTTGGACTACGCATTAGGTGTAGGATGGGCGCTGACTGACAGCTGCCTCCCTGGAGGGGGCAGTGTGCAGGACTCAGGGTCATGTCCTGATGTCATGTCATGTTAGGGTCCATTCTGCATCTTCTATTTTATCTGTGTCTTACTTGTTTGGAACACCAGTTCACACGCTCTTGGGGTCCATCCAGGCTTCTTATATCTGAACCCGTTCTCTGTGATTAATTGTCCTTCACTGTCCCTGGGCTCACACCACAGCCTGCCACATGTTCCTTCCAGGTTTACAATAAGACCCCTCTGGCTGTCTCTGCTCACTGTGACAGACAAATGCCACACTCTCTCCTGATTAGCTCCTTTCTTCCCATATGGGACTCCTGTGAAATGGACACAGAGGGACAGAAACTGGCCTGGAGATCAGGGTCTCTTACAAAGACGGCAAACATATAAACCCCATTTGGGGTAACTCACCACTAGCTACTTAAAACCCAGGGCAAGATGGCACTTATCCTGACAAGAAGAGGAAGTGGGAGGGGTTAGGAAACACTTGGCCAACAAGGGTGTAATGACTGACAGATTGTAGAAACAGCTTGATTAGTCAAGTGCTACTGTTTCAGTTTTGTCTATTGATAGTTGGATTATGATCATCTATGAAAGGAAGTGGGGAGAAGCTACCAGAAAAAGTTTTATCAAAGTCTACCTGTTGCCTCACCAGAGACAACAGCTGCCTTGCTGTAACAATACTAAACTGAAAATCAAAGCAATGGTGAGGAGAGATCAGGAGGAGGTGATGTTTCACCTATTGCCAGCAGCGAAGTAAAAAGGCACATTACAAAGATGAGGGAATCAAAAGAAACAAATTCAGCCATCTAAAGTAATTGCCTTTGGTGAACAGGGTTAGGTGAGATGTAGGGAGCTATTGTTTTTAAATATCTCAGTACAATTTTTAAAAAGGAACCCCTATATTACTTGATAAAAATGAATTGAAAAATGGAAGTTTATGATATTAATCTAAACAAAAGACTTTAAAATTAGGTGAGCAAATGAAAATATTATTTAGGGAAGGAAATAGGGAACTTTTTATAATTAAATAATTATTTTATGTGTATGGGTGTTTCGCCTGCATGTATATCTGGGTGCCACATGCATGCCTGAAGCCTGCAGAAGTCAGAAGACAAAGTGAGACCCCTTGGAACTGGAGTTACAAGAAGTCACGAGACACCATGTGGGTGCTGGGATTTGAACACGGGTCCTCTGGAAGAGCAGTCGGTGCTCTTACACTGAGCCATTTCTCCAGCCCTTGCTTATTCTTTTCTTATAATTTAATTCCAATATAGAATCTACACTATGTGTGTGGGACTGGAGTATACATATGCTCATGTGTGTGTGTCTCTCTCTCCACCTTATTTATTTTTTTAAGACAAGGTCTCTCACTGAATCAGAAACTCATTGTCCAAGCTGGCCAGTGAGCCCCCAGAACCTACTTATTTGTTTTCTAGCACTGGGGTTATAGGCACAGCTGCCACACCCAGACTTTTTATGTGGTTGCTAGGGACCTGAACTCAGGCCTTCATGCTTGCTTAGCAAGCATTTACCCACAGAGTCATGCCCTCAGCCTCTGCATTTTTTTCATTTGTATTTATTGTGTGTGTGAATGCATGTTGGCACACATATGGTGAGGTCAGAAGACAACTCTCAGGAGTTGGTTCTTTCCTTTCACCCTGTGGATCCCACAGATGGAACTCACCTCATCAGGCTTGGTGGCAAGTGCCTTTACCCACTGAACCACAACAGTCCCTGTAATCTTATTTGTTTGTTTTTTGAGACAGAGTTTATCTGTGTTGCCCTGCCCCACCTATAATCCTCTTAATAATATAAAATGCATTTGATATCATCTTTGGCCACTAATAATATAAACCTTGTTCTGTCCAATAATTTTCTCTCCAGCTGACTCCTTAACCCTTATAAAATTCCTATTCCTAGAAGGACAGGTATCATCAGTAGGAAATGTTCAGACGTGTACAGCCTGGTTCAATCCCACAGCACACATGCAAGGCTGGACACCACCCCAGATACCAAAACCAACCAACCACCCATTCCCCCAAACAGAAAGACAGTATCACTCATCACTGGGCAGTGGTAGCTCACGCCTTAATTCCAGCACTTAGGAGGCAGAGGCAGTCGGATCTTTGAGTTCGAGGCCAGCCTGCTCTACAGATTTGAGTTCCAGGACATCCAGGACTACACAGAGACATCCTGTATCAAAAAACCAAGCCAAAACCAATACCAAAAACAAACAAACAAACAACAACAAAAACAACCCATTTTCACCAGCCACTTCCTCATGAATGGCTTTGTTAGCTATCTTGTAGAAATTAGAGGATACTCAGAGTGATGAATAGCTAGGGTAGCAGCTAACACTCACTAAACTGCCCTTGTTTAATTATTGTACCTTAAACTGTGATGTTGGCAGCCCCTTACCACATCTTTGGCTGCAGCAAGATGCTACACAAAGCCACTGTGTGTCTCTGTGTGTCTGCTCAGCGATGTTCACATGAGGGTAGTCACCTACCAAGACATTTCTCAGAGCGTCTCTCAGAGCGTCTCTCCACTGTCAGGTGATTCACATCTGTGGCCTGGGGAAATCAGCCAGGTGGCTCCAGGTTCCAGAACTACAGTGTGTTTGCTTTGCTCCAGAACCACATCCCCAGCACTGTTACCCTGAGTCCCGGTAAAGGGATGTTTACAACAAACAGGCCTCTCCTCTGTACTCAAAGCAGAAGTGAAAGACTGGTTAGCTCTGGCCATTGAGCAACATCACCAACAGCCTGATACTGGCTAATGGAACACCCCAGTGGGCAGCCCAAGGTCTTCCCAGACAGTGCCAATGCCATGCCGACACCTGTAAGGTGTTACAGATGAGGACGCAAGGCTGTAGAGCAAGGGATGCAGAGGCTTGCCTGGGGCCAGGTCTTCTGACTGGGCTCCCCGCTCCTGTTTGCTAGTTGCTAATTAATGCCAGGGTCTTCTGCTGGCAGATTAGCCTGACAAAGGCAGTGGGCAGCCAGGGTGAGATGGGGTCAGCATGAGCAGGATCAGCTCGCGGTAGAGGGGAGAACATTCACCATAGGAGCACCCACAGAACACAACTTTTTAACTGAGGGAAGAGTGGTAAGGCTGAGCACAGCTTCCGGCAACCACAAGACAAAAGGGCGATGCCAAACAGTCATTCTACTACAAGTCAAAACCACAAGCACTCAGGAAAACGAACTGATGAGGGTAACATACACACATCCTGTCTGTAGACAGTGTGAGCGCTCATGCTTGCGAACTCCGGGGAGCTGCTTGCTGGCTTTCCTTAAGAATGGCAGTTAGTCTGTGGTGGTGGTTTTCCAAATTACTCTCTGTATGTACAGTTAGTGTAACTACCTTTACCTTGTTATTCTTTTGAGATTAAGAAGGAAAAAAAATCATTGTCAAAACCGTCAATGTCTAGTGAGTATGTATCCACAGGCGGTAACGGGCAATGGCAAGGGATAAAGTGAGTAGAAAGTGGAGGGGCGAGGGGGAGGAGGCAGTTAATGGAGCCTTGAACTATGAGAAACACAGGCCAAAGAAAAGGCATCCAGGGGAACAAACTGCTCATGGTGTCTCCAGGGTTGGTTTCTTGGGAAGAGCGGTCACCCCAGGTTTGAGGTGCTAATTCCAGGCAGCCAGAACAAGTGCGATAGCCTCAGTTACCACTGCCTGAAAAGCAGGGGAATCTCCTCTTTCTTCCTCCATTCTTTTGAACTTTCATGCAACACATATTTACCAAGCCCCTAGGCTGTGCTTGCAGCACAGAACAAGGAACAGAGCAGGTATGCTGAAGCGTCTTTCCTTCCAGTCACAGGAAGGAGTGACGGGCAGCTAAACCAATCAATTTTCAATAGTCATTTTCTTATGCTTACAAAGTGCAGGCTCCCTTTGAGACGTCTCATCCAGTCCTCTCATGGTGGACATAAACCACACTGTGTCCACTAAAGCTGTGTGTGTGTGTGTGTGTGTGTGTGTGTGTGTGTGTGTGTGTGTGTGTGTACAGTGTGCATTTTCCTTTTTGCAGTTCTGGCGATGAAACCCAGAGACCACTGAGTCACACCCCTAGCTCTAGTCTCCTTTAAAAAGGACAATCCGACAAGGAAGCTGCCAGCCTGTGGAGTTGAGCTGTCTGTGAGCCAGCAAAGAGGAAGAAAGAGAAAGGAGGCCGCAGAAATGTGGCCACCAGCACCTCTTCAAATAAAGCCAAACCCTTTAGGGGGCTGCAAAGGCAGGGGCTCTGCATAAAAAGCAGCTGTCCTGCAGACAGCCAGGGTGAGAGTCCCAGTGCCACACGGCGGCTCTCAACTGTCTGCAACTCTAGTTCCAGGACATGCAATGCCCAACTAACTCCACAGCCACCAGGCATACATGTGATGCACATAAATACATGAAGGCAGCACACACACAGAGGAGAAAACAAACGGAATTTAAGTTAAAAATAAAACCAAAACAACAAAAACCAAAATGTTTTGGTAGGGACAGTAGCTTAGGGCATAGACTAGCCTCTGTAGCCCGCACAACCCCTGAACTCAGTTCTCACCCCATCTCCCTTTCCTGCTCCACAGAAGCCCACATCCTCCAGCCATGCACTTTACCCCCCTCACCTAGGGACACTGGCTGAGGCACCGTCCACCAGAAGGAATGAGTACTTTAACAAACTGTGTCTGAGACCTCCCACTCTGGAACAGAGCCTCCCGCATGTCTTTTCAAAGAGAAACAGCCCAGCTGGAAGTTATTTTTCCCCTCCTGGAATTTTGCAACCTCACGGGCTGTACAAAGAGCATTTGCTCCAGGCTGCCTTGCAAGCCAGCTTCCATATCCAAGACAGCTACACCCTGGACCCTGGAGTTCCAGGGTTATTTCTTTAGTATCCGTTTACTTGTCTTTGGAAGGCCCTTGGCAGATGACAAGCCACAAACAGCAATTCTTCATGTTGTGACACTTCTTTCTTGTCAAAGATGTCACTCCGCTTTGCCCAATATGGGACTCACTGGGACATTTCCCAACAGCCCTGAGACTTTTTAAAAACACATTTTCCCCCTGTAAAATAGTCACCCTCTACAAAATTAGATAAGGAGCACTATCCTTTTGTTTCACATCCTCTGACTCAGCTACTGAACAGTTTCTGGGGTCAGCAGTGGAAGTAGAGGGGAAGGGGCTGGGAAACCCAGTGGAGGAAATTTCGAGAAGGCTGGGAGGGGAGAAGGGTAGGAAAGTTTATTTGTGGAACAGGCAGTCTGTTATGCACCGATTAGGGTTTTTATGTTTTTTTTTTTTTTTTTTTTTTTCTTTCCGACAACTATCGGGTTTAACAGCACAGTTCAACCGTCAGGGGTGTGTCAATTTCCTACGAGCGCAGCGGGGGGTCCTCCTTGGTAGTCACAAATTGGCAGACTTCCAACTCGGCCCATCCCACGTGTTAAAACTCAATTCTGGGATTCTCCGTTCTGGGACACTCATGGTGGTGGAGAGATGGGCGCTATCTGTCAGTCCTCCGCTGCTGGCCAGGCCACATCCTGTTTGATTCCCCTGGGCACCGGGCTTGCCTGGACTACCAACCGATGGGGACCCCCGAGGTCGGGCTAGCGCGGCTGAGCCTGGTAGAGCTGGAGGATGACTTCCCAGGCAGCAGGGAGTTGGGTGCCGGTTCAGCTCCTGCCAAGACCCCTTCTCCAGGTCCCTGTCCATCCAGAGCTGCCTATGGTGTCTCTGTCTCCCGATTCTGAGGCCCCGACCGACGGAATTGCCACTACCGCCTCGCACAGCCCGTGACACCGCCGCCCGCATAGTTTCCTTGGAACTCCCTCTCATCCCGCGGCCACTCCGCGCGCGACTCCACTCCCGGAGTCGTTGCCAGTGCGCCTTCATGTCGCGCTCACGACCGGGGCCTCCTCCCGGCTCCTCCTCAGCCTCGCATCCCCGACGGCCGTCGGCAGCCCTTCGCACTCCCGATCGCCCCTTCGACACCCCTCACCACCCTCCGCCGTCGTCTCCACCACCCCCGACCGCCCCAGCATCCTCGCTGCTCCGCCGGGTCTCAGTCTCACCTCCTGCGCGCAGACCGGGGCTGGAAAGTCCAAGAGGCGCGGGGAGGCGCGGCCCGGGGCCAGCACGCTCAGCAGCAGAAGCAGCCGTCCCAGCGCGGGCCCGAGAACGACCGGCGGCCGGCGGCGCGCAGTCTCCATGGCCCCGGCACTGTCGCGGCTGGCTCTGCCGGACGGCAAGGGCCCGCGATGGGCTTCCCCAGCCCAGGACTCGCACTCTCTGCGGCCTCCTTTCCCCGGCTTCCGGCTCCTCCGGGGGCCGGAGGGCGGGGCTTGGCCGGGACTTGGGCGGGGCTGTCCTTCCTCTGGCCCCGCCCCCGCCGCTGCCCAGGTGTGCTCTTGGCCTCCTTGGCTGGGCAAGGACTGGAGTCTTTTACCAGCCCCGCCCGCTGCTAACCTGCTGTGGAGCGTGACTGCCCTCGACACCGTACCCTCCCCGTTTACTCTGACACTATGCAGACCTATTCTCCACGCAGTCATTTTAGTCTAGTCCCCGACTCAGGACTCAAGAGAGTCTTGTTTCCCCAGTCTCTTTCCACTTCGTGTTTATGCATTGCAACGCTGTTAATAAATAAATGAGCCGTCTCATCGTCGTAATGCTCATTTGTTCTCATTTTTCTGTACATCTTTCTAGTCCTTGATGGCCGGACCGTGTAGTTGAAGCCATAGTTATCAAGTCCATGAAATTCTGTAGCTGCTCCCTTTAAGCTCTGCATCATACATTCACACACTCAGCAAACACTGTGAGACCTGTTTATGTCACTCATGGAGGATTTAGTGCTAAATGGTTGCATGCAAGTTTTGTTTTTTTCACACTTGGCGGTATGATTCACATACTCACTTCTTGAAATTGCGTAGTAAGTTAAACACAACTGAGCCAGACTTTTCTATTCTTGTCTATCTAGAAATTTTCAGTCCAAGGACATTATGGTAGTTTAGAGTATGACCTATGCCCTTAAACAATAAAACTAGAAGTATTTGGGAAGTAAATGCACTATGAATTAATGGAATTACTCTAACCAGATTTGTAGCTCTGAACTGTCAGGTAAGTGAAAAGTAAAAATGCAAACAAACAGGGGATGGGGGTGGGGGGAACCTGAACAGCGAGTTAGTCATCTTTTGGCTTGAGTAAAGCAAACACATCATTCTGAAAAGAGATGGGAGGCCCTGACCTTGCTGAGTTGGAAGGGTTAAAAGTGGGTCCGTGGAGGGAAGTGGAGACAGTGTGTGAAGACAGGAGCCTTGCTGTGGAGCGCAGCAGAGTGCAGTATGGCTGGGTAGGGGCCACAGCACAGGAGAGCTTGCTTCCCTGCGGAGTTGCAGAGGTGCGGAGGAGTGGAGTCTGGGCGAGAGGCATTGTCAGGGTCCCTGAGAGTGCCTGGGATGTGCTCCAGAGCCCAATGGAGAGACTGGCAGGTCCACCACTGTGGTCGGGAGGTGATAGGAATGGTGAAAATGGGTTCGTGGGTTTGGAAGGAAACAAGGGTCTTGGGTGGTGATTTCTGTGCTTTCAGCTTTGAAGAAGGAGTGCAAAAGCCAGGCTGAAGGTCTAGAAGGAAAGCCAGGCGCTGAAGCTGCTTGGTGAACAGGCTAATGGCTTCTCCCTGGTTCAGACATTTGGGACCCTGGAATCCAGGTGCATATTGAAGAAAAGGGACAGATACAGACAAGAATAGCACCAGAGTCCCGATTATTCTTAGAGCAAGTTCCTGACACCAAAAATCTTATCTTGTAACCCACAAGAGGCTTATCTTTATATTCCCTTTGGCCTGGCCAGCCAGTGGGTGACTGGCAAAGCCCAGAAAGACATAGCCCATAGGGTAGCTTCCCAAGAGAGCAGTTAGCAGAGTAGCAGTTGGTAGGCAGGAGAGGTTCCCTATACAGGAGTGGGCTTCTGCAAGAGGCTAGGGGATTCGGCTGCTGTCCCAGGAGCAGCGCACTCTAACCGTCAACTGCTTGGTTTAGAAGTAAGTCTTCTAAGCAGAAATGAGATGTTTTCTTATCTGTAAACAGTAATAGCTGTGCCCAGGTTGTAAGGTCAGTCTAAGGACGGAGTCCACCACTGTTCAGTGTAGCTAAGTGCCTGGCACCAAGGTGCTCAGCGGGAGTGTTTCTCCTTGTCCCGTCTATCCCTTTGGCCCTTCTTCATCACCTACCCGCTTGACAGGACCATCAGCTAGTCTGGTGCCCGCCTCTCCTGCTGCGTGTGCATGAGCCGCACCAGTGTCACCTGACATGCAAGGATACTCACACAAGTAATACTCACACAGTGCACGTATACAGAAACTCTTCGATAGTGGCTGACAATAAAACTTAAATTATTATTTTACTTTTTGCTTTCAAATTTTCTTTGACGATCTGATACATGCATACAATGTAACTTGGCCACACCCACCTCACTCTACTTCCTTTCCCTTGCCCACCCCATAAGTCTTCCTCCCATGTTCGTTCGTGTCCTCTGTTTTATTTTTTATTAATTTATTTTTCACATTCCAATCCCAGTTCCCCCTCCCTCTTCTCCTCCCGATCTCCCCACTCCTCCCCCACTTCCCATCCACTCCTCCTAGGGGAGGGTAAGACCTCCCCTAGGAAGTCTACTAAGTCTGTCCCATCTTCTCCTTGAGGCAGGATCAAGGCACCTCTCCACCCCACACCCCTGTGTCTAGGCTGAGCAGGGTATCTCTCCATATAGAATGAGCTCTAAGTCAGTTTGTGCATTAGTGTTAGGTCTTGGACCCACTGCCAGTGGCCTCATATATTGCCTCTGTGTCATGGTCCTCTGTTTTTAAAAATGACTCACGGAGTCCAATCAGTCTGGTCCACATGCCCATGGGTGTGGGGCCATCCACTAGAGCATGGGCAATCTACCAGAGACCACACACACCCAGAGAAAATTGACTCAAACCCTCCCGCAGCCACCAGCTGCCAATAGCTCCTCAGCTGGGGTGGGGCCTTGAGAGCGCCTCCCCACCAATGCGGGAATGCTGGCGGCCTTGGTTTGTGCAGGTGACCAGGGCTGCTGTGAGGTCATGAGTGCAACAGTCATGCCTTGAGCAGAAGACACATTTTCCAGCGCTCCTCCCCGTCCTCGGCTTTTCTACTCTCCACCCCATCTCCATGACATTTCCTGAGCCTTGGCAGGGGGAGGGGTGAATACAAATGTCTCACTTAGGACTGGCTACTCAACAGCACTCACTGCTGCCCACTGCTAAAGAAAGCTTCCTTGGCCACGGTTAAGAGCAGCAGTCACCCATGGGTTTAAGCAAACATTCAAAAGGCAGTTTCAGAATGTGAGCATTGAGGAGGAGGCGGAGGAGGAGGGGGGAGGGGGAGGAGGGGGGAGGAGGGGGAGGAGGGGGAGGGGGAGGAGGGGGAGGAGGGGAGGAGGGGGAGGGGGAGGAGGAGGAGGAGGGGGAGGAGGAGGAGGAGGAGGAGGAGGGGAGGAGGAGGAGGGGGAGGAGGGGAGGAGGGGGAGGGGGAGGGGGAGGAGGAGGGGGAGGGGGAGGGGGAGGGGGAGGAGGAGGGGGAGGAGGGGGAGGAGGGGGAGGAGGAGGGGGAGGAGGAGGGGGAGGGGGAGGAGGAGGGGGAGGAGGAGGAGGAGGGGGAGGAGGAGGAGGAGGAGGAGGAGGAGGAGGAGGGGGAGGAGGAGGAGGAGGGGGAGGAGGAGGAGGAGGACAGAATTAAAAGTTTCCCTAGAAGCTCTGGCCTCCCTAACTGGGGGCTTTCATGTTTTCAGAACCAAGCATGAATTCCTTCCTGTGGGACAGGTCTCAAATTCAACCAGAAGCTTGTGATTACTCCTGAAGAGTCACAGAGTCTTGTCACTATTTCCCCAGCGGTCACTCCCATCCCCCCCACAGACGGGGCTGGGGGTGGGGCAGTGCACTGTGAAAGTCAGCCAACAGCAAGTTTTCAGGTCAGTTCCGGATGGACTTCTCTCTCCTGAAAACATGGAATTGCATCTTCAGCAACCCAGACGTATCTTTCTATCTAGTTATGGGGTGCAGCCAAGCTCATTGGCAATGGACCAGGTTCTTTCAGGAGGCTCCAGGGCCTCCCTGACCTGAGACTCATAGCAAAGCGTCCCATACAGACACTGAGGTTTTTGTTTTTAAAAAGCATGTCTAAAGTGTGGGAAGTGTAAACAAAATGTCTTCTATTAAAAGGTTAACTAGCACAAAGCACCATTTAAAAGAAAATTCAAAGAAGCCAGTAGTGGGAATTCAAATTCTTCTAGGACCAACACTACTTGTAAACAAATATATGCTTGTTTATATATACACTTGCACTCTCTTCTAAGAATTGCATTCTGGGTATGAGTGTATCACCTTAAACTAGCCCGTCACTAAGAATGTGAGGCCAAGGTCTGACCACTCAGAGTGAGGCACAGGACCCCTTAGGAATAAAAACTCAGCAGGGTTGATATGGCTGTGCACCCTTCTGCAGACATAAAACTTTTTGCAGAAACACTTTGGGTTGTGTGGTCATTTTCTTGAAACACACCCTCAGACCCAACATGGGGCTCTTTTTTTTTATTACCAAGGATCCCGGGGAGCAGATTCCCACCCTGGGAAGTACACTCTGCTGCCTTGTCCCATGGCCCTGGATGTAGAACTCTCGAGTTCCAGGATTAACAGAAACCCCAAAACAGAAGTAAACCAGTAACTGTGTGTCCCAACACAAGAACCAAGGTAGAACCAAGTCTTGGTGGCTGGGGGTTTTCAGAGGGTGACAATGTGACTGAGGTGTTGTCAGTCATGAGGCTGAGCTGAAAATGGGGAACAAAAGGTCCGGGCGGGGGGAAAAGGGAAATGGCCAGTGTGGGTGGTGGTGGTGGTGGCAGAGGGGGCCAGTGAGCAACTCCAGGGTGGGGTGTGAGAAAGCGGGGTGGGGGGTGGAGATTACTGCCTCTGACATTCTCCTGAGAGTTCATTAGGGTAGATGTTGAGGTTCTGGAAAGACAACTCCCAAACCAAGAGAAACAGAGGAAATTCAGTGTCTCAGTACTGTTTTGGTGGCTGAGGCATCCCTGAGGTTGTGTGTGGTTGAGATGTATATTCAAGCTCAAAGCAAATGCAGGCTCCCAATCTGAGGTTCCAGTCTCTGGAGAGACAGAGTCAGAGGGAGTGATTTGGGCAGCGTGGGGGAAACCTCCATGTAGAACGAAGGGGCCTGATCTGGAGGGACCTTCACATGGCACAAGGACTCTGGGGGCCACCTTGTCAGGAGTTTATATGGGCCCGCTGGTAGCCATGAGGGGCCTGGTGATGCTCTGTGATGGTTTCTGAAGGTTTCCACTATAGGAAGGAGAGGGATGAAGCCCTGGACCCAGACATCACAGCACAAGCTAGTTGTGGAAAACCAGGCTTCCTTTCGTGGAAAGGAGAACAAAATATTAGCCAGTAAGAATGAGGTACTCAGGGCTAGAGAGAAGGCACTGACTGCTCTTCTGGAGGACTCAGGTTTGATTCCTGGCATCTACATAGTGACCCCCAATTATCTACATCTCTAGTTTCTGACTCCAGCGGATCCAACACCCTCTCCTGGTCTTCTTGGGTGCACAGACATACATAGAGGAAAAAAGCACTCATATACATAAAATAAACTTTAAAAACAAAATTGGCCCTCGGGGCTGAAAAGATGGCTCAGCAGTTAAGCGCACTGGCAGCTCTTCCAGAGGTCCTGAGTTCAATTCCCAGCACCCACATGGTGGCTCACAACCATCTGTAATGAGATCTGGTGCTCTCTTCTGACCTGGAGGTGTACATGCAGACAGAACACTGTATACATAATAAACAAATCTTTTTAAAAATTGGCTCTCATATTATTACCAAGGAAAAGACAACTAACTATGCGGAGGTAAGCTAGGACTCCGAGGGACCCAGGGACAGCAGTGCAGAAAGCGGCTCCTGAGGCTCGGACTGAAAGGGAGGGAACAGGTGACTTGTGCGGGCAAAGTCAGAGCTAACTGGCAGGAACAGAGGAGTCGGTAGAGCCTATGATAGGAGTCAGTCCGCACGGGCTGCTTGGTGAGTACTGCCAAGCCCCTGCCAACAGAGAACCAGCCAGGAGTCAGCACAGTGGAATGAAACCTCTCGTCCCTTATTGCCCTCAGCGTCTCTCCAGGATTCCCTGCTGGCAATCCAACCACCAAGGCATCCGGCAAAGGCACAGCAGCACAGCTCTTAAGGCTTGGGGAGAATGGACGGAGCTGAGAGGCAACATCCACACGCAGAACAAGCTCTGCTTCCACCCCACAATCTGTAACTGCCCTGCGCACAGGGGAAGACGCCCTCATTCTCCCTCTGAAGGGAGCTAACTGGCCCCACAGACACCACATTCATTACACCTGTGCTTGAAGTTAGCCGCAGCCCCACTGACACGCCTCTTTTCCAATAACAAAACTTTTTTTTATTATTTGTTTGTTTTTCTTTTTTGAGACAGGGTTTCTCTGGTGTTAACAGTCCTAGCTGTCCTGGAACTCGCTCTGTAGACCAGACTAGCTTCCAACTCACAGAGATCTGCCTTCCTTCACCTCCCAAGTGCTGGAACTAAAGGCATGTGCCACCTCCGCCCAACCCAATAACCAAATTTTTAAGTTAACCTTTAATAATCTGTGTACAAAACACTGAGGGGAAAGACAGAGGAGGAAACAGTGACCACAGACAAAAATGTCAAGTTGTACAGTCCTGATAATTAGCTATAAGCTCTTAGTTGGTATCTTACATATTTTTCTACTCTCTTAAACATGTCTCTGTCCTCCCCAGGAAGTGGCGGCACACGCCTTAATCTCAGCACTCAGGAGGCAGAGGCAGGAGGATCTCTGTGAGTTACAGCCCAGCCTGCTCTACAGAGTGAGTTTCAGGACCGCAAGGACTACACAGAGAAACCCTGTCTCAAAAAAACAAGAACAAAAACAAAACAACAACAAAACAAAACCAAACAAACCAGCAAAAATGTATCTGTCCTCAACTAAAAACATACCTAGCAAAGTGAACAGCCAGCAGCCAACCAGGGGGTTTGGATTTTCTATGCTCCGCCCCCAGAGTCATTCCTGCTTTTGTTGTTATATTATCATATGTGTGTTTGTGTAGATCATGTGGATGTACACACACTGTACATGCCAGTGCATTCATGTGCAAATGCATGTGGAGAGCAGAGACCCCTGATGGGTATCTTCCTCAATTGTTCTCTATTATTATTATTATTATTATTATTATTATTATTATTAATTTAGATTATGAGTGTTTTGCCTTCATGTATGTATATGTACCATATTCGTGTCTGGTGGCCTCAGAGGTCTGAAGAAAATGTCTGCTCTCCTGGAGCTGGAATTGTAGCTGATTATCAACTACCATGTGGGTCCTGGGAACTGAACTTGAGTCTCTTGCAAGAGCAGCAAGTACTCTTAACCAGTGAGTCCAGCCCCTCTTCAAGACTTATTTCACTCATCCTCCCTCGTCCTCTGTATGTTTTTGTCGATTGTTTTTTGTCAACAAACTAGAGTCCCTTGAAAGAACAGACTCCATTGCATTTGGCCAGTGAGCATGTCAGCAGGGCATTCTCTTGAGTGACAATTGATTCGGGAGGGCCCAGGGCATTGTGGGTGATTCCACTCCTGGAGAGGTGGACCTGAGGTATTTAAGAAGGCAGGTTAAGCCAGGCATCGTGGGGGTCTTTACTCCCAGCACTCGCCAGCTTGGTCTACAGAGCTAGGTCCAGGACAGGCTCCAAAGCCTGAGAGAAACCCTGCCTCGAAAAACCAGAAAAAAAAAGAAAGAAAAGAAGAAAGTGGGTTGAACAAGCCAGTAAACAGAATTCCTCTGTGGTTTCTGCTTCAGTTACTGCCTGCAGCTTCCTGCTTTGGGTCCCTTGATGATGGAGTACAAGCTGCAGCCAAAGGGACCTTTTCCTCTTCAAGTTGGGTTTGGTCCAACTGGTGTTTATTACAGTGGCAGAAAATAAACAAGAATAGTGCGTCTGTGTGTACAGGTGTGAACACTTCTTCTGTGGATCCCTCATAGCTGTAGTTATAGGTTTTTGTGGGACACACGATGTCTTAGTTAGAGTTTCTGTGAAAGACACCATCACTACCGCAATTTTTTTTTTTTTTTTTTTTTTTTTTTTGAGACAGGGTTTCTCTGTAACTTTGTAGAGCAGGCTGGCCTCGAACTCACATAGATCAGCCTGCCTCTGCCTCTGCCTCCTGAGTACTGGGATTAAAGGGGCAACAGCAACTTAAAAAAATTTTTTTTATTTATTATGTGTACAGTTATCTCCATGCATGCTTGCACACCAGAAGAGGGCACCAGATCTCATTATAGATGGTTGTGAGCCACCCTGTGGGTGCTGGGAATTGAACTCAGGTCCTCTGGAAGAACAGTCAGTGCTCTTAAGCTTTGAGCCATCTCTCCAGCCCCCAACAGCAACTCTTATAAAAGAAAATATTTAATTGAGTGGAGGCTTCCAGTTTCAGAGGTTGAAGCCATTACCATGGTGGGACAAGGCAGTGTGTAGGCAGAGAGGTGCTGGAGAGGCAGCTGAGAGTCCTATATCTTGAGACAACAGGAGCAGAACTGAGACACTGGGTGTGGCTTGAACATTTATGAAACCTCAAAATGCCCACCCCCACGATGACACATTTCCTCCAAGAAAGCTACACCTCCTGAGAGTACCACTCCCTTCGGGGGCCATTTTCTTTCAAACTATCACACAGGGTTTGTTTCATGGATTCTGGGGTCCTGAGGATTTCTGGGAAAGTGCTCTTAAGTACTGAGCAACCAGATAGAATTTCTCACTGTGCCTGAGCGCATTGATTGGGCTGGCTGGCCAAGCAGCATCAGGGATCTATCTGTCTCTGTTCCCCTAGTGCTGTAGCTACATACTGGTGACACAGTGCCCAGCTTTTACATGGATGCTGGGCATCTGAATTTAAGTTCTCACTCTTTGTTTTTTTGAAACAAAGTTTCTCTGTGTAACAGCTCTGGCTGCCCTGGAACTCACTCTGTAGACCAGGTTGGCCACGAACTCTCGGAGATCCTGCTGCCTCTGCCTCCTGGGATTAAATCTCTGCTGGGATTAAAAGTGTGCACCACCACTACCACCACCAGGCTACCAAGTTCTCATTCTTGTGCACACACTTTACTGACTGAGCCATTTTCTCAGGTGTCTGAGTGAGAAATGTGTCTTGTGCTGCAACTGTATACCTTTGTGTGGTCCATGCCTCCGGAAGAACGATCTATAAATCAGCCCCTAGTTCTTTTTCCTTTGGGCAACTTAAATAATGTAACTCCCAATGAGGAATATGGTCTGGACTGAAGGAGTTAATGTGGGAAGTGTCAGTGGCTCATAACTTTCTCATATTGTATGCTTTTATGAGCTTAGACCGTATATAAATAACCTCTGCACTTGACAACGGATTGTTGAAATGCACACCTAACTTTATGGCTGATGCAAGATAACACAGAGGTCATGGCAGGAGGCTCTCCACATCTTCATGGTTACCTGTTATCACATGACTGGATATGTATCTTTTTTAATTTTAGTTAATCAGTTCATTTATAAATTTGTTTGGGTCTTTTTGGCACTGCTTTTATTAATAACTCAAGTGACAGGAAAGACTGAGGACACTAGGGACATTTAGTCACAGTGCTCTGTCCCAGAGGGTTAAGGCACAAGTGATGCTTAATAAATGCATAGTTGGTGTACACACACACACACACACACACACAAACGTCCTGGCCCCTCCCATAACATACTTGGAACCATCAACAGCAGTTGAGATGGCCAAGGCTTTCGCCAAGAGAGTAGGCTAGTAGCTTTGGGAAGGCATGTGACTCCAAGTGGCAGGTAACATCACCCTACAGACAGACATTCCAAAAGCAAACCCAGCCTCTTCCTTCTCTCTATTGCCTAGATCTCACTGGGCAGGTAAGCTGCTTTCACTTAGAGAAATGTGAGGCTTTGCATTTCTCTGGCTTTCCACTGTGAAGACAGAGCTCTGGGACCCTGTGGGAATTCGCAGGAAGTAGGGAGCTGTGTATGCAACACAGAGGCCTGAGGGAAGCACACCATTCCCCATGTTTGGGTTTTTCAAGACAGGGTCTCTCTTGGTAGCCTTGGCTGTTATTGAACTGGCTCTGTAGAGAACAGGTTGGTCTTGAACTCACAGAGATCCACCTGCCTCTGCCTCCTGCATACTGGGATTAAAGACGTGTGCCACCACAGTCAGCCATATATGCAAGTCTTTTACCTGCATGTATGCTTGGTGCCCATAGAAGCTAGACAAAGATGACAGAGCCCTCAGAAAACTGGAGTTACAGACAGGTGTGAACCACTATGCTGGTGATGGGAATCAAACCCAGTTTCTCTGAAAGAGCATTCAGTGGTTTTAACCAATGAACCATCTCTCCAGCTCTGCAGTATAATTTTTACTGACAATCAGTCTCAAGTCAGAAAAACTCAGAAAAGTGAGCAAGCTTAGCAGTGCATCATGGGAGAAACTCTGTAAGCACATGCATGAAGGAGGGGTTTGGGGGGATAATTATTCTTCCCATCTCCTTAGCATGGCTTCAAGTAAATCAGTTTTCCTATTCTCCCTGGGGAGGTGACTGACAGGGCTATTTGAATTAACTCTTAAGGGAAGAGGCAATAATATATAAATTCTGGGCATATCGGAATATCATGTCTCTACCCAGGGTTGGAGGTATAATTCAGAATCCATTATTTTGACTAGAAGGAAGCTTTTACTCAATGGACCACAACAAATACTTGAAATGTGCCCCTTTTCTATGACAATTTAAATCTTATTTATTTATTTATTTATTTATTTATTTATTTATTTATTTATTTATTTGGTTTCCCAAGACAGGGGTTTCTCTATAGCTTTGGAGGCTGTCCTGGTACTGGCTCTGTAGACTAGGCTGGCCTCAAACTCACAGAGACCTGCCTGCCTCTGCCTCCTGAGTGCTAGGATTAAAGATGTGTGTCCTCACTATCTGGCAACTCTTATAAAAGAAAACATTTAATTGGGGTTGTTTTACAGTTCAGAGGTCCAGTCCATTATCATGGTGGGACATTATCATGGTGGGACATGATGACCTGTAGGCATACACAGTGCTGGAAATGTAGCTGAGAGTTCTACATCTTGGGCAGGCAACAGGAAGTAATCTGAGACACTGGGTGTAGCTTGAGCATATATGAAAACTCAAGCCCTCCTCCACAATGACACACTTACTGCAACAAGGCCATACCTACTCCAACAAGCCACATCTCCTAATAGTGCTACTCCCTATGATCTTATGGGGGGCAATTACATTCAAACTACCACAGCCTATGTCACTGGGGTCCACAGCTGGACCCCAGTGACACATCTCTTCAACAAGGCCACACCTCCTAATCCTTCCCAAATATTTACCAATTGGGGACCAAGTATTGACACTTATGAGCATGGGGGCCATTCTCATTCAAACCACCACAGAGGTATTGTTCTGTTCTTAGTAACATTTTTATAGTTGACTTAAAACATAAGATTTTACATTTTGCTAAAAACTTTTGTTTTCTGCTATTTATGTTTTAAGATTTTGATCTTTCATAACATTATCAATTCCATATTTGCTTAAAAGTATCCATTTATGTTAAAGCCCTTTTTTTTTTTTAAAAAAAAAAAAAAAAAAAAAGGTCTTATTTATTGCATATACAGTATTGTCTGTATGTATGCCTGCAGGCCAGAAGAGGACACCAGACCTCATTACAGATGTTTGTGAGCCATCGTGTTGGTGCCAGGAATTGATCTCAGGACCTCTGGAAGAGCAGCCAGTGCTCTTAACCTCTGAGCCATCTCTCCAGCCCCTATGTTAAAGTTTTGAATTTTTTGTTATTACGTTTATTTTGTATGTGGGCATATGTGTATAGGTGGGGGGTAGAATCGAACTCACTGTCAGTGCGTTTTGCAGCAGATAGCTTTGTCTGTTGAGTCACCTCATCAGCTGTTAAAGTCTTTTAAATGATCACTTTATAAGCAACTATTGTATGTTAGATCGTAGATCTGCTGCTTTAAGACATGGTCTAAGAGACCAGATGTGGTAGACTGGGAGCAATGAGGCAGTGTGCTATGGTGAAGTCAGTTTTTCCCTGCTCTGCTGAACTCACCACTGAGTGCATGAACATTGTCCAGATCCAAAGTTGGGTCTGAAAACTCCATCAAGATATTTTCTCGGGGCTGGAGTAATGATAATAGAGTATCAACTGTTCTCCCACAGGACCCGCACCCACATGGCAACTCACAACTGTCTGAAAGTCTAAGATCTGACACCCTCACACAGAAATGCAGGCAAAAACAGCAATGCACATAGAATAAAGATAAATGATTTAAAAAAAAAGATATTTTCTCGGACTAGTTGGTCCTTCAGAACAATGACTTGCCTGCCAATCATGATCACTTTGTCCAAACCTGTGGCACTGACCACGCCCATTGGGGGGCAGGGGCGGATGTGACCTGGGGGAACTAGGTCTGGGGAAGGGCTACCCCCTCCCCCACCTTTTCTCCAGAGTGCTCTCTGGCGTGCAGGACCAGGACAGAAGAGCAGCATCCGGAGGCATCCTTGGGACCAGGAACCTGCTGGTGTTCACTTGTCTCTGTTGTAAGTTATTTCTCCCTGAATAAACATCTATTCAGCCTGTTTTTCCTGATCCTTATTAAACCACGATAGATCCCCATAATCTTACAAGGAAAAGTCAAGTCATTAGAACCATCCACATCTTTCTTCCTTTTAACAGATTCCCTGTCTCAAATCCCTGTCTCTGACCCCTTCCCCAACTCCTAACAACAGCCCAGCTCCTTGGCCCCACAATCTAAAAGTTCCTTTCCCTCCTCCATAAACTACTATTTGCTGTCCATCTCAAAACTTGGCACACTTCCTGGTAGCTACTCGGCTTCCCTCCCTTCTCTCATTCCCCTCTATGGCTGGCTTTTGTGAGAAATAAATGTGATGGTTCATTTTCAATAAAAGAGTGCCTTAAGTGGGCATAGGCTCCAGATAAGCAAGTGGCATTGGAGCCCCGAGAGCTGGCACCTGCTTGTCTGACTTTTGGTTACCTTCATTCAAACAAAAAGTTTATCTCAAGATGAGAAAATGCAGGCTGTATACTATATCACTAAGCATAAGGGTTGGATAATAAGACTTTATTTCCCTTTAAGCAGCCACTTATGAATAGCAGGGACTTGCTGATTAGAGTGACAAGAACGATTGTTCCCCTAAGCATGGTGACTGAGGAGCCTCAGCAGAAGCAGAAGGATTTCTGTGAGTTCCAGGCTACCCTAGTTTACATAGTGAGTTCCAGACCTTGTCTCAAAAACAAAGCACAACAACAACAAAAATGCAACAAAAGCCCTTTTCATGACTAACAGGGTACCTACCTGACCTTGTGACTGTGGACCTTGCAAGATCATAGTGCTTTTGTCTGCCATTCTGGGTCTCTGGGACTGATTATTATGAAAGTGGGGTCCCACTCCTCACAATCTGGGGTGTTTGTGGTACTTCTATGTTTAGAGAGAAAAACAGAGTGGGGAGAGTCCTGTCCCACTTGAGAAGGGGCATCGCTGCCACACCTTTGCCTCCAATGCAGGAAGACTTGGAGAGCACTTTGTCAGAAAGGGACATAAACCTTAATCAGCCACCTAAGTATACAGGCGAGGTAGGAAACGTTCAACCTTGCACTGGCTTGGACATTTTTGGAGGATGAGAATTTGTGATTACTAAGGCAACGGCTACTGCTGTGTCTGGCCAGCTACCTTCACCCATGTAAGCTTGAAAGCAGATGTTCAGGCATCAAAACAAAACAATAAACTTTAAGAGAACTTTGGGAACCATCAATGCATCTATAAAGCAAAACATCTAGTAAAGGAACACTCGTGTGAAAAAAAGCCTTAAAAGAAAATGATCTTCGTCAGGCATGGTGGTGCACGCCTTTAGTCTCAGCACTCTGGAGGCAGAGGCGGAAGCAGGTGGATCTTTGGGAGTTCTAGCAGCGTCAGGGCTGCTAGAACATAGAAACCCTGTCTGGATGCTTCCCTCCCCAAATAAACAGACAAACAGACAAGCAAATAGAAAATAATTTTAATTCTTACATTTTTCATTAATTATTTATTGTATATTTGGCACATGCCACACTAAACACAAGGTCAGAGGACAACTTTCAGGAGTCAGCTCTGTCCCTCCACCTTGTGCGTTCTGGGAATCAAACTCAGGCCAACAAGCTTGGACAAATACTTTATTTGGTTTTTTGAGACAGAGTTTCTCTGTGTAGCATTGGAGCCTGTCCTAGAACTCCGTCTGTAGACCAGGTTGGTCTCGAACTCACAAAGTTCTGCCTGTCTTTGCCTCCTGAGTGCTTGAATTAAAGGTGTGTACCATCACACCTGGCTAGAGATGTTTTAAAAAAAAGAACCTGGGAAGAGAATGGGAGGTAATTTTGAATATAACACTAAAACGTATAAAGGGGACCTAGAATAGTCAATTAAGCTCCATTATCAAGTTAATGTCATACTGGTGAGGGATCCTTGCACCAGGTTGGGATAGGCCATAAACATAAAAAATGTGTGCAATAACCTTTATACTTAGACATCATTCTTCGTATGCACTAAGATAGCTCAAAATGATTTTTGTTTTGTTTTGCTTTTGTTTTTCAAGGCAGGGTTTCTCTGTGTAGCTTTGGAGCCTGGCCTGGAACTCCCTCTGTAGACCATGCTGACTTCAAACTCACTTTGCCTCCCAAGTGCTGGGACTAAAAGTGTGTACCACCACCTCCAGGCCTGCTAAAAAATATTTTTAAAGGAGTCTGGAGAGATGGCTCATCTGGTAAGAGCACTGGGCTGCTCTTCCAGAGGACCCTGGTTCAACTCCCAGCATTCACATCGCAGTTCACAACAGTCCGTAACTCCAGTTCCAGGGGATCTAGAATCCTCACACAGACATACATGTAGGCAAAACACCAATGCACATTAAAACAAACAAAAACAACAAACCTTCAGAAAAAACATCTAAGTTAAATCATAATAATAAGGTGGAAGACTTAGAAGTTAAGGGATGAGCTGAAGTTTGAACGAGAGGCCAGTAAGGAGAAGAGTGAAGAACCAGCCTGCCTCCATTTTAGGCTCAAAAGCCATCTTAGAGCAAAGACAAACCAGGTTCATTCCTGTTCATGATTACCCGTTTTTCAAGGACTGGTAGGTAACCTTAACTACAAATGGTTCTGTACTTCCTGTTCAGGAATGCCAATCATGTCTGTTTCAAAAAGTTGTCATGAGTACCTGTTATGCTGCCTTGTCAACCTCTTATGACCTAACAGCCATTTACTTCTTTGAGGAGGTCACTAGGACTAACTTGTTATGCGTATGTTGTTCTTGTAACCATGTCCATTTTGCATGCAAAATCCTCCATTTGGAAAACCCCTTGGGCTGGAGAGATGGCTCTCAGAGGTTAAGAGCACTGGATGCTCTTCCAGAGGTCCTGAGTTCAATTCCCAGCATCCACATGGTGGCTCACAACCATCTGTAATAAGATCTGGTGCCCTCTTCTGGCATCCAAGCATGCATGCAAGCAGCATACTGTATACATAAAAAATAAAGATTTAAACAAAACAGGAAACCCCCTATCCCTGAGCTGTAAAGGCCTTTTCTTCATCCAATGTTGATTTCTCAAACCCCACCTCAGGGGGAGGCAGCCTATGTATACCAATAAAAAACAGACAAAAAACTCCACAAAACTTGCTTTAATTAATTTGGTCATGATAATTTGGTTCAGTGGTCTTTCTTTTCTTTTTTCTCTTTTTGTTGAGACAGGGTCTCTCTCTGTAGTCCTGGCTGTCTTCTGTTGACCAGGCTGGCCCGAAACTCAGAGATCTGCCTGCCTCTGTCTCCTGATGGCTGAAATTGAAGGCGTGTGCCACTACCACCTAGCTTCCTTCCATCTTTGGGATTAACAGTAGATGAAAGTGTGGTAAACTAAATGTAAAGAGTAGAAAGGGCCAGTCATGTACAGGGAGTAACGAGGCACCAACCAAAACTCACTGGTACTCACAGAAATTAACTTAAATGCATAACAATGTTCTTATTACTAGGTAATAGATCTTGGAAACAAGGACCTGTTCTCATGGGATGTACTGCACATCCCATAAAAGATAGACAAATGCACTACCTACTGTAAACTCCCATGCAAGAATAGAGGTCACCGTGAGAGAACAAAAGGGCCCCCAGGGAGACAATACTTACACTGGCTTTTCAGAAGTAAAGCTACAACGTTCTAGAGGCAAGTATGGCCAAGGCACAGTGAATGCAGACTTGTGTAGAAAGAAGGCAAGCTTATAGAGGAAAGCCACGGAGACTCCACAGGACAAAACAGATCAGCTCTTTAATTACAGAGTAAATGCTGATCCAGAAACACAAAACCAGGGGAGAAGAGACAAGCACTTGAACATATTGCATCACAATGACAACAGAGGAAATAAATAGGACAGGTAAGTGAATCTAAAGAATTTAGTGACGACTTGCGAATCATCTCATCAGTAATTAGGAAAGCAGGAAAGCATAGGATGCAGAGAAGACTCCCTAATTTTAAGAAGGTAAAGGGAAATCAAAAAGCAAACAAAAACTAGTGACCAAGCTGGCAAAAAAGGTTCTCAAAGGAGGGGTGGACTACTGTCAAGGTTGGAGAAGAACCAAGTGTCCACTGACTTAGCAGGAATAACTTCAGTGAAATATAAAGGTAAAACTCAAGATTGCAATGAGTGAGGAATGACTGGATAGTGATATAGTTTGGCTACAATGGAAAGAGAAAACAGGAAGCAGAGGTAACATGGATTCAAGAGAGAATATGAACATAGAAACATGAACACGTTTGTGTGCTAGAAGTGGGAGACCCCCAAGGAAAAGCAGGAACAATAAAGAGATGGCTCAGTGAGTAAAGTGCTTAATGTGCAAGCACGAGGACTTCAGTCTGATTCCGTAAGAGCAATAAAAGCTAGATGCAGTGGATTCCAAAGAGGTCTGTGATAAGCTGCCTCAAAGCTATTACACTACGGCACAAAGCAGTGGCTTGTACCCAGTTGGCCTACTTGGCATCTGGGAGGTGAGAGGAGTATCATGCACATTTTAGGAGAACATCCCTGCATAGAATTGTAGTCTTGGGGGCCCACATGGAAATGCTTTTGCAAAGTTCAGTGCCAAGCAGAGAATGACTCCCAGCAAGCTCTAAAACATGTCTTTGACCAACAATTAGACACATCTTTCTACAAGTAGAATGAAGTCAACATGGGTTGAAATGAAATGAAATCTTTCTACATTCTCTTATGACATTGCCATTTACAAATGACTTCCCTCCTCAAGGTTACAGAATAATTTCTGTATCATTAAGTAGGGATTTGTATCTTAAGCTCTAGTATCTTCTTTATACCTTACAATCTCTTAAGGGAGTCACACTCACTAAATTTGTCTGTCTTACTCTGCCAAGGAAAAAGATAACAAACCTACAAATGGTAGGAAACCATGCTTACATATTTAACATAAGGTCACATATAGAGCTAAAGCCCAATTTATCTTATTTCTAAATCTTTTTATTCTTCATCTGTAAGTCCCTGACAACTCAATAAGGTTCCTTAGTGAAAATTTAGCACAGGGAACCATCTCCACATTTCTTAGGCTCCTCAGTGACCTTTTTCACTGAGAAGATACACAATCCAGCTTCAAAACTCACATCTAACTTCCTTTATAGAAATGTGAAATATTTCCTCCCTATTAAATTACAGCAGAAACATACCTCATGGAGCAAGTAGATGAGAAATAGGAGTATTTGCTCATAATACTTAGTTCTTTTGCATTTGCATTTTTCTCTATCATGTGGCTTTTTATTTAGTGATGAAAATGAAGAGAATCTGGATCTTCCTTTTTTTTTTTTTTTTTTTGCTGCTGTCAACTACTAAGTGAAGTCTCCAAGATATCTATTTCAGCTAAACCAAGGAATACCACACAATCTGACAGAGGGGCTTGTCAACTTATAAAATGTCAAATATCCATCAAAATCATTTTACAAGTTAAGAGATAGCCAGGTTTTCCCCATCTTCTCATCAGCTCTCCTCCCAACACATACATGGAACTACACACTTCTTGAAGCTACCAGAGATCAATACTACTGTTGGTATTAACATTTTTAGCAATGATCTGTCAATCATACTTGAATAATCTGGTAGCCTTGCCAATGGAGGGAAAGTGTCATTTACTCTTTTTTGTTTGCTTTTTGATACAGGGTTTCTCTGTGTAGCCCTGGCTGTCCGGGAGCCTACTCTGTAGACCAGGGTGATCTCAAACTCCAAGATCTGGCTGTCTCTGCCTCCCAAGTGATGCGATTAAAGGTGTGTGCTACCACCACCCAGTGTCCTTTACTCTGTTAAGGTAATTTGGGTTTAAATTACTTGTGAGCATTAGAAGGCCAAAGGACTATTTTCTTGTTTTCCCCATTGTTGATTCCCAATAAAAGTCTAGTGGTGTAGGCCTCTATCACAAACTATATGGGAGCCAGAAGCATGCACAATGGAAGCACAAAGCTCACCCAGGTTCACCCAGGCTCCAGTACAAGGGTAGCTTGGGCAATTTAAAGGTTAAAAGTAGAAAGGTGGTTGAGACTATTGCTCAGTGGTGGATGTAAAATCTCCACTATTCTTCATGAAACAGGACAGACAAGTGGGGAGGTGCATGCCTGTATTGCAGGCAGGAGGATCCCAAGTTAAAGGAGAACAGGTAAGCCTGTGCAAAATAGGTCATCTTAAAAAACAAAAATAGACATGTAAGATCATCAAGAATTACTACTTTCACACTCCATATTTCTAAAACAATCATACACACCCTTTCTTAGCAGTGATAACAGGCCTACCAGACCACCAATCAAATCATTCTTTTGACTTAGTTCTTTATGTTGTAGATAGCAAGTTAAGTATTAGAGAAAACTTTTGCCCAGGTTAAAAGTGGGTCCCACTTATTGGCTACTTTTTCTCAGGATTTCCAGTATTCATTCTCAGAATTTACCTTTACTTGGGTTACCATTTTAAATCACACCAATACAAATGATGGGATGGGTCAAGAGTTGGGATAGAGAATCTGAGCACAAATACATAATGGCAAAAAATTAGATGTAATAAAATTAGCCACATTTATTACTATTTTAGAAGATTAAAAAAACAAACCATGCTCAACCATCATGAAATCAAGTTATAATTCCTAAAATTTATATTAATAACCCAGGTAATTTTAATGAACATGTTAGGGAATCATTAACTGGGGAGATTCAACTTCTTAAAATATATATATTGTTTAGACAAGCTTGTCATTGAAGGAGAGCATGGTGTCTTTTCCCAGTGCACATCCTATGGTACACTGTAGTGGGTGGATCCAGTCCAAGAGAATATTCCAATTTCAAAGACACCAATGTCCACTCTTTTCCTTATGCTATAAATGCCACTTGGCAAATCCATATTCAAAATAATGGTGTGTTTTGACTTGAAGGAACAAGTTTGGAAGATGCTGTACTTAAGGAACTAACACAAAAATAACATTCTACATACATGAAGCTAATTCACGTGTGAAACTTTATTAGACTTGGTCTTAGGGTTATATGAGGCTCAACAGCTTAAAATTTCCAATTTGCAATTTTCAAAATTCACCCCAAAATTATTGCTTTCTACTACAAGTAGTCTGTCCTTTTTGAAAGGTAGGTTCCCTTAATTTCCCCTTTTCAAAACTACTTTACTAGCTGACATACAAACGTACTAACAGTTTTTCTTACTTTGGAGACAGTTTCTCCCTATTATGCAGCTTTAGCTGTCCTGGACACACTTTGTAAATCAGCCTGCCTGTCTCCCGCAGAGTCAGGATTAAAGGTGTGTGCCATCACACCCAGCAGACAAGCAGTTTCTCTACATGAACTGCATCCAGCAAACTAAGACAACTGACCTGTCTTGGACTCTTGTTGAGGACAGAAGCAGGGATGGAAGGGTAGCACTAGTGAAGTCACACTAACTTAAGAGTCTAGCTGTGTCTGGCACATGTTTATCACTGGCAATCACAGATTTAATGTCTGCCTTCCAACTCTTTGAAGTGTGGTATGCAGTAATTCATATCTCACTGAGAACAACTCAAGAGTCAGACAGATCACACCCCTCCATCTCCACACTCTACGTGGCTTACAGGAGTGCCAAAAGTGAAATGACATTTGTGAGAGGGTGATGATGCCCCTTCTCCCAAACTAGGGGCTCATAACTATTGCTGCCTTGTACTTCTGAATGCAGGGACTATATATAGTTGTAATGACTTGCCCTGTCAAGGATTATTAGACTTAACTACTACTACTAATTTTTTTGAGATGGGGTCTTACTATGTAGACCTGGCTAGTGTGGAACTTCCTGAGTAGACAAGGCTGACCTTGAACTCCTGCCTCTGCCTCCTACGTACTGGGATTAGTGTGTACCACCACACTCTGCAGACTTCAACTTTTTTTTTCATTCATCTGGCCTTTGCCAAAATATCCATAATGAAGGCAGTGAGAAAAATTTAAATGCTTAACTAAAAATACTAATAATGAAGAACTGCAACTCTGAGGAGACAGAAAGAGAAACATTATAAATCAAGTTTTAATACAAAATGTAAACAAACAATACAGAAGAATGGAGTTACTTGTAATTTCCATGAAACAATGTTTTACATTAGAACATCTACTTTTCCTTAAATAGATGACTCTTATTTCATTAACTCACAAACTATAGGCTTTTTAAAATTTGCGGGTAGAGCACTACTTTTTTCTCTCATATCCTTAGAATTGTTTTTCTGTATCTTAATTACTACTAGTTTATGTTATCTAAGTGTTTTCTTGATGTGTTTCTATGCACCACAAGTGTGCAGTGCTCTTGGAGGCCAGAAGAGGATGCAGGATCCCCTGGAACTAGAGTTACTGATGGCCATGGGCCACCATGCAGTGTTGAGAATTGAACCTGGGTCCTCTGGAAGAGCAGCCAGTGTTCTTAACTGTTGAGACATCTTTCCAGTCCCTCTTCTCTTGTGTTCTTTTGAGTTTTGGTATAAATCTATGGTTAAGACAAACCAAATTCCTCAAATAAGTACAGAAAGAGCCAAATGAATCAATTAAATTATATATTTAAAAGTTTCAAAATGTCAAAATGATAGGCAGCTGGTCACAGGTACAGACTGCCTATTTCTGAGGTCTCCAATGGACAAACACTGTACAAAGTACACAAATTATTCCACAAACAGCCACCTTTCAGCATCCTCATGACCCTGTTCTGTTGATAAGTTCATGGAACACAGTTAATTGGAAAGAAAATCAAATTTTATAAATGCATTCTGGGATCCCATCACTTACATTTTAAATTTCTGAAGAGTGGGAGTACACTCAATTTTTAAATCACAAGTATTTCAAGTCTTTTTACAAAGACAAAAAGGTAAAAAAAAAAAAAAAAAAAAATTGTGCTTTTTTTCATTATAATAACAACCAAAAAAAAAAAAAAAAATCCTTAAGTGATAATCTTCATAGTTTGGCAAAATGAAAATGTACAAAATTAACTAATTACTTAATTAACCTGTAACTGCTACTCACACCTATATTGAGATGGAAATTCAGGACACAAACACAGCACACATTCAAACCACATAACTGGTTAGATATTCAAATGTTATCTAATGTGAAGAGACCAGAAAGTAGGTAGTATAAACCAGAAACTGGATGTTGTACCTACAGCCGTACCACCTGCATGTGTATGTCTTGTCTGACCTTGGAAGCTAAGCAGAGTCAAGCCTGGTAAGGACTTGGGAGAAGGCATTTCGTAAGAAAACCTTTTCCCTTAAGATGCCTTTTGAGGTAACCCTCATACCCACACAGTCTGTAACTGGACAGTACATCTCACTTCTAGTTACTAGAAGACATTTCCTTAAGAGACTGGGGCAAAGGGGAGCAGTGATTACAAACACTCTAGGTTTGTTGAATGCCCCCTTTAAAAAGACAACTGATGAGTTTAAGTCAAACTTCAGATTCTTAAACCAAAATAAAGAACACAGGATAGTGAAGATAAATATTTTTAGAAAAATTTTTTTTGTCCTTTAAAATATATTAGTCCCCTTCTAGTAAGAGTTTACAGAGTACACCTAACACCTTTAAGAACACAGAACACAACAGGGGAGAGGACACAGCACCATAGTTTCAAACATACAAAACATTCAGCACTGACTAGGTAAGACCAAGCTGCCCAACAGACAGGGACAAGCCCCAACATGGAGGAAATATATTATTTATCTGAATACAAGAAAAGTGGAAGATATATTTAGGTGAGAATGGAGAAGGGAGTGCTAACTCCTTGTACTACAAGGAAGGAATGGGATTTCTGTATCAAAAAGCAGAAAGAAAATGCAAGCTCCCAAATGGATTTTTGATGCTCAAACTTTGTCATATGCTGCTGGTAACAGTAAATATATATATCTATATTCATATATGTATATTAAAAAAGGAAAAATAATCTATAGAACAGTCAGTAGTCAGAGACATTTAGAAAAAAGTAAAAACAAGTCTTTCTTTCTTTTTAAAAACTGATTTACTAAAACAGCTTCACACCCAGAGGACCTATAACCCCACATCCTCTGATGAAGCCATGGTGTTATTTATCAACATCTTCTGGGGTTACTTGGAAACTACAGGCATTAGGGTTAGGGCTGCAAGGCAAAAGCTGTTATTTGCCAGTCTTGCTTATGGCCATGCCTGAAGCATGGTGGAGTCTGGAATACTTGTGAATGAGGGTTTCCCAGATAAGCATGCATCACTGAGGCTCAGTAAAAGGTTCTCATTAAGTCATTCCTCTCTCCAGGAACCTGGATCCATGTACCTCTCTCCTCTAAAACAGACCCAGACAGACTTCTCAAACCAATGGGCTACTTGCCTTGAAATAAGAAAAAAACCTTTTTCCCAGAATCCAGTATATAGTCAGATTTTCTAACCCGTTGACATCCTCCTGAGGAAAGTGAGGGGCTCTTTTGGAGGATTTTATTATTGGTATAATAAGCACAAGCAGCTGAGGGAGGTCTACAGACTGCATTGCCACTCCGAGACGTCTAAAAGGGTAACTTTGGCCTGCTCCTCCTAACTGAACATAAACGCCAGTAATTATGGAAAGAGGTGTACTCTGACTCTTGTCCAATTACCTTTAACTAAGGAGATTCAAACAACCAGGGCCTTCTGATGGCATCACCAGTAGGTTGTAACCTTCTACAACTAGTTTCAATTGGTCACAAGCCACATCTTATATGCCCACTAAGCATATCAATGTGTTAATGCAAAACAGCCTTCCGAGAGTTCCATCAAGAATCTGGCCTTAATGCAGCAACCCATACTCAAAGGAGTCAAGAGCTGAAATACTGGCCGCTGTACCAAAGAAGACATCCTCTGCACAAACGACTGAGAATGTAGTCCACACAATCCATGCACAGAGGAAGCCAGCACTAAGAGGACTTTCTCTGAAGTCCATTCATCTTTGGAAACAACATTCTGAGTGGTGGGAACCACTCTGCTTGACGAGTAAGGTCTCAATGTAGTTCATTTCCCCCCATGTTGCAAGCTAACCAAGCATCTGCTAACTGGTCTCTTTAAGATCCTCCATTGGTAGTTTGTAGCTCATTATGAAGGAAGGAGGCGGTGCTTGGCCTGGGCTGTCTGGCCCCTGCTTCTTTGCACAGTTTATACAGATGTAATCTTCATTTTCAGCCATTTCTGGGGATACACCAACACAAACTTGATGAAACCACTCATCACAGCCACCATCACATTGCACCCAGTCTACCTGTAGAAGATAAAGATTGGGAAATGTTTAGTATCGTAACAGTAAAATCAGAATAAAAGCAAACCAAAGAGCTTTCTTGGCTTAAAGGAGAGAAAACAATTGGGATATCCAGAGAGAGATATGACTTCTTATGGGGTTATTTTTCAAAGAAAGAAGCTGACAAGTTAATACCCCCAAATTATATTTTACCATAGTGAGGCCACAAAATTAGGCCTCTTAGGTACTCTATTACCTCATGAATACCTGGGGCTCCTTGTGAGGCAGAAACATGATTGGGGAATACTTGACAAAAAGGAAACTTCTAATAGAGCAGCCAAGTAGTTTTAGCTGATATTAACAATTTCTAGGCGCTAAGACAATGCAATTAACAATCAAGAAAGGAAGAGTACAACAATGTGAGGCAATCCTGTGGATTAGCTTTATTTCAAAGAGATAAGCCAAAGTACTAAGAGCATTAAATACCTTTTTTAGAAAAGCAGTCACATAGGCCACTTTTAAAACTACTATTTTTTATTCTTCTCTTCTTCCGTTACAAATACAACTCCCTATAAAAAGTTAGCAAATATCAGAGGTCAAATCTTACAAGTTAGCCAATTACAACAGTCAAAGACACAGGTCAATAGATTACTCTGAGGTTTAAAATTAGTCTGAAAAAATGACAGGTGTCAGCAGCAGATGCCAGGCAAACACCGATCCTTCAGAGCCTTCAGCGACTACAGGAAACAGGAAAAAGTTTGGTGACTTTACACCTCACATTTATAGTAGGGCAGAAGTGTAACGTCAGGCTTTTCTGTCTGGAAGGTGATTGTGGTTCTTATACTTAATGTCACTGTAGACAAGAATCTATCAAGATGAAAAGAGCTACAGCTATCCTCCTTCACAATAAAAAGGCTGACCACTGTGGTGGCAATACAAGAAGCCACTTAAAACTGAACTTTCCCAGACACTGGAACAAAGGTAAATGAAGGGATCAAAGTGGTGCCTCGGCACAGCCAGTGAAGAAAGACAAAGGAGGCCTTGGCTAGCAAAATAGGTTTTATTTCAGCAAAGTGAGAGGTTTTAAAAATGTTTCCATAGCTTGTAAAATTTATAAAGGGTGGAAAAATTATTTATAAAAATTGCTGTTTGGCTTTTATCATTTCTAAGTATTCTTAAATATTTGTATTTTTCCTAAATATGATTTTTTGCTTCTTGTAATCAAATTAATTAGATGTTTCCCCTAGGCATATAGTCTTACTGTGTAGTCCAGGCTAGTCTCAAACTTCATCTTCAGTCTAGTTCTCTGCTAGGCTCAAACAAGATTAGCCTCTACAATGATGGGGTCTCTCTGGCAAAGGTGTAAGTTTATTAAGCAAAGAAAAAGTCGACACCTCGAGCTGAATGAACTTTAAGACATTCTAGATGATTCAGACCACTGTCTCTTCTTTGTGATATTGCTTCCCTTCAGTTCAGAGCTACTTAACCACTCCCACCTAAACTAAATTCCATTTCTTTGTAACTAAATGTAGGTTTTGCCTCGGAAGAAAGCAAAAGTATAGTTAAGAAACAGATCACAATGATACTGATGCAACCAGAGAAAACTTAGGAGATAACAAGCTATAGAATAAAGTAAATACAAAGGAGCAATAGCAAAGTCAACATTTAAACTGCTATTGCGGGGAAACTGAAGATGAGAGTTTTCAGTTTTTGGAGCTTATAATGGAATTAGAAAAATGACCTTCATTTCAAGGGGTTGTAGATTTGAGATACTATGATCCCTGCACACCCCTCTCACCAGCCACCTCACAGTGTTTCTCTTTGAAGCCCTGGCTGTCCTGGCACCTGCACTACAGACCAGGTTGGCCTTGAACTCAGAGATCTACCTGCCTCTGCCTTCCAAGTGCTGGGATTAAAGGCTTGCGCCACCATGCACAGCTACTATGTTTTATGATGCCACCCCAAACAACAGATTCCTTTATTCCCACCTCTAACCCTATTGATCCAACAAAGTCCTCATTTATGCTAGTTCAGAGTAAAAATGCTACCAATTTAAAAAACAAAACCCCAAAAAGGCATTCAATGATTTTTTCAAAGTTTTCACTGTACCCACTGGCTTCCAGTTTCTAAAAACATTTTCTTTTAAGAAAGACATAAGCCAGGGATGGTGCTGTACACCTTTAATCTCAACCCTTGAGAGGCAGAGACAGCAGATCTCTGCAAGTTTGAGGTCAGCCTAGCCTACAAAATGAGTTCTGGGGTTGACAAGGCTGTTGCAGTCTTGTCTATTGCAGTCTTCTGGTTACATAACAATCTACCCTGATATAGTAAGGAAAACTATATCCTTCACTTAACAATTCCTGTATGAACCGTACACTTGAAGCCCACTGCCACATGAAAAGCCCCACAGGATCACAAAGCAAAGTGAAGTTCAGAATGTCAACTTAATCCAGACAATTCTGAGAGGCAACACCTATGCAGTAACTTAAAAGTTTGTAAGCATAGAATCTGGCTAACTGCATACTACATTCTAATAGTTAAACCCACCTTCACTCTTTGTTTAGGAAAAAGAATTTCATCATTTAGTAAATTAAAAAAAAAAAAAATTTAACTAATTCCAAGCATGGTGGCAGGTGTCTATAGTTCTATTAATTTGAGAGGCTGAGGCAGGAGGATCCTTTGAAACCTAGGGAACTCCTTGACCTTACAGGTAGCATAGCTATGAGATGATGAATTAACTGGTAAAAATATGATAACACAGTACAAATTGGTTACTGTGTTCAGATGTAAGAGAAATAGGGCCAGAAAGATCTCTTCTAAGATTACACACTTGCTGGCAAGCCTGACAACCAATGTGAGTTGACCTCTTGGGCGGCCTCCTCATGGTGGAAGAGAGAGCTGACTACTGCCACGAGAACACCCTCCTCACACACGTTTAATAGCTCAGTAATAAGAATGCTTACTTAGTACTTTTAAGACTTTAAAGACCCCAGTTTCACCCCCAGTACAATCAAGAGAGAAAAGAAATGGAATGTCAAGAGAGAGAAACCAAGCAGCAGAAATAATGATAGCCTGGCATTTTTGTTTTGTTGTATGATTTCACACTAAGACTTAAGTTCTTGGCAATTTGTACTTTGTTCAGACCTTAGAGCATCATACTGTTTGGAGGGAAAAGAGGAAATTGATATTTAGTGATTTCTTAAAATCAATGACTAGCAAACACTAAGTATGTGAAGCAAAAATTTATAAATTTAAGTATTTTAATTTATTGTAACAACTTCTTATAGTAAGAAGTGAGTAATAAAAATTTCCACAGAGGATAAATATGTGGAGAGAAAAACAGCATCATATGTAAAATGATTATTCATTTTTTTTGAGATAGCTTCTCACTATATAGCCTTGGCTGTCCTCAAATTCACAGAGATTTATCTGCCTCTGCCTCCCGAGTGCTGGGATTAAAGGCGTGTGCCACCACTGCCCAGCAAGAATTAATTCTTTTAAGTCTGTTTCACTGTTAACACAAATAAGATAGACACAGGAGAGACCTCAGGGAGAAAAAGCTTCTGTATTTTAAAATATTTCTGAAAATAGCTCTATATTGTTTTAGAAGTTAATTTTAGCTCTAACTTTGTAACTGATGGGAAAACAGCCTTTGAGAAGCCTTCACCTTACTCTGATGTTATCTTTCTTTACTACTTATAAGCTCAACCTTTCTAATTTTAGAAAAAATAATAACCATTACTGATAAGAAAAATGATGAAGGGACATTCAGACTGCATATTTTCCCGAAAAAGTGTTTTTCTTATCTGAAACTATACATTATTTGTTAGATATCAATTAAAAAAGTTGAAAATTCTTAAATTAGTAAAACAAGTGCCAGAAATAAACTGCAAAATAGTAATGGTATATGAAATATTTATAATCTGAAATAATCTACATAGAATTAACAGAGAATTATAACATTAAATTTATTTCAGTTAAACTAATGACAGGGAAAAACATATTATGCTCACCTTTAACAGTTTAATATAGACATTTTCCCTGAATACATAGCTAAATCTGTTTTATCAAAATGTACCCACACAAATACCAATTATTATAGGAGCAAATTTCACTTATATAACACTTCCTGTTATGAAGTGTTTTCACAGACTATGTCCTCTTTTATTCATAAGTTAATTTATATTAATTGTATAGTGAATGGGGGTGGTAGTGCCTGTAGTGTTTGCATGCTGAAGGAAGAGGATAGATAGGGATAATAAGTGTATTTACATATTGCTAGCATTGAAATTATTAAAACTCAGCTAAAGAGAGAAGAAAGATCTAACAGTAATGAGTTGCTAATATTTGCATAACCAAAGGAAAAAAGCTAACCTCCCATCAGCCTGTTTAGTAAATAAATGAAAAGAGAAGTGGGGAATCTGATAGAAAACCTGAATCTGGAACAGTCAAAGAAACAGCATTAGCTTTTGGGGTTCTGCCACTAGTTAGTTCTATAACTGGTCACATCATATATGCAAATGTGAAGAGCCAGAACAAGAGACTTCTCATCGCCTTTCAGGCTCTAAAATCTAAAAATGTGTTAAGTGGGGAACAACCTTCAAGAAAAAGGGATGCAGTTTCACTTAACTTTTATTTTCAAAATGAGGAATATTTCACATTCTGAACCTGAAGTGGTCTGAGAATACACATATGATGTGTGTGGTGGCGGAGGTCAATAGCAGGTGTCGCCCTCTAGTGCCCCACCTTACTTTTGACACAGGCTCTCTCCCTGAACCTGGAGTCTAGCAAGTAGTGAGTATGGAGGTTTCACCTGTCCCCACATCTGCACTTGTTTGCCTCAGTGCTGTTGTTACAGTGCAACGTTTATATGGTTCTTGTGCTGAGAACCTCGCATGTGAGCACTCCAACAGCTGAGTTTTCTGCCCAGCCTTTAAAACTATAAACTTACTGCTTTTAAAATTTATTGCTGAGACAAGGTCTCACTAGGTAGTGCAGTTGGTCTCTAGCTTGAAACCCTCATTTTTTCTGCCACCCAGGTGCTGAGTTACAAATGTGAACCACCACAATGGCTCCCTGTTTGTATTCTAGACAGAAAGAATAAAAGATATCTCCTATCACTTAAAGAAGTGAGACCCCTCTCCCAATAAAGTCTGTCCAGTTCTTCCAGAAATTAGCAGAACTATCGCCTAAAAAACAGTCAACACAGAATTACCATACTTAAAAATTTAGGATTAAAAAAGTTATTACATGTATTTAGCCGGGCGTTGGTGGCACACACCTTTAATCCCAGCACTCGGGAGGCAGAGGCAGGCAGGTTTCTGTGAGTTTGAGACAAGCCTAGTCTAAAAGAGCTAGTTCCAGGACAAGCTCCAAAGCCATAGAGAAACTGTCTCGGGGGATGGGAGTGGGGGTAATTTTTACATGTATTTGAAATATATATAACAGTCCATATGTGGGAGTCAGAGGACAACTTGAGGAAGCTAGTTCTCCACTTCTAACAGCCCTGGGAATGGACTCAGGTTGTCAAGCTTGGCAACAAGTACCTTAAGCCTCTGAGCCACCTACTAGCCAAGGCTGAAAAATTCTAAAATACCATTAAGAGTCTGAATTATTTGCTAAGGAAAAAAAAAAAAATTCTATTTAGGACAGTTTCCTTCATCTAGAGTGTAAGATAAGGGTGGACTTTATTTTGAAGCTTGACCTGCACACTACATATCAAATACACTGCTTGCCAAGAGTGTCAAGTAACTTTTTTATGCTTCTGTATATTTCTAAGTAAATGACTTTTGTAGAATATTATTTTAAGATGTGTTTCTTCTGTTTATGCCTCAAACATTTGTTTAATGATACAAAGATGTGTTTGATTAAATTAAATTCACCTGCAGTCAGGAAGCTGCATCAGTAACTAGCTAACAGGAAGTTGTAGGAAGGAGCCAGGTGGAGAAGGGTTTAGAAGGAGGGATGAGAAAAAGCAGGACTTCCCGGGAGATGAGGTGAGCTGGTGAGCTGCTTACTTATTATTCAGCCTCTCTGAGAAGCAGGATTCTACTTTAACCTTTAAATCTTGAGTTCTTTAGCAGGACAGAAATTTAAATAAGTTTCCTTAATATCTTTGAAGGAGTCTATGCCTGTTCCCTCAGACTTCTGCTCTTGTGGCTCTCCTGCTCTGCTGCAGGAGTTGCAGTTGCTAAATAAGATAGTCGTAGCTTAAAAGATAACAACAATTAAAAACTAAAAACAACAAATAACTTTACAAAATGTATTTCCTCCACTAAGCACACTTAAGTAGCTTCACTATTTAAAATGGTTTATAAAAACTGTAGAAAAAATTACATTAGAAGTCCAAATCTAGGAATCACAAACATATTGTTATTCTATTATACACACATCTATCTCCACAATCACTATCAGGTCTGGCCCTTTCACACCAGTCAATGAGCCCTTGCACTCACCTTGTCCTTACATGGCCTTTGGCAGTTCTGTGCTGCACATACAGCATTCTCATCGTCAGATTCCTCTGCTCCTGACCAGTCATACTTTGAGGGGATATCCAACACTTTTTTCTCTCTTTTCTTCTCAGTACTCTCTTTCACAAGCTCAACTTTGGCTGCTGCAGCCTTTTCTTTCTTTTTCTTTCTCTCTTCTTCTTTTGCTAGCTTCTTGGCCAATTTATTCAGCTCTTTTGATTTGTCCACATTTAATTTTAACTTCTTCTTTTTAGGTTTGTCTATTTTCTTTAACTCCTTGGTCTTCTGTTTTCCTTCTCCAAAAAACTGTTCCACCTTCTCTAGCTTCCGTTTCCGTTTCTTCTCTGAAGAATCCTTTCCCTTCATTTTTAGTGGTTTCTCTTCCATGCTATCATCCTTCAAAAATATAAAATTAACCAGCATTTTAATGGAAAGCTTTAAAAAAAAAAAAAAGTGTTATTCTTTTATGTGAGGTACTTACAACAGACACAAAAAGTAGAATAGGCAATGAAGGAGGGGATACAGACTTACTGTCTGATGGTAAATTTCTGTTTGGGACGATTATAGAGTTATAGGAAGCTGGGTATTGGTGGTACACATCTATAATCCCAGAACTCAGGAGGCAGTACCAAGGGAGTCACTGTAAGTTCAAAGACAGCTTGGTCTAAATAGTGAGAGCATGTCTTAACTTCCCAACCCCCAAAATGAGTTTTAGGGGAGGACTGTGGTGGTACATGCATACAATATAAATGTACTTAATACAACTGAGCTGTCTATTAAAAAAAAAAAAAAAAAAAAAAAAGGTAAGATGATAGCTCGTGTTGTAACCACTGTGCTAAAATTTTTTAAGTGAGAAAAAAGTATTATTTTAAAGCCGTTTAAGAGACAGATTTGCTGGGCATGTAGGTCAGAAGGCAGAGGCAGTAAGATCAGAAGGTCAAGGTTATCCTTTGCTAATCAGAAAGTTTGGGCTGCTGAAGTCCCTGTCTCAAAGGAAAATAAGAGACTGCTTAAGCCACGTGTGATTGTGCACACTTTTAAGACCCAGCACTCAGGAGGCAGTAGGTGATCTCTTCCAGGTCAAAGGCAGTTGAGGCTACGTAGTGAGACCTCTTTAGACAGAATATCCAATGAAAAGGAGAAAATATTACCAACCCTATATTTAGAAATATATATAATTCAGAAATATAATCCTAGCATGATGAAAGGAGATCGTGGATGCAAAAACATCATTATGAAATATACACTGCTAATGTAAATGTAGTACATGACCGTGAACTCTCCCTTTCAACTCATCCAGTTCTACTGACTAGCCCCTTGCCTTTTTTTTTCTCTGCTTACAGGCATGCACATGACAAGATATGTGTATACAAGTTGGAATGTGTGTGGAGGCCTGAAGTTGATGTCTTTGTCTTCCACAATCACTCTCTATAAAAATTGAGGTATGGTCTCTTTCTGAAGCTTAACATTTTTGCTAGTGTGACTAGCCGGTTGGCTCCAGAGATTCCCTACCTCTGTCTCTTGTCCACTGGAATTATAGGCAGGCCACCAAGATCACCTAGTTTTTGTTTTAAATGTTGGTGCTGGAGATCCAAACTCTGGTCCTCAATTGGCACAACAAGCACTTTACCTACTGACCCATCTCCCCAACTTCACCTTTTAAAAATTATCAAATTTACCCAATCCCCTACCACCTCCACCACACACCTAGGGTTTCTCTGTGTAGCCCTAGCTGTCATCGAACTCAGAGATCCACCTGCCTCTGCCTTCTGAGTGTTGGGATTAAAGGTGCCACTAATGCCTGGCCACCATTTACCCAATTTTAAGATAACTATTCTAAAATCCTTTGATTTTTTAAAAGAGGTATTTTAAATTGTATGTGTGTGTTTATGTGTGTGTTTCAGTATGGATATATGCATGTGAAAGGAGGGGTTTTTGGAGTAGAGAAAAGGGCATCAGATTCCCTGGAACTGGAGATGGTTGTGAGTCATCCAATGTGAGTGCCAGGACTGACCTACAGCATATACTGCAGTATATGCTCTTAACCACTGATGGATCTCTCTAGACCCTAAATTGCTTGATTTTTTTTTTTTTTTTTTTCCTAAAACAAGGACTTGTATAGCTGAGGTTGGCCTCAAAGAAGCCAAGGATGACTTTATATGCCTCATCTTCCTGCCTCCACTTCTGTTGTAGGATTACAAGTCTGCACCATGATACCTGGCTAAACTGTCTTTTAATCTTTACTTTTTAAAAGAAGAAATAGAAGAACTATTATACAAATTTCAATAAAGAAAACAAAGGAACAAATACTTCTGCTTAAATGCAAGAATAAGACTGCCAAATTACTGCCCATTTAGCCATCCCTTTGACAGCATCTACAGTACTAACGACCTGGACATTTAAGTATCTTTAAAAATCACTATTGAAATTAGTATGAAGTTCATACCTCCATTATATGTAAGAATCTGTCCTCTGAGGGTGGATGTGTGGCCTGCAGAATCCGCCATATATGTTGTGTTTCATCCAGAGACACTTCTAGGAGGTCTCCAACCATCATGAGTTCTTCCAACTGGGCTTTTGCTCCAGGAGACAACTCCAATACTGGTGGCTCCAAACTTCGGGGTACCAAAGGGCTCTTCCGAGGCTGCTTTCTTGGTGTGCTAGAACCTTTTTCCCAAAGACATGAAACAAATCAAAGAAGTGAAAGTGGTATACAAATGTTTTCAAAGTAAATGTTTAGGAAAAAAATTTACTTCTTTCCTCTATAGTAAATTTAGATAACTGAATTATTACATTAGTATTAAAAAGGGGGCTGGGCAATGGTGGTGGTGTACACCTTTAATCCCAGCACTTGGGTGGCAAAGGCAGGAGGGTCTCTGTGAGTTTGAGGCCAGCCTGGTCTACAGAGCTAATTACAGGACAGCTAGGACTGTTACACAGAGAACCCCATCTCAAAAAACAAAACAAATAAAAAGAAACCTCCCCAACAAAGAAAGATGTTATACTGCTTGGAGTGATCTTAAAATATACTCTTATTTCAAGCTCCCAAGTAGCTAGAATATAGGCACATACTAATAACTTTAAAATAAAAATGAAATAAAAAAATGAATATAGGAAGCTGGGGACATGACTCAGTGTACAAAGTGTTATACAAGTGTAAGGACCTGAGTTTGGATCCCCAGCACCCACCCATGTGAAGCCGGGTGTAGCAGTGCTGTGATATGGAGACAGTTAAATATCCCAGGGTCAGTCAGTCTAGTCCATCACTGAGCATCAGGTTCAAATGAGAGATCCTGTCACAAAAATCAAGACTGAAACTAATAGTGGAAGACAATTGACATCAACTTCAGGCCTTCAAGCACATATATACCGCCCCACAGAGGAAGCTAAGGGCCATCCTCAATAGCTGATTTAGAATTTAAAACTGGTTCTTTCAGGGTGCAGGAGTTTAACCCCAGCACTAGGGATTGAAGGTAAAGGAAGGAGGATCTCTGTGAATTAGAGGCCGTTTTCCAGAGCAGTGAAATAAAAGTACTTATTTTCTCTAGATAAAAGGAAAGTGAACATCATTGAGCAAGCACTTATCAAAAGAAAGAACTTTCTAACAATCAGGAATGGCAAAAACTGGGACTTGAGAGATGGCTCAGTGGTTAAAAACACTGCTCTTAGCCAGGCATTGGTGGCACAATACCTTTAATCCCAGCACTCGGGAGGCAGAGGCAGGCAAATCTCTGTGAGTTCGAGGCTAGCCTGGTTTACAGGGCAAGTTCAAGAATAGATTCCAAAGCTATAGAGTAAGTCTTGAAACATTGCTCTTGCACAAGGTACAGGTTTGAGTCCCAGCACCCACATGGTAGCTTACAACTACTCATAAACAGTTCCAAGGGATCCAATGTCCTCTTCTGACTTCCTCAGGCACCAAGCATAGACACAGTTCACATATATACAAGCAGGCAAAACATTCATACACATTAAAAAAGAAAAAAATCTTACAACAAAACAACCCCCCACCCCCATAATACTGAAGCCCAATACTGGTACACACTTGTAATTCCAGTACTCAGAAAGCAGATGCAATAGGATTACTATAAGTTTGAGGCCAACAGAGGGTACACAAAGAGAATTAAAACTAGCTAAAACTATAAAATGAGACTCTGGCTCTAAACCCCAAAACAATAATCTCCACAAAATACAAGAATACCCAAGCCCAGTATGAATATTTTTATGGAGCACTGAGTTTCTTGACAGCTGGTATTATCAAGCAGAGGTAAGTGAAGGTCTGCCAGAGATTCTACACAAATATAACACATGACTATTAAAATTTTCCTAATTAAGACCCTATAATTCTATTACCTTTTTAGGTTATCATCTAAGGACAGAAAATGAAAATCAGATTTTGACTTTCCCCAACCACAATAGTGTTTTCAAGTTCTTTTAGTGACAATCATGTATGTATTCAAGAGAGACTGACAATCTGAATATGCTATCTTTTCTGTCTACTTCAACTTATTTCTACAGACATATAATTTTAATTTTGCTTTTCTTGTTTTTCTCAGGGCTGAGAACCAAACCTAGACCCTGCACTTGCTTGGCAAACACTCTACCTCTGAATTAAACCCCCAGCCCTTATATTTTCTGAATTGTTTATTTTTTCATTTATTGCGAGAGCGTAGGTGCACATGTGCCACAGCATACAGAGGTTAGACAACAGTGTCTTGAGTCCTTGCTGGGGGACTTGTTTCTCCTGCTGTGCTGCTTACTACAGACTAGCTGGCCTGAGAATTTCCAGTCAAATCTCCTGCCCCAGCACAAGGATTCCAGATGCATGCCACTGCAGCTAGCATTTTTATGAGGGTTTTGGAAATCAAACTTAGGCTGTCAGACTTGAATGACTGGTGCTGAACCATCTCCCAGGTACACTTATATTTTTAGAAAGACACAGTTGCCCAGGCTGCCCTTAAACTTGCTATCTAGTTTGGAAAGAACTTGACCTCCTGGGCTCTCCTGCCTGCACCTCCTAAGTGCTTGGATTACACGAATTTGCCAGCATGCCCAGATCCTACACATCTTTCCAAGGGTAATTATTACCTTGAGAGCAACTCTTAGAAGCCGAAGAATATGCATGTTCTGCACAGAATGAAGGTGCTGTCCACATGTGAGTCACTACTTCCTCAGACTTGATGGGAATTTCTTCATCACAAAAGAGATTAGGTTCTAGACTACTAGAGGACTTCACACTAGCTGTATCCTAAGGAACAAAGAGAAGTTATCAGCATTATAACCACTTAATCTACAAAAACCTATAAATGAATGCTTTCAGGTTAAAAACTTCTGGTATATGACACTAAAAACATGAAATTAAAATTAACTATGATATTAATATAGAAAATAACAACTCACATGCATGCGTATACATCCACACAGAAAGAAAGCTTAAATAACTTGAGCCCAAAAGGGAAAGTCAAACTTAAAAATAATCTACAAAGATACCATTAAATTATCTACCAAAATCTATTTAATTCCATAAAACATCTTTACTAACAAGAAACCTTTAATTTTTTTATTTTTAATTATGTGTATGTGTGTGTGACTGTACATTTGATTATAGGTACCAACTGAGGTCAGAGATGTTGGCTCTTTTGAGCTGGAATTATAGGTGGTTGTGAGCTATCCAATGTGGCTCAGGTCCTCTGCAAGAAAAGTGTGTGCTCTTAACAACGGAACCATCTTTCCACACCCAAGTTAGTAATTTTTGATCTTTTTCTTACCCTTAGACAGTTTCTGTGTAAAAGTCATAGCTGTCCTAGAATTCGATCTGTAGACCAGGCTAGCCTCAAACTCACAGAGATCAGCCAGTCTCTGCCTCCCAAGTGCTGGGATTAAAGGTATGCATCACTACTACCCAGCAATTCTTGATTCTTTAACAGAAATACAAAATGGACTTAAGAGGAAGGAGGAAAGTTCAAATGTGACATTTTAAGACACAGGCAATTTAATCCCTTCTAGGTACCCTTATGTAATATAATGAAGAAGAACTTGAATGGCAATGTACAAGTTATTCAATTCTGACAGTTCTTCTTAGGTCTCAAGACGATTTTTCCAAGGAATTCTTTTAATCTTTATTTTGCATTATCATTTCAACTTTAATTTTTACTTCAAAGTTTAGGTAATTTTGGCCATTTTCTTTCCTGTGGTGGTAGTTGTCTTTAGTTGCTAATAAGTATATTTCTATGTTTGGTTTCTCTAATCACAGAGTGTCATCTTCTCTCTAAGTGGTACTGGGCATTGAGCTATAAAGAAAGTATTGCTTAATAAAAAAGAAAAAAAAAAAAATCAGAAGAAGCACGTGGATCTATTTCTATCTTTATTGAATTCAAGGCTAGCCTAGTCTAGATACTGAGTTCCAGGCCAGCAAGGACTACACAGCAAAATCCCTGCCTCAATAGAAGAAAAAGGAAAAGGAAATGGAAAGCAATGGAATACAATTAAGGTAGGGGCCACAGATACTTTAGCAGGTAAGGGTACTTACTGCCAAGAATGATAACTTAAGTATGATCCCCAAGACTCACATGGTGGAAGGAGAACTGACTTCCAAAAGTTGTCCATGACCTCCATACATGTGTCATGGTGTGAATGAGTATGTGCATACAAACAAATGTGATTTTAAGAAATTTAAAATAAGGGTGATGGTTCCTTGAGAAACCATACCCAAGACTGACTTCTGGTATCTATACACATGCCCATCCAACCACATACACTTATAGTTAACTGTATACTCATACACACCCACATAAGACTCCGCCACAGAGTTTTTAGGTTTGAGAGATGGTTAAGTGGCTACAAGTACTTGCTACTCTTGGAGAGGACTGGGGTTTGATTCTCAGGCAAAGTGTTCATACACATAAAAAAAAGAAAATAAATAATATAAACTTTTATGGTAAATACTTTTAAACAAGCAGCAGGATTCAAAATCAACAGAAAAATCAGTAGCTTCAGGTGGGAGATAGGTTACAGTCATTAAAACGGTTGTTGCTCAAACATTAGAACACTGAGTCTGATCCCCAGCATCTATGTAGAAATATAAAGTCAGATATGGCAGAACACCTGTACTTTAAGAGGTGGGGAGGTGGAGACAGAAGACGTTCTGGGGCTCCCTGGCCCAGGTTGTGGAGATAGCTTTGTAGATAAAAGTGTTTGCTGCAAAACTGTGATGACTAGAATTTGGATTCCCCAGAACTAATGAAAAACCTGAGTCGGCAAGGCAACCTGTGTTTAGAAGGGAGACAGAGGATCATCGGGACAAGATAACTAGCTGGAATCGGAGAACTCCAGATTTAATGCGAGATGCTAAACCAAAAAATAAAGTGAAAAGTGGTCCAGAAAGACTCTGAACATCATCAATCTCAGACCTCTACATAAAAACGCTCACACAAAGACCATTGGCCAGGTAGTGGTAGCACTCATCTTTAGTCCCAGCACTCAGTGTGCAGAGCAGGCAAATTTATGTGAATTTGAGACCAGTCTGGCCTAGAGAGCTATAGAACAGTCAGGACTACATGAAGAAATCCTGTCTTGAAAAACCAAACCAAAACAACAACAAAAAACAATCAAAAGCAAACAAAAGATAGTCAATGGGCATAGATTCCATGTCTCCTAATCTTTGAAGAATCCTTCTATATCAGATTACCAAGCTCCCAGGTTATAGGCGCAGATTCTAAGAGAGCAACCAAGTCACACATAAAACTACCACCTACTTCTAGGTCTCTCTCCAGATCCAGATGTTATCACAAGGCAAAACCCAAAGGGTTTACATCTAACACACAGTGCCAACGAAAGGTCAACTGGATCTAGCACAAAGGTGTTCAAGTCCACATAGTGTCACTAACAAAACAATCGTATGAATGTTAATTTGTTCTGACCATAACTGTACCCCTGAAAATCCTAACTAGGGCAAAGTGTACAACACTGCATCTAGCATTCTGTGTAAGGAGACCAGAAGAATAGAACAGGTTCCCACCAGGGAATTACTAAAGCTAGGGCCACAAATCTTCAAGCAGAAAAACTTTGCCTCCACCAAATGATAATGGAGTGCTTCATCTTAACACTGGGTTGGGTTCTGCAGCACTGTCTAGAACCCAACATTGTTTAATCAGAACCATTAACTAATTGTACAGCAGAGATTGCATAACTAGAAATTACCTGCATAGCTCATACTAACCTTCCATGACCAACACTGGCCAATTTTGACTGCTTTTATTTATAAAGTGAGAATTATACTGGAAACTGAACACAAACTACTCACTCTAACTGAACAAGAGCATCTTCAAAGTGGGAGATCACCCTTGTAGATTGTCATCTTATGCTACAGTTTCTTTGTTATGACCTAACCTTTTGCCCCTTGCAATATAGTATTTTTTTTAAAAGATTTATTCTTTTTTATTTATGTTTATGTGCTTGTATGAATTTACATGCAATCCCTGGAATTTGAGTTACAGACATTTATGAGCTTCCATGTGGGTGTAGGAAACTGAATTCAGGTCTTCTGTAATAGCAGTGAGCAGTAAGCACTTAGAGCAACACCCTACCAGCTCTCATTTCTCCAACTGCATAGTTTTCTATTATATGAAAGGTGAACATGTTCAATCACCAATCCCTTCCCCACTGGTAGTAGTCATCACACTCTGCAGAAAAAAAGAGACCAGAGCAAAAGACTCTTTAAAAATTTTTTTTGTGATGAGCAAGGTAGCTCACCAGCAAAAGGTGCTACCACAAAGCCTGACCACTTGGGTGGGATCCTGAAATCCACATAGTAGGAGAAAACTGAATCTGCCAAGTTGTCCCCTGGCCTTGCATAGCAGGGCACTTTACCACACATGTAAGAATTTTTAAAAAAGTTTCAAGTTTTTTTTTTAAGTTTTGAAAAAGTGCTATCACCACATACTCAAGACTAATTAATATGCAAGTAGGTTTCTTTTCCACCCCCAGTCCTTAAGTATCAATGGTCAGCCGTTTTAGAAATAGAACTCACCAGAAATGTATTCCTAGCCTGCCCCTGTAATTACCTTCATGTCATAGCCATATGTCTCTCGAATATCTTCATCAGAATCCGTTTCCTCATCATCATAGTCCATTGTTTGGCGGGGGGAAGATGATACACTGCTTGCCACCCGGTTAAAAGCAGATTGCTGGAAACTAGGTAAATGTCCCTAAACAACAAAGATGAACAGACAAACATACTAAATAAATAGGTAATTACTATATGCTTAACATCAATAAAATGTAACTAACTTACTTTAAAAAGCAGCTAGCAGAAAATAAATGATGCTACAGTTTACCCGAATATTTTCAGGTAGTATTTTGCTGAAACGACCTGAAGAAAAACAAGGCCATGTACGTAGAAGAAAAAAGATGTTATGGATCATATAATTGCTGGCAAATTATAGCTGATTTTCTATCTAAGTCAAGAAGTTAAATACATTTAATTTACTAGTCACAAACTGACAAATACTACCACATGAAACACAAGAAGGTAAATTAGGAGCTGACCTGTAAGTCTGGATTCGCAGCTGCTTTTTGGAGTTCTGCACTGATAATCTTTTCAGTTTTTTCTCTAGCGGCTTGTTCCACCATACGTTGGCTTAACACAGAGAGTTTGGCCAGGGCAGAGGACAGTTCATCTGTGGCTAAGGCTTGCCGTGCTCTATCTTGCCAACTCATGGCACGTTCTGTCAAACACTGAAGTGCCTCTCCTTCAGGCAACCGAACAGGCAACTTCTGAAGGGACACCAGCAATGACAGAATAGTCTCTAGCCTGGGCCTTCGAGATCTCATGCAAAGAGGGCAAAGGAATTTTACGTCTTTAGCCTGCCAGCTGGATCCCTTTTTCTGGGAACTTGATTTAGGAAGGGGAACACAATTATTATGGAACCAGTCTTTGCAGAGCTCACACTGTAGCATAAACCCACTGGCTGTCTTCCGGCAAATACAAAATTTTACTTCTTCTATCCGGTCCACAATTGTCATCTTGGCTAGATTGGCAGCTCTGAGGGAATGCATGGCCTCAATCTCCTTTTGCTCTCGTTCTTTGAAAACTGCCACCTGTACACAACAAACATTTAATTAAAAGTCATTCTAAAAAACCACAAAGTATCCAAGAATGCCAATGGCAATTTCCTGAAATGCCAGTTTCCACATAAAGATTTCTCATTTGTAAAATGAACAAAATACTATAATATTTGACAATTTATATGAGAGTACATCTGTAAGGTACAGGATAAAGAGGGTATTTCTTGAGATCAAGCACTTGTACCAAGTACCTGGTACCAAGGTACCAGGTACCCAAGCCTAGCTCTTGGACTTAAAGATCATTGATCTGTGGCACAACTTTTCCGGATTTCATTTTTCTGAAAAGTGCAGGCATTCTACCTACCACATTTTATTGTTTAAGGATTAAATACAATAATACACCAAGGTACTTAATCTGATATCCAAAACATAAACGTAAGTAATGGTTTCCCAAGGGCAGGTTCGATACAGATAAACATTCTTACTTTCCTCTGAGAGACCTCTCCATTTTATCTGAAGAACAAAGCTCAATGGATAATCTACTACAACAGTATCTCATAACACTACTTTTAACTCCGTAAATAAGAACAAACAGAATTTAAAGATTACAAATACTACTTTTAAACAACACAATTCTTATAACCACAGATATTTTACTAAGCACTCTACTGCTAGATACTAATAAGACAATGGTGACAGGCTTGTTTGTTGCTCTTGCTGTCTGAGACAGGGTTTCTCTGTGCGGCCCTGGCTGTTCTGAAACTCCCTCTGTAGACTAGGCTAGCTTTGAATTCAGACATTCGCCTCCGTCTCCCAAGTGTTGGGATTAATGGCGTGGGCTACCACAGCCCTGTGAGTTTTTAAAGTAATGACTATCAACAAACTGGCAGTTTCTTTGAAAACCATGATAAAACTAAGAAACAGAAAATGCTAACTCAGCAATTCTATTCCTACAGACCAAGAGTAAGAAAATTATTTTTCAAAAATGGGCAGAGAATTCATGGAAAACACCAAAAAACAGGCCAAATTTTAAAAATGCACTTAAAAGTATATCCATGTAGTTGATAATAATGTAAAGTTTTAATTCAAGATTATCAAAAGATAACTTCACAACCCAGTGGCAGTGGCACACGACTTTAATCCTAGCACTCAGGAGGCAGAGGTTAAGAGGTAGAGGAAGGTAGATCTCTGTGAGTTCAAGGCCAGTCTGGTCTATAAAAGTTAGTTTGAGGACTGTTACGACAGAAAATCTTGTCTTAAAAAACTAAAATGAGAAAGAAAAATTCTCCCCACAAAGATAATTTTTATTATTATTTTTTTTTAAAAGAGAGGAGGTCCTCAAAAGAAAGTTATAGTCTTATCTATATTAGAATAGAAAAAGCTTAGTAACAGGCAAAATATTTAACTTTGGGTGACTGCTGAGCAGGCAAAGGGTATGCAATTCAATAATAGGGCACTCTAGCATTCAAGAGATCCTCATTTAATCCCAAGAAACACACACACACACACACACACACACACACACACACACACACACACACACACACACACACAATATTTTGTAAGTGTTAAATGGAATATTTTATAACTAGTAAGAGGAGAACAACAATAAAGAATAGATGTGGAGTTTGGGAATATAATTCAGTAAGACAGCATTTGACCAGCATGTATGAGGTCCTAAGTTCAATTAACCAGTAGCAGCCAAAAATGAAAAGAAATTAATAAATAAAAGGAAGAAGGAAAGAAAGATTAAAAAAAAAAAAAAAGAAAGAAAGAAAAGAAAAAAAGAAAAAGAAAATAGAAAAAGAAACCCTTTTGGGAAGAGAACATTCAGTAAACTTTTTACCATAACACACACATACCAATAAATAACACAAACAGTTAAAAACCTAACATCTTTCACAGAACTTTGCATTCACAAAGCAAATTTAAGTCCCATCATTTAGTTCCTTACCACCATGGCTGTATCTCTGGTTTCCTCCAGTCCTTCCTCTAAGTCACTCAAAGGCTCAAGATCTAGGTCCTTTTCCTTTTCTTTTTCTATTATTTCTTTTACTTTTTTCCTCCTGTTTTTACCGCTCCCATATACACCAATGTCAGTTCGGGGACTTAGCACCTGCAAAATTGAAAAAATATTACTCTAGTTTAAAAACAAACAAAACAACAACAATAACAACAACAACAACAACAAAAACAAAGCCCCTGAGAGTGAAAGTAACCATGAATTCACCATGTCCAAAGTAACTATTATCATATTTTAAAGGCAGGATCTTCCTCTGTAGTGCAGGCTGACCTACAATTTGTGGTGGTCCTGTTGCCTCAGCCACCACACCAGGGATCCATGTATGTTATTTATTTAAATTTTTTAAGAACTGTACATAGCAGGCATTATTTCCCAGATTTTATTGGTAAAGAGAGACAAGGGACAATTTGTCTGAGGATAAAGGTTGAAATTCCAAAGTTTGTCTTCTTTAACTATTGTGTTCAACTGCTCATGATAAAAAGAATAACGTTTATGTCTCTGAGGGATATGGTCTTTCAGTACAGTCTAACAACAGAAGCTAAGATATATGCCAGTTGCTTTTTCTGGATACAGCACAGATTAATGAAAAAAGAACTTGCCTAAGATGCTAGGTTTCAATTCAACATCTAACACTATCTAGTAAAAATTAGCTATAATCATGACTAACTGAAAAGAACCTTTCACTGATAGCACTACAGGCAGGCAGCTGCTGTCTGCTAAGAGCATGCACATGCCACGCGCAGCACTTCACCTGTAACAGTGTGTGACTGGAGCTCTTCTTCAGGAAGGTCCGCCCCGTCCGCTCTCTCCAGGCCCGCGCTGCTGCCACCTGTGATTCCACTTGAGGCAGTGCATCAAGACGCACAGGGATAGGGCGCCCTTTAGCAGATAAGCTCTCAAGCTGCTCCAAGTAGGCATAGTTGCTACCACTCTGCAAGAAGAAAACGTACATTCACACACAATTTTAATTCTTTCATAGAGTCTGGCAATATACTGTTGGGGAGACTCAGTTTAAGATCAACCTTTAAAAAAAAAAAAAAAAAAAAACACAGGGAATGGACCCCAGGTCTTGTACACTAGGCAGGCACCATACAATTAAGGGATATCTTCAGTCATGGCGCTAAATTAACTGGATCTTTTTAATGAATTTAATTTCAAATTTTCTACAGAAAAAGTTTATAAAAATAAATTTAAAAATTTATTTTAGAGACAGTGTCTCAATTATGTAGTCCTGAATGGCCTAAAACTCACTTTGTAGACCAAGCTGGCCTCATACTCAACAGAGACTCATTTCCTTCTGACTCCAAAGGAATTAACTTTTTAATGAACAAGTTACCAAAGATTTTCTTTTAATAATTAATAAGGGGACTGATAAGATAAAAACACTTCAAAAGACAAGTGAAGAACAGAAATGTATAAATGCAATTACAAGTGAAGAATCAATTGCTCTTAACCACTAAGCCATCATCTCTCCAGCCCCACAATAAGTCTTTTATAAAAATTAAAAAAAAAATTTATGTATATGGTGTATGTGTACCATACACTGAGTGCCCACAGAGGCCAGAAGTGTTGGACCTCTTTGACCTGGAGTTATATAGATCCTTTTGAGCTGCAATGCGGGTGCTGGGAACTGCAGCCAGGTCCTCTGAAAAAGCAGTTAAGTCCTCTTAAACCCCAAGACACTGCTTCAGTCCCAGTCCCCATAAACAGTATCACAGAGGAAAATGGAACAATCTTTTCTGCAGAGTGAAAATACATTTTACCATTACAATTCCAAATTTAATTTCTATGGACATAAAACTAAAAACTGTATCTTAGATGCTTTTGTTATACATTAAAAGCCACGAGCAACTACTTTCCTCCTAAATTCATGATGTTTATTTCCATGAAATAAAATCACTACTGTTATATTCCAGTAAACCATTATATTCCAGTAAAATATTATTTCTCATGTGACAACTGACATAATTGCCTGAAAACTTTATTTTGAAAGAAATAATGACATACCTGGGAAAATAAAGACAAGAAGTCTATGAATTTATGCTGAGAGTGGTGGTGTATGTCTATAATCCCAGCACTCAGAAGATAAAAAGTGGACTCAGAGTTCAAGGCCCACTTTAGCTACAGAGCAAATTTGAAGTCAGCTTGGGCTATATGAATCACTTTTAAAAAAACCACCAAATAAATCTATGAATTCTTTAAAATAACAATATAGACACTGGAACTGAAGAGGTAGCTCAGTGGTTAAGAGGTTTCTACTCATGTAGAATACACAGGTTCAGTTCCCAACACCCAAATGTCTTTAATTCCAGTTCCTGAAAATCCAATACCCTCTTCTACCTTTTGTGGGCTTCTGCTACACATACATATACTCAGGCACAAACACACACACATAAACAATGACTTTAAATAATAATATGCTCTGTTACTATGAATCACTAACTGTTACTATGAATCACTAAGGTAACCAGGTTAAGAACAGTTAGCTAAACATACAGAAAAAAATGTTCAGTTCATCAAAAGGTCAATAAATAATATATTCACTCTTACTCTGTCTACTACCAAACTATTGTCCCTTGGTTTCAGAATTACCTGGATAAACCTAGATGTAACATAACCTGAAGAAGAGTTGTCCTGTTAAGAAAACCTACAACTCAGCACTCTATGAAAGGGAAGGACTGACAGACACTCCTTAAAAATTATTAAGGAGGTTAAGTTAGGAGTGGTGGCACATGTCTTTAACCTTAATACTGATGTGGCATAGGCAAGCAATCTCTGTGAGTTTGAAGTTACAAAGTAAGTATTCTGAATTTCAAGTCAGTCAGAGCTATACATTAAGACCTTGTTTCAAAGAACAAAACAAACAAAAAAACAAATAATTTATATGTCATAAAATATAAATGTAAATGTCCCTTTCTCTGAAAAGTTTAATACCTAATTCCATCACCTTTCCTAACCAAAACTAGTAACCTTTAAATATTTTACTATTTTTTCTGAATTATAAAATCAGAGGAAAGAATATGGGAAAACTAATGTGTTTTTCTTCTCAAGATAGGGTTTCTCTGTGTATTTCTGGCTATTATGGAACTCCCTCTGTAGACCAGGCTGGCCTCCAACTCAGAGATTCACCTGCCTCTGCCTCCCAAATGCTGGGATTAAAGGCAGATACTATTACTTTATTGTGATTATTCTAAAGAAGTAAGGTTTACACAGCTTATTTATAAGAAGGTATTACCTGGTAGGTAGGCTAATCTGAAAGTTTCTTTACCTGAATAGCTTCCACTTTAGCTGTCCATTCACGAGCCTTTTGTAAGGCTTCTTTTAAGGACAACACATTGGGTAGAAAGGCTGGAATGTTCTTGGCTTCATTCACAATATTTTCTAAATTTGCCATACTGTGTCGAGGTCTAAATGAATAAAATAGTAAGATACTAAGTAAAAGGCCAATTACTGTAAAAATTAAAGTAGCATTTTATAATGTGTAAAAAGCTCATATTCATGAGCTTATTTAATTATCACACTCCTTTAAGCAAACAAAACAGCTACCATCATTATTGCCTTTTTATAGACAAGAAAACTAAAGGGTCATTCCTCTTAAAATAAAATAGTACATGACACATCTGATGTACTGATTTAGAATGAGTCTTGGATCTAGGCTCCTTTTACTTAGTCCCAGACTACCTCCACTCTACCTCTCTAAAATACCTGCAATAATCAGAGATGGGCACGGGCTAACAACATAGGGAGCAATAAAACAAATACACATTTGTGTTGACCATATACTTTGACTGTATTAATATCTACTTATTCACTGGTGAACAAAACAAAGACCTCATTCTCATGAGTCAAAATCTAAGAATTATACTGGTACTGGAAACTAGGAACAAATAAATTACTTTAGGCTCATAGCCATGGAAGCAGTAACTAATTCTCCCTAGAGAACTGAAAGTCTTAGAAAACCCATGCCCTAAATAAATGCATTATCTAATGAAAGAAAGCAGAAAAAAAGAATGGACAAATTTTACGTTGGTAGTTTCAGCCCAAGATGACAGAGCTAGTGTGTATTTTGTAATTCTTATTTCCTAACTGTAACAACAACATGGAGCTGAAACAATACTATTTCCTATCATTTGCAGTTATCTAACAAAATCTACTACACAACAGTCTGAATACATCTGAAACTCTCTACAGGTAGCCCCATTTGATAACCAGTGATTGGTTAAGAAGGCACAAGACAAGTAATGTAAGTTAATGAGTCAGGCTTTATGTTCCTCCATCTCATTCTACTTTTTTACTTACTTCTAAAAATTATTTTATGTGTATGGGTGTTTTCTCCTGCATATGTGTCTTAAAGGAGGCCAGAAGAAAATACAGGATTCTGTAGAACTGAATGAAGTTACAGACAGTTGTGTGCTGCCTTGTGCTGGGACTTGAACCCAGGTCCTCTGGAAAAGTAACAAGTGCTCTTAAACCATCTCTCTAGCTCTTGACTTAAGTTATTAATGAGACAACTGCCATCAAAATGTTTTCACCTTGCCTGTAGGCAGACCTTAGCCTTTTCTTCCCATCGTTCAGAGACTGTGAGGAGCTCCTGCAATTCAGCCATTGCTTTTTCCACAGCATGGTGAGGAGCCAATCCTACCCCAGAGTCAATCAGTTTCTTCATGACATCCAAAGTGACTTGTTGTGGATCTGACAGAGTTAGTCTTACTTCATCCAGCCACCGAGCCTGCTGTAGCTCTTGCTTCAGTCGAGGCAATTCAGGTAGTTCCACATAGAGACTAGAGCCCATGTCTATCAACATTTGGAGTTTGGAAGAATCTGGGGTTTCATCCATCATGGCCTCCTGGGCACGTTCATGAAATTCTTCTACATCATCCAGCAAATTCTGAAAAGGTAAAAAATAAAACAAAAATAGCAAATTTTGTTTGAAGCTACAGCTAGTTAGTTCAAGAATACTTGCCTAGCATGTGCAAGGCCTCGGGTCTGATCCCCAATCCTGAACACTGCTATTAAAAACATAAAAGAGCAAGTGATAGGAATAGGTTTGGGAAACTATCAATTCTAGGCCCTCTTATAATCTCACCATATTAGCACCAAATATTCTGACAAGTATCTTACCTGGTAACTAATTTCTTTCTATACTCCCTTTTAAAAAGATTTAAATTCTACCTACATGTATGTATGTATGTGCAAGTGTGTATGTGTGCCTGGTGCCCTCTGAGGGAAGAAAAGGACATCAGATCTCCAGGAAATGGAGGTAAGGATAGTTGTAAACCATGTGGGTGCTGGGATCCAAACCTGGGTCCATCCTCTGGAAGAGGAACCAATGCTCTTTACTGCTGAGACACCTCTCCAGTTCTCCTCTATACAACTAGAATATGGCTGAATCAATAAAATGTGTCTTTATGACAAGGGAAATACAACTGATTCATTCATTAGATAGTAAATGTCAACTAGTGTTGTAGCATATAGTATAAAGCAAGGTGGTTTCTTGGAAGTCTCTGCAATCAAAGAACCAGCTTATGTCCCTTGTTCCTCCCTTTCTTGGGTTGGGGGAAGGGGAACATGCCACTGGTATGTGTACATGGAGGTCAGAAGACAACTTATGGGAGGTGATTCATTCTCAGGAATGAAACGCAGGTCATCCAACTTGGTGGCAAGCACTTTTCCCTACTGAGCCATCTTGTTAGACTCCATACATTCTAATATAGGTAGACAGGAATATATAGCTAAATAAAATATTTCAATTAGTTAAACATTCTAAACAAAAAATAGGACAACTTAACAGAGAATGACCAAAGGTGAAAAAAAGGCGTATTAGCTACCAGTAGTAACCATATATGACAGCAAATCAAAACTAAAAAAAGGGCTAAGGAGATGGCTAGTAGATAAAGTGTCTGCTATATGAACATGTGAATCCACATACAGGCGGGGCAGGAATGGCAGCCAGTTTGTAATACAAACACGTGGGAGCTATAGAAAGGGAATGCCCTAGGGCAAGCTATGTGGACAGGCTTCAGTTCAGAAAAAAACCCTGCCTCAGTAAATAAGTAGAAAGAGACCCCACCTTATATGCACCTGTACAAATGTGTGACCAAATATGAATATGTGTATGTAAGTTCCTACACATTATAAAAGGAGGGAGGGAAGGTTAGGGAAAGCAAAGATTAAATGAAAAACTGGGGTGAGAATGTGGTGGAAGAGGTTCAAGCCTGGCAAATATTAATGTCCCCTCCACCTCCTGTTCTGAGACAAGTCTCCATGTATATCCCACGGTGATCTTGAACTATGTAGCTACATATGACCCTGAACTTCTAACTCTCTGTGATGACTATTTCATGACTGTCAACTTGACTATAATATTTGGAATGAGGTACAATCCAAACACACACACACACACACACACACACACACACACACACACACACACACACACACAAAGTAAATATATCTATTTCTACCTAGCCATTCTCAGCAATGAGAAGGAACAATGAAGAGCTTTATAGTTCGTATGGATATAAAAAGAGTCAAGTTCCTGTTCTTTCTGATTGCCTGGAGGTCTTATTGGTCAGCTTTATTATGTCTCTCGGGCGACTGAAGAAAATTAAATGCAAAATATAAGGTCAGAGAAAGATTCAATATAAAGAAATCTGACTAATACACCTTCATATATCTACCTCTTCAGTTCTGGGATTATAGGTGCTTATTACCATACTGGTTTTGTTGTTGTTGGTTTTTTTTTTTAAAAATTAGGTTTTTGTTTTGTTTTTTGAAGACAAAGTTTCTTTGTTAACAGCCCTGGCTGTCCTGAAACTGGCTTGGTAGACCAGGCTGGCCTTCAACTAATGAGATCTTGCCTCTGCTTCCTGAGTGGTAGTATTAAAGGCATATGCCACCCCCCCCCACCAACCCACTAGAGAATTTTAATCACAGGGAAGGAGGCTAATTTGATTTATATTTAAGATGCCTACTAACACTAAAGGGAAAAGAGAAATGTAGTTAAGAGGTAGAGGGGCCAGAGAAATGGCTCAGGTATTAAGAGCATTGGCTGTTCTTCTAGAGGACCCACGTTTGGATTCCAGCACCCATAGGGTAGCTTACAATCACCTCTAACTCCAGTTCCAGGGGATCCAACACCCTCTTTTGGATTCCTTGGGTACTACACATATAAGTGGTACACAGACATACATATAAAATACCATACACATAAAATAAAACACATATATTTACACATATACAAAAAGAGGTGGTACAGTAATTTAAGAATACTTTAAGCAATAGAAATAAGATGTTTATTGGGGGATATAGTTTGAAGTAAACTGAAATACAGAATATGCATAAAAATATAGGGTTTGTAGGAAAGAAAAAGGTAGTCAGTGCTAGAGATTTGGAAATCAACATGACATAGGCGATGTAGTGATATATTCACTCTGTTGGCACCTGTTGCACTGACCATGCCCACTGGGGGTTAGGGACAGGTGCAGACGTGACCAGGGGGAATTAGGTCTGGGGTAGGGGACCCTGGAGTGCTCTCTTGCTTCCTGGACAGACAGGGCATCTGGAGGCATCCTTGGGACTAGAACCTGCTGGTGTTCACTTGTCTCTGTTGTAAGTTATTTCTCCCTGAATAAACATCTATTCAGCCTGTTTTCCCCAATCCTTATTTTCCATGATATAGGTGATACTTACTGAAACCAGACAAACAAGAAGTTATTAGGAGAGGGCGCACCTAAAGAATGGGGCACACTTCTTGATATGTTTCAATACTTACTAGTCAAACTAAGTCTAAAAAAAAAAATTAAGGGTTGGTGAGATGGGTTAGTACTGACTATACCTAAAGAAAGGGGCACATTTCTTGACATATTCCAACACTTACTAGTCAAACTAGTCTAAAAAAAAAATTCTAAGGGTTGGTGAGATGGGTTAGTACTGACTATTCTTCCAAAGGTTCTGAGTTCAATTCCCAGCAACCACATTGTGGCTCACAACCATTTGTAATGAGATCTAGTATCTAGTGCCCTCTTCTAGCCTGCAGGCAGATATGCAGACAGAACATTGTATACATAAATAAGTAAATAAATAAATAAATCTTAAAACAAAACAAAAAAACTTAAGTCAGGTGGTGGTGGCATGCACTTTTAATCCCAGCACTCAAGAGGCAGAGGCAGGCAGATCTCTTGTGAGTTGGAGGCCAGCCTGGTCTACAAAGCTACACAGAGAACCTGTCTCAAAAAAAAAAAAAAAAAAAAAAAACCAAAAACCAAACCAAATCAAACCAAACACACACACACCCCCCAAATGTTCTACAAAATGCAGTAAAACAAGAAAGCAATTGATAGTAAGATATTATAAACTGATGATTCCAAAACCCAATACAAAAACTATCAAAATTAATAACTATGCAAAACTACTTGACATACACCTCTGATATTTTTAAATGATCATTAAACAATAATAGTCTTGGAAATATCAGAGCCCTGATTTAAGTTTGATTCCTAGCACCCATATGGATAACAACCACCTGTAACTACAGCTCAAGGGGAATATGATGCCCTCTCCTGGCTTCTATGGGTACTGCACACACAATGCACAGGTATACATGCAGGCAAAACAACTTTAAAAAAAAAAAAAAAAAGCACAAAAACTCAACTAAAGAACATTAGATAGCACATATATATTAGAAAAATGAAATCACAAAAACAAACACTAGTCTATATATATATAGAATTCTAAGTTGGAACAGAAGCTCATATACAATAAAAAGGAAGATTAATGCTTCACCTTTACTTGTCGAGTTTGGCTGATGACACACGGAAGACTAAAAAGTTGCTGGACAAAGGCCTTCAATTCTTCTACTGTCAGTTTGGTCCGAGTCTTCCCACTATCTGAGCTCTGCCTGATATAAAATGATATTGAGACACAGAAAAATACAATCATTTTGGTATCAAATGGGGGTCCTGCTCTTTAGAATTCAACCCTTAGCAATCCTAGAATTCTAGTGTTGAATAATTCCTCTGTACATAATTATTAAAAAATACAACTTGCCAAGTGACGGCCCTTCTATTCTAATCTGTAACTGCTATATGTCTGAAACATTAAATTCCCATGGTGGAATACTAAGTTCACTCAGAAAATGAAATCCTTGTGTTTTAAGGAGGCTCACACTAGGAACTCAGGGTTTTTAGTTGCCTTACATCAACAAACCCCCTCATCTATCCCAAATTCCTTTTTGTTTTAAAGATATTTTTATTTTATATGTATCTATGTTTTGCTTGCACATACGTCCATGTACCATATGAGTGCAGTGCTCAAGGAGTACAGAAGAAGGCATCAGGTCTCCTGGAACTGGAATCAGGCTGGTGCTAGGAATTAAACTGGGATACTCTGGAAGAATTGTCAGTGGTCTTAACCAATGAGCCATCTCTTCAGTACCCAAAATCTTTTATGTATATACTTTCTTCAAAAAGGGTCCTCAAGATTTTACCACACTCTCCAAATAGGTCAGTGCCCTAAAAGCAAGTTAATTTCAACTGAAAAATGTCTCTAACAAAAGTTCTCTTAAGACTTTAAAAAAAAAATAAAAAACTTAAAATCCAATTGAAAGTACTACAGAATAAGCCACACAGAAGAATATACTGAGTAACTATAAAATACCACAGAAAATGTTTATGCAAAAAGGATGAAAGGAAGTAAACAAGCCACCTAGATGTGGTAGGAAGAAAACTCCAAGTTCAATGAAGAACAAATAGGAAATGCCTAAACAAGAGCATATATGAATGTATGAAGAACAGCAAATCAAAGAATGCAGTAGAAGAGAACAATAGAGTTTATTAAAGGAAAAATGTGAAATTAGAAATATAACTTCTTAAAAAATAAATCAGTTCTAATAAAAGATAGAAAATAAAGCTAAGCACGTGAACTCAAAATATTTCATTCAAATCTTTTGCTATTAAGTATCTTGACCCATGTTGTTAAGAAACCTTAATCTGCTGGGTGTTATGGTGCATGCCTTTAATCCTAGCACTCATGAGGTACAGAGGTGGATCTCTGTAGTTTGAGCCCATGTGTCTATGTTCTTAATTACTTCAAATAAAATTGAATACATAGCTAAGTCTTTGTCCCAAAGACAGTACATAAACTTCAGTGTTATTTTCTGCATTGAAACTAGCAGGTCTTGCTGGTTTCTTGGTGTAGTTTACAATTCACATTTAAAGAGCTTTTTACAACCTATGAACACGGGAGAATGAATGGAAGGGGATGGAGAGGAAGGATGGGATGTTACTAGGGATTGAAGAGACGTGGCCTTGGGGTGAAAATAACACAGGGCCTCAAAGGCCAATTAAAATAGAAAGAACAGGAGTTCAGGGAAGAACTATATTCTTAGGTTTACCTGTGCTTTTGCTTTTTGCTCAGAAGCAGCTGAGCCACAGAACCACAGGTCTCAGCTTCTTTCACTGCATCCCTGAGCTTTCGAAAGAGATCATTCTCTGGGTATTTCCTATCCTCAGCATCTTCCAGCATTACTCTCAGTTCAATCAAATCTGTAAAGATAAATACAATAACCACAAAAAGCCATTCTACAACAGTCCCAAAAGCTTACTCAAGAGTCACTAAAATACTAGTAGAAACAATGAAGCTTTGACGGTCCCCAATATAAAAGCTTCTGACCAGATGCTTATTTCAGATAAATGACTTCACTCAAATAAGGTATGGTAGATCTCTCTCCTTCATCCCTAGTCCCTTCCAACTCTCTACCAACTCTCTTCTTTGTTTCTCTCAAAAACAATAAAAAAAAAAATCAAAGGCTTTCAGTGTCACCCACTCTCTAAAATACCTAATACAACTTATCTGTCCCATTCTATGTCTGCCTTTTTATTTAAAAAGGGATTCTTACTGGGTGTAATGGAATAATCATGTAATCTTAGCAATGACACCAAGAAAAGTAAGAGTATGATACTGCGGACAGACAGGGCAACAAAGCACATTTCCAGATCACAAGAGACTATCTTAAAACTAGGCATAGCCTACAGCTGTAACAAATTACCATGATATAAGGTAAGTTTATTAGGTCTCCATAGTACACTGATGAGAGAAAATAAGTATATATTCAACTATGACATTATAAGCTAGGACTTCCATTTGTTAATGGAGAACAAAAACATACAATTAAAGGTTTCTTTTAAAGTGACAATTTTTCATAACAAAGGAGAAAACTTAACCTTTCTTATGGTTGAAGCTAGCTGATAACGCTTCTGTAACACGACTGACCCAAGTGTCATAGGACTGTGCCCTCACTTTCACACCATAAAGTAGAGAAGGGAGGTCTTCTAGTGGGTAGCGGTACCTTCAAAATAATTAAAAAAAAAAAACACACAAAACTTTTAAAAGCTTCAAAATATATCAACCTGAAATAAGAGAAAAATCAAAGAAACTCAGTTTCAATGCAGAGAGGAGCAAGAAATACACAACATTAACTAGCCACAAAACCAATTACAGTTAGGTTGGTTAGGACTAATTTAAAAGTACTAGTCCTTCATTTGGGAAGTAGACAGTAAAGAAAAAGTTATTGTTTAGGGAGCAGGAAAAAAAGCAAAGAATAACATCAATTGGTTTTTTTGCCAGGTGGTGACACACACCTTTTAATTTTTCAGCACTTGGGAGGCAGAGGCAGGTGGATTTCTGAGTTTGAAGCACACAGCAAGTTCTAAGACAGCCAAGGCTACACAGAGAAACCCTGTCTCAAAACAAACAAACAAAAAACCCAAAAACACAAAACAAACAAAAGGATAATGTACAGTAACGTTTAAGTACCTAAGACATTTGTTCTGCATGGGGCAGGAACACAGATCAGTTGGATGGTACAGACACACGAGTCGCTCCGGATTACAGGAACAGGTGAGGGCTGAGAGAAAACATGTAGTTCTGCATGCTGAACACTGTCGCTCATCATCAGGGACAAGTTCAAATACTTCTTCTTCTGACATCACCACACCCTGGAATATAATTTACAACATCAGATCAACTGAAACAAAGCAGTAGCTTAAAAAGAATTAAAAATTAGATGTGCTGATACACTCCTTTAATCCCAGCACTCAGAAGACAGACACAGGCAGATCTCTGTGGGTTTCAGGGCAGCTAGAGCTAAATCGTGAGACTGTCATAAGAGAGAGAGAAACAGAGACAGAGACAGAGAAAATGGCGGCTGGAGAGATGGCTCAGTGATCAAGAGCACTTACAGTCCTTGCAGAGGACATAGGTTCAGTTCCTATTACCATCTGGTGACTCACAAATGTGTTTAACTCTAATTCCATGATATCTGGCAACCTCTTTTGGCCTCTGTGGGTACCAGGCATGAATTTGGTGCATAGGCAAAACACTAATTGACACACACACACACACACACACACACACACACACACACACCAAATTCCACATCAGAATGGTTAAGATCAAGAAAATAACTGGGGCTGGAAAGATAATTAAGTGGTTAAGGACACTGGGTATTCTTCCAGAGGACCTGGACTCATTCTCCAACTACTTGTAGCGCTGGTTTCCAGGGATTCAACACCTTCTTCTGTCCTCCAAGACCACTGCATGCATGTGCTGCACATACATACGTTGAGGCAAAACATCAGAAACAAAACAAACAAAGCAACAACAAATCGATACGAAGAAAGGAGAACCCTCAACTCACTGCTTGTGGGACTGCAAAAAGTTCAGCCAACCTAGAAATTAGTTGGAAATTCTCAAAAAGCTGAAACCTTCCTTATGACCAAGTTATACCTCTACTTGGCACATGCCCAAAGGACTTGACATTCTTTTCTATAGATATTTGCTCAGCCGTGTTCATTGCTGCTGTATTCACAATAGCTAATAACAACAACCTAAATATCCTTTAACTGATAAATGTGATGAATGGGTAATGAAAAGGTTTCTCTCATAGACAACAGAATTCAGCTGCAAGAAAAATAAGATCATAAAATTTTCAGGTAAATGGAAAGAACTAGAAAACATACTGAGTGACGAAACCCAGACCCAGAAAGACAAACACTGCAAGTTCTCTCTTATTTGTGGCTCCTAGCTCTGAGTCTTCAGATGTAAGTATATAACCTAGACAAACCATAGAAATCAGGAAAGGAAAGGAAAATCATAGTGGGTGGTGATGGTGTGGACACAACTCTAGAGAGAATAAATAGCAGAACACAGGAGTTATAAACAGGAAAATGGGAGATGAATTCTGAGGGAAAATGAACAAAGGGATAAATAACAATAAGGATATTTGTATAAGCCACAGAGAATCACATTATTTATCTAAAATTATAGAAAATAGACACAAGTGTATACATATATATACACACACATATATACACACACATATATACACAACACCCCCCCAGTAAGACAATTTAAATAAAGTTATATGACATTTGATAATGCTCCCCTTAAGTGCCACAGCATAGCTAACAAAACAAAAACAAAAAACCCCAAACAAAACAAAAGAAAAAGAAATCCCTTTTCGAGTTGTTGGTCAAGTGAGTTAAGTGACTCCCAAGAGAATATAGGCTCATGTTGTCCTTGGTTGACTCCCAGAAGTTCAAAGGTAAGTCCCTATTGCTGAAGACACCATACATTTTGGAAACAGGATTCAATCTAACCCAAAAGACGCCTCTCTGAGGACTACCTTTTACAGTACCAGAAAGAACTATGCAGACTGCCAAAGGAGAAAAGCAATCAATAGTCTTACCCAGCTGTGACACTAAACAAAATACAACAATGACCAACATAGCAAGGTATCACTAGTGGCACTTACATTGTAGCAGTAACTAATAGCTGTCTAATTGGACTTAAGGCCCACTCAATAAGAGGGAATTCACGTCTGGTATTATCTAGAGAAGAATATTCTTTCCTAAACTAGGATAATTTCTAGCTGCACTCTAAATACTTAGCTTTATAATCACTGATTAAGTGTAGTTTCCACCTTCATCAAAGAAGTTTCTTTTTGCAACAGGCAGAGACCATTACAAAAACCCATACATAACTAGTCAAATGGAGACAACAGCTGATTGTGGGTTTACCACACCCAACGGACTAAATTACAATATAAACCCTATACCCAAGGTTATAGAAACATCATGGAAGAGGGGCAAAGAAAGATAGATGGTCAGAGTGTTTGCTAGATGAACCTTCCATATACGACAGGAAGGTTGCACTCATGGAATTTCAACAAAATGGTAGCCTAAACAGTACCCGAACAATGATACCACCAGTTGACATGTCAACATGAATGGGGAAATCTCACAAGTTTCCCACCCCGCACCCCCCCAGGTGAAGAGCTACTGGCAATTTATGACAGCTCATAGAGAGTCTCAATCTTCCTAGGAAGCAATGAGTCCTCTAATAGGTTATCTAATACTACACAGTCTGCCCTAAAAACATATACATACAAACACTAAGTGGACTCAGCAGGTTGTGCTTATATATTAACTCATATAATGTATGTACCAATAATAATTAAAGAAAAAGAGGACATGAACTTGTGTCTGCAGTAATGATATAAGGAAGAATTTGAGGGAGGAGCAGGAAGTGATAGAAATAGTTAATATACATATAAATTGATAAAAGCAAAAAATAAAACAAAATAGCTATTTAAAATAGGAAAGAAATGTACTAAGTATACTCACCATTTGTACAACGGACTCCCTTAATCTTGTTTCTTCTTCAGTCATGAGAGTCAACTCTTTGCAAACCATAGCAGCCAGCCCCACATCTAAGCATTCTGGATCGGCTGCCATCTTGAAAATGAGTTCCTCATGTGAAAAGACACAATGGCGCCTCAGCCGTCGATAGTGATTTACACACTGACGTCCAATGGGCAACTGAAAACAGATTTCCCAATTAAATCGCTTATGAGAATATTTTAGCACAGAATTTCTACTTACTTTCAGGTACTCACTTTTATTATAAAGAAGATAAAGCAAATCCTATCTGAACATTTAACAAATAGTAATTCTATGTAACCTAGCAAAAATTTTACACAAGTCTTTTCCCAGATGATGTCCATAAGCTGAGATGCTAAGTTTCTACCAAAGATGCAAAACAAAAAATAAAGAGCAGGATAGGGTATAATTCCATCATTTGGGAAATAGAAGTAGGAATATATCAGGAGTTCAAAGCCATCCTTTGCTCATTTGAGACCAGCCCGGGGCTCACAAGACTCCATTAAAAAAAAAAAAAAACTCTGAACAGTCTAACATAGTGCAAACAAACAAAAAAATTAAAGTTCAGACCATAAAGTATTAGTATTCAAAGTATTAGTATTCAAACTTTAAGATTCCATAGAACAAAGAAAAGTATTATCAGAAAAAGCCAAAAATGAAAAAGTAGAGTATTATTTAAGCAATTTACAGTCTAATTTGTCTTTTTTTTTTTTTTTTGAGACAGGGTTTCTCTGTGTAGCTTTGGAGGCTGTCCTGGAACTCGCTCTGTAGACCAGGCTGACCTCAAACTCACAGAGATCCACCTGCTTCTGCCTCCTGAGCACCAGGATTAAAGGTGTGCACCACCACTGCCCAGCTTCACATTTTATTCTTAAACATTTACTTTTTAAGCATTTCTCACATAGCTACAATACAAAAGCAAGTAGAACCACCAAACTGGGGGCTCTGCAGTCCTTGATTATTGTAACATGTGAGAAAGCCAAAACTGATACTCAATGCAACTTATAAAAGCCCTATAACCTTAGAGACAAACTAAGTTTCCATTTGTATCATAACCTTAACCTTAAAAGTACCAACAACTCTCAGCTACAACATTTAACTTGTTTAAAGTTAGTAAATCAATCTATTAGTCTCTTGACACACAAGATGTGAAAAACCAAGGCCCTTAGGCAGATGAGATAGTTCAGCAGGTCATGTCACTTTGCTGCCAAGCTTAATAATAACCTGATTTCAATCCCTGGAACCCACATGGTAAAGGAGAACCAATTCCTGCAAGTTGTCTTCTGACCTGCACGTGCATGCTGTAGCATGCACACTAAATAAATGTAAAACAAAGAAAAACCCAACAAAATAAAAAATCTTAGGACCACTAAAATGCAAAGTTCCTCAAGATCAAATATTAGTATTAGCTAGGTATGGTGATGCACACCTTTAACACCAGTACTCAGGAGGCAGAGGCAGGTGGGTATCTGAGTCTGAGGCCAGCTTGTTCTACATAGTGAATTCCAGGACAGTTAGGACTACACAGTAAGACCTCGCCTCAAATAAATAAATAAATAAATAAATAAATAAATAAATAAATAAATAAATAAATAAATAAATAAATAAATAAATAAATAAATAAATAAATAAAGTCCATATTGGTGAGCATGTTAAAGACATTGAAATCATCCTCAATCTTTAGCAAAGTCACCTTGCACCCTACCCTATACTTATCCAATATCGTGTGAATCATATTATTAGCTGTTTTTAAAAAGAGCTCAGGCCCCTCAAAAAACTTAACTGAATCTTAATTATGCTGCACTATATGATTCCATAGCCAAATAAAAAAGAAATTTTAAATAGAACCAAACAAGACAGCTCACAGAGTCCAGAAGTTCAAGGGCAGGATATGCAACATAGCAAAACCACATATCAAAACATAACATACTACCCTCTGTACTACTGTTACTAAATGGTTCTCCCATTAAAAATGTTAGAAGGCCAAAGAACCAAGAATCACTGGGGAAGAAAAATAAGGCCAGTGTGTATTTTTAATTTTTGGCAGTATTTTTAATTTTTGGCAGTCTTTTCTCAATCAATCTGATGCAACCATAACTAATTGCAATTTGATAAAGCAATTGTTGCATTATCATTTATGCATTTTAAGAAAAGTGCTCAGAGAAAATGAAGAATGGGGGAAACATCTATTCCTCTCAGGAAAAGACAAGTAACTGCCCATTTAATTGCAAACATATCAGGGAAAATAATGAATAAGCAATGTGATAAAATTCTAAAGTATTATAGCTACTCTGAAATATTCTTGAGCACTACCCAAAACCCAGCTATGTAAAATACTGCATTTTATAGGGGTGTTAGTAGACGTACAACAGCCACGTGCTATAGAACAGACCCAGTCAGCAGTACAGAAGTTCACAGCTTCAGCAAAGTTGTATCCCTGGTTAAATCCAGAGTGATAGGCACGAGGAAACGTCACAACAAACTCTCCAGCGCACTGATTAGTCCTGTACACCTAAATGCAAATTGGAAACAGGGATTAAAAGAAAAAAAAAGGAAGACTAGTCCACTCAGATAATTTTAAAGATATTTTCTAAAATTGGAAATAATAAGAGCTTTACCTTATACGTATCAGAAATATAGCTACAACTGCCAGGCAGTGATGACACATGCTTTTAATTCCAGCATTTGGAAGAGGCAAATGGACCTTTGTGAGTTCAAGGCCAGTCTGGTCTACAGAGCTAGTTCTGGGACAGCTAAGGCTATACAGAGAAACCCTGTCTCAAACCTGCCACTTCCCCCCAAAAGCTAGAATTCTATTTTCTTAAAATACTGATTGACATTATATGACAATAATCAGCAGCCAAAAGAAATTCTCAAAACAGAAAATAGACTCTCTTCCAAATTTAAAATTCCTACACTTCATGGTGAATGTCTATAATCCTAGCACTTGGGAGGTAGAAACAGGATCTCTCTGTAAGCTCAAAGCCATCCTGGTCTACAGAGAGAGTTCCACGACAGGCTCCAAAGCAATACAGAGAAACCTGCTGTCTTGAAGAGGACTGTCTTGATTAATGTAGGCTGGCCTGTGCAATACCCAACTCCCACCATGTGATGGTACCACTCCTGAGCTATATAAAAAAAGGTAGCTCAGCATCAGCCTATCTTAGCCAGCAACAGTTATCTTCCATGCTTTCTTAAATATCTTTGGCTTTGCTTTCCTTGGCCAGAGGTAATGCTGTCTATGTTGGAACAGCAGTGCAGGCCTGTCTTCAATGTCCTGCCTTGATTTCCTTTGATGATCAACTATGTATGATATGGAATTTTAAGCCGAAAATAAACCCTTTCCTTAAGTTGCTTTGATCAGTGTTATTACAGCAACAGAATGAAACTAGAACAGCTAGCACTTTAAGAACTTGATTATTCTAGTGAAGTAAGGGGAATACAGAACATGAGATTGGAGTCTCTGAGATAGTTCAGTAGGTATAAACCCTTGCCTGATGACCAGAATTCAATTTCCAGGACTCACAGTATAGAGTGCTGACTCTTACAAATTTTTCTCCAAACTACAGGGCTGGAGAAATGGCTCAGCTGTTAAAGGGTAGGCTCACAAACAAAGCACAAAAAGCAAAGAAAACTCAATTAAAAACCAACAAACAAAAGAAGTTGTAAAAGGGGGTCTGGAGAGATGGCTTAGCAGCACTTACTGCTCACTGCTCTTTCAGAGGAACCAAGTCAGTTTCCACCACCCACATGGCAGCTGACGACAAGCGGTAGTACCTATTCCAGTGTCCTCTTTTGGACTCTGGAGGCACCAGGAATGCACATAGCACATACACATACATGCAAGCAAAACACTCAGACACATAAAATAAACCTTATAAAAATTCCCAAGGGCCTAAGAGTTGGCTCATCCATTAAGAGCACTTACTGCTCTTGTAGAGGACCCAGGTCAGTTTCTACCATTCACATAGTAATTCACAACCATCCTTATCTGCAGTTCCAAGTGATCCAAAGCCCCCTTCTGACTTCCTCAGTCACCTGGCAGATACATGGTTCACATACATACTTGCAGGCAAAATATTCATACACATAAATAAATCTTAATTTTTTAAAAAAATTCCAAACACTTGGAAAATACACAACACATATTTAAATATCTATGTGTGTGTGTGTGTGTGAAAATTCAATGTCTTAAAGAAAATAAAATTGTCTTTTAAGTTGAATGAAAATGACCATACAAGATATATATTTTTAAAGTCAGGAAGAGTTAGTTGGGCATGGTGGTGTACACTTTTAATGCCACCACTTGGGAAGCAGAAACAAGTGGATATCTATAGTTCAGAATCTAGCCTGGTCCTATACACCAAGTCTAGTACACACAAGAGTAATACTGTATTTAAACCCGCACCCAAAATATAGACAGATAGACCAAACACACACACACACACACACACACACACACACACACACACACACACACACACACCCACATACCCCCAAAAGTTTAAAAAAAAAAAAAAAACCAAAGAATAAACAGCTTTTTACTAAAGAACAGAAGCCTATTCAAATATATATATGATTCACACTTTAAAGCATCCCTTCTCAATCAGACTAAAGTTCTATTCAGGGTATAAATTCTAATTTGGCTGTACTACTTGGCCTTTCACATATAGTTACAACTCCCCCACAGATCAAAACAAAAAACCCCTTGTGATTGTATCTAATCAAAAGCTAGACAATCTTTGAAAACGCTGAAGGAAGACACAAAAGACTCACAGGCACACCATGCTCCATGAGCACATTTGGGTTCATGATGGTTACTAACTGATGTAGGAGATCAGGCTGTGATTCAAATAACTCAGGGGCCAGCTCCCTCATCACCTCCTCCAGTTGTTCTGCAGCATGAGAGGGTACACCATACCATGTCTTTGGCTCGCCCCTAGCAAGAGAAATAACTGTTTAGCTAGGTAGAACATGGTACCAAAGAAGCCAGGGTCTTTTATTCAAATCTACTACATTATAATAAACTTTGTAATATTCCTAGCCATAGGTTATGTGACCAGAATCCTGGCAGCCATCCCATAAATATATGCTATTGTTAATAACAGAATATGTGTACTATTAAGATACATACTCACTGCCATTGGGAAAATAACCCAAATTACAGGAATAGAAGATTTGTACATAAAGGTACCTTTCAAACAGAAAGTGTATCACATGGAAATCAATGTTCAAAAGGATATGGGCACACTCACTGCTTTGATTCCCAGAACATGAGTCTTTCTAATTACTACCACAATCATTAAAACAAAGAGTCAATGATGTCCACAATACGTATAAATAACTTCAATAAGTTATTTTCTCTTATCCATGTAAATAAGCAAATTACTCAAACTTTAAATATAGTTGCCAATAAAAAGACCAAGACCTGAAATAATTAATCTACCATATTTTAATGGATTAGAGTTCATTTTGAATACTAATTACAAACTCAGGAAATAGTGCTGGGTAGTTTTACATAAATCCAATATAAACTATAGTCATTTTGAAGAGTGAACCTAAATTGGGAAACTGCCCCACCAGACTGACCAGCAGGCATTTTCTTGATTGATGACTAATGTGTGTGTGTGAGGAGCACAGCTCACAGTGGGTGGTGCTACCCATAGGCTGGTGGTCTTAGGTGCTGTAAAAAAGCAGGCTGAGTAAGTTAAGAGGAGTAAGCCAGTAAGAAGTAATCCTCTACGACTTCTGAATAAGTTCCTGACTCTAGATTTCTGTCCTGACTTCCCTGATGACCAACTACAAGCCATAAGAGGAAATAAATTCTTTCCTCCCCAAGTTGCTTTTGGTCATGGTATTTTATTACAGCAATAAAAGCCCTGAGACAAACAAACAAACGAACAAAAAACCCAGAAACAAATGGACTTAATAATCAAGCTACTTATACAAAATAGCTCTATTTCCTAATTCTCATAACTCACAAGACTTTAGATGAGAGCTGTTCCCTGTTCCCTATAAGATTTACTGTAATGATAAGAATGTTTAGGGCTGGAGACTAGACAGTTTGCTTAGCAGTTGAGAGCATTTTCTGCTCCTGCAAGAATACCAAAGTTCAGTTCCCAGCATCTACACAGGGCAGCTCACAACTGTCTATAACTCCAATCCCAGGGGATCTAAGGCCTTCTGGCCTCCACAGGCACCTGTACTCATGTTATCATGTAGAAAGTATGTAGACATACACACATACACACAGATTAAATAAATATTTAAAAGGACAGTATTTTAAAAACTATATTTTGTTTGTGCTGGTAAATCAAATACCTCTTAATCACATATGATCATAAAGCACTTGAAATATAGCTACTCTAATCGCAGTAGTAATTTTCAATTTCACTTACCCTTAATAACCAGTATTAAAAATACACACACACACAAACAAAAAAGGCAGCCAGTTAAAACAGTATTAATATTAGAGAAGGAACTTGCTAAGTGAATGAAAATCTTTTGAGAAATTAAAAAAAAAATCATCAAATGAATTTATTTACTTCATATTACATCTTAGACATTTTTAGAGGAAATGCTACTAAAATGAAAAATGCTTCAAGTTCCAAGCACCAAATCAAATCTTTCAACTATAAGTTTAAATATCACATTTTGCCTGTCAAGATACATCAAAACTGGGGGAATAGAGATGGCTTAGTGACTCAAGTCACTTACTGCTCTTTTAGAGGACCCAGGTTCAGTTCCAAGCACCCACATGGCAGCTCAAAAAACATTCAAAACTCCAGTTCCAGGTGAGCTGATGCACTCTGAGCTCCACAGGCTTATACATTCATGTTGTCTACCTACCTACCTACCTACCTACCTACCTACCTACCTACCTACCTACCTACTCACCCACCCACCCACCCCCCTACCCACCCACACCCACACACACCCACACCCACAAAAAAATACGTTATCAAAATCTGGCTGGGGATATAGCTCAGAACTTCAATATTATTATGAACAAGGCCTTTTAATCCCTAACATGCAAATAAGTCATCATTAATTATTTTCTCATATACCACACAAGCATCAATTAATTTAAAACTTGGGGCTAGAAAGATGGCTCAGTGGGTAAGAGTGAAGGATGCTCATTCAGAGAGTATCTGAGCAAAATTCTCTGAATCCATGTGGCACTTCTGAACTATCTGTAACTCTGGTTCCAGAAGACCCAGTGCCCTCTTCTGGCCTCTGTGGCACTGCACACACATGGGCCCATAGACACACATAAAGGTGAGAACACCCATACACATAAAAAAAACAAACAACATCTCAAAAGAACAAACCAAAACCCTACTCTAGGATCAGGTAATTACACATACTTTCAAAGAGGAGATGGTCTGAGGCAACTCCTCTTCCCTCCTCAATACACTATCTTGCTTTTATGCAAAGACATACTTTGAAACCAGTTCTCTCTAATATACTAACATTATTACAACTTAGAAATAAGATACCAGGCCTAATGTAATAACACATGCTTATAATCCTAGCACTCTGGAAGTAGCAGAACCAGGAAATCCAGAAGCTCAAGTTGAGTTACACCCAAATTTCAGACTAACTTGGCCCCCACCAACAAAGTCACTAAGTACATATTGCATAACAAAATTGGACATACCAATGCAAATAGTTAATGGAATAACTCCAGTGATCTTCAATATGCCAGCAAAAAGATGAAAAACACATCCCTACATACAGCCATGGCACCTTCATACCAGAAATGTCCACATTAATATGTGCAAGAACAGACTGCTCCAGAACAGGCATGTTATTCAAATTCCAACCAGAAAGTGCGTATTCCTATAAGAGTAAAATGAAAAGTCAGTTTAAGTGCTAAACAAAAATCTTAAAGAGAACCTCTCTAAATACGCAAATATTTCATAACACATATTGCTATCCAGTGCATACAATTTGCTCTTTGTAGCCCGTAGCCCACAGCAAATCTATACCTCATATTCTAATTGAATGTACCTATATCTAATTTAAATAAATATTTGATATCTAAATATCTACATAAACTTTTCTAGGTTTTGCTGATTTTCCTTTTATTTCACATATGTCTAGTTTGCTCTGAAACACATGAGCAAAGCTATAGTTAAAAAGTGTGTTACATGTCAGCAAATGGCTTTTCTATTTCTACAGTACCCTGCAGTGGCATCTTCTGTTTCATATCAGAGTACCCCAGCAGCTTACTTCCCAGAATGATTATTAATAATCTATAAAATACAGTGCTAGATACTATCAGGATAATCATAAATTTATAGCACTATGTTAAGTTGATGTAATGCAGAAAGTCATTCTACCACTTTTCCTCACCACAAACACACCAGGAAAAACTGGATAAATTTAAGATTAACAAAGAAACTTATGGGACTTCAGAGATGGCTCAGCAGTTAAAAGCACTGGCTACTCTTCCAGAGGACCAGGTTCAATACCCAGCAATCACATGGCAGCTCACAGCTGTCTCAAGGGGATCCAACACCCTCACACAGAATGAATACAAGCAAAACACCAATGAACAAAAAAATAAAAAATAAACACAAAAGAAACTTATTTCATAGATGAACTTGAAAAACATGAAAATTCCTAGTTCTTAGACACAGAAACAAAGCAAAAGAAAAATGTAAAAGGTATTGTCAGGCAGGCACTGGTGGCCTTTAATCCCAGGGCTTGGGAGGCAGAGGCAAGAAATCTTTGTGAGTTCAATGTCAGCCTGGTCTATACAACGAGACCTAGGACATCTGGGTTATATACAGAGACCCTATTGTTTTTTTTTTTTAAATTGTTGATAACTGAACATGGATATGTAGCAGTGCATGCCTGTAATTCCAGCAAACAGAAAGCACAGGCAGGATGACATTGACATGGTGTGTTTTAAGTCATCCAGGAGCACATAGGGAGACTAGCTCCAAACAGAATTTTAAATAAAGATTAAGAAAAATGTGAAACTACAGAGGTATACTTAAGAATCAAATGGGATAGAATATGAAAGTCCTACATACATTTCATTAAGAAATCTTAGTGAGAAATCTCAAAGATGGGCAGTGGCTCTCACATACCAGAGGCTGAAGCAGGAGGATCCTGAGTTTGAGAACTACAAAACGGTTAGATGGAAGAGCGAAAAGACATTTCTTAAGCCTCAGAATAAAAATTCTAATATGCTAAAATAAAAAAATAAAATAGAAATTTAGGCCAGGTGGTAGTGATGCATGCCACTTTAATGATTTATTTATTTGCATTAGAGTTTACCTACAAGTGCATCTGTGTAAGGGTGCTGGATCCCCTGGAGTTCAAAGATTTCCCTAGTGTTAGAAACCTGCAGTCTCACCCTGTTGGGCCATGCCCAACCCCCACCTTTTTAATAGTAATAAGAGGTGGGAATGTTGAGGCTCGGCAGTCTCTGATGGGCGGGACGTGTAATCACTACGTCAGGCCTTACCTGGCTGGGCGGAGACTGGGTTACATGCACAAGCCCCGCTGCCCAAGCTACCTGGCCGCAGAGACTGGTTACAGAGACTGGTTACGCAAGCTCCCCTTTTAAAGCAAGTGCACCAAGCCCATCTCTCTCTCTTGTTTCTCTTGTCCCTCTCTCTTGCTTCTCTCTTGTTTCTTTCTCTCTTGCTTCTCTCTCTGGGCCCCCCCCCTTCTCTCTCTCCTCGCTTTCGGTTGGCCACCAGCTACCCCCCTCTTTCCTCTCCCCTCTCTCAATAAACTCCACGTGGGCGCTCAATCTCGTGTTTGTGTTTCTTAGGCCATAGCAGCTGCGTAAAAACAACAACACCTAGACTCTCTGGACATCAAACAAGGAGTCCTGCTGTCTCCACTAGTGGTAGAATTATAGTCACATTGAGCCATTTCCCCAATACTAAATTACTTCCTTCTAACTAAAGGCAATATGCTTAAATTTTTGCCAACAACAGAGAACAAGAGAAAGAGATCAGTAAAAAGGAAAAAAATATTTCAGCTTTATGAATCTTTATGAGGCAAAGATCTAAAAAGTAAAAGCATACATGAAATCCTACCTAGCCAGCTCTCGAAGAAAACTTGTATTAGAAATTACCAACAAAACTAATTTCAAAAAAAAAATGTGTCATTTTCTTTTCCTTTTTGATTTCTTGAGATAGGGTTCCTCTGTGTAATAGTCCTGCCTGTCTGGGAACTAGCTCTGTAGATCAGGCTGGCCTTGAACTCAGAGATCCTCCTGCCTCTGTCCCCCCAGCATTGAGATTAATGGTGAGCACCATCACTACCGGGCCTTCAATTTCTTTTTTATAAGATGGTATCTCACTATATTGCTGACGCCAAACACATACTGTTATGTGCAAGCAATAGTCTTTGCTTATCCGCCTAAGTAGAATTTCATGTGTACAACATGTACACAATTACATACATCAAACTTTCTAGGTTTTATTTATGTATGTGTGCCTGCATGTATGTGTACAATGTACATGCCAAGTACCCTAAAAGGCCAGAAGAACATGATGGATTCTGGAACAAGTATTCTTAACCACTGAGCCATCTCTCTAGCTTACTTTCTAGACTGTGGAACAGAAAAAGCTAGCCAAAATCTTAAAACTCAGGTTAGTGAGATGGCTATGTAGGGAAAGGTACCTGCTGCTAAACCTGATAACCTGAGTTAGATCCTTAAAATTCACTCTACAGAAGGAGAGCTGACCCCCGAAGTTGTCCTCTGACTATCTCACACCATCCTCTACCACGTGGCACACATGAATACATAACATTTTTGTTTTTTCTGGAAAACACCATGTAGATGAGGCTGGCCTCAGAAAGATCTGCCTACCTCTGCCTCCTGAGTGTTCTAATTTTTTAAAAACTTTCAAACTAGATTGAAATTTTAATTGAACTAGCTTTAATACTTAGAGATTAAATAATTCTTAAAAGACATTTTGAGAACTGGAGAGATGGCTCAGTGCTTAAGAGCACTGGCTGTTCTTTCAGAAGTCCCAAGTTCAATTCCCAGCAACCACATGGTGACTCACAACTGTCAGTAATGAGATCTAGTGCCTTCTTCTGGCCTGCAGGCATACATACAGACAGAACACTGTATACACAATAAATAAATCTTTTTTAAAAAGATATTTTAAATTGCTTTGTTTCTGACAGTCTCAGTATGTAGCTCAAGCTGAACTACTTCCAACTTTTCTTCCTCGGTTTCCAAAGTACTGGGATTATAGGAATGTATACCCATGGCCAGTTCAAAAATCATAAAATTTATAAAATTAGACATTTTTATTGTCTAAAGCCTACATATATCGTATTCTAAACTGGCATAATCCCTCAAGATTTGAGAACGAACATTTTTTATGAAAATGCAGCATTAGCTTCAGAGTAAGAAGTTATAGAACACTATCCATACCTCTTCTTCTGGCAACATCTTTCTCTGACCATCTTTTACAGGAAATCCACTTCCAAAATCTTTCGAAGAGATATCAGCTCCATACTCTACAATAACATCTTCTTCAATACTACTTACTAGTCGCCAGAATTCCTTTTCTACTAGCTCTGTAGGAACCATCTATAAAAAAACAAAAAACCAAAGCTGATAATTAACTGACTGTAACTATAGTCCCCTAAAACATAATATATAGACCTACTGAACAAATCACCACATTTCCCAGAGCAGAATCAATTCCTATATTTCTCCATTAGCAAAGAGAAAAGCTAAAAACAACTAAAATAGCTAAAGATTAGCTAAAAAGCTAAAAATAATTAGATTTAAACATCAAGATGCTTCTCATACTGGTTGTGGTAGAGCACAACTTTGATCCCAGCACCAAGAGGCAGAGGCAGGTGGATCTCTGGTTCCACTCAGGGGTACACAGTGAGATCTCATCTCAAAAAAACCAAACCAAGACAGGCAGTGGTGGCATACACCTTTAATCCCAGCACTTGGAAAGCAGAGGCAGGTGAAGAACTCACGAGTTCAAGGCCAGCCTAATTCTCAGAGCAAGTTCCTGGACAGGCTCTTAAAACTACAGAGAAACCTTGCCTCAAAAACAAACCAAAAAAACAAAACAAAACAAACAAAAACAAAAAACCAAAAAAAAAAAAAAAAAAAAACCAAACAAAAAAAACCAAACAAAAAAAAAACAAAAAAAACCAACCAAAAAAACCAAAAAAAAAAAAAAAACAAAAACAAAACAAAAAACCAAAACCAAAGGAGAGTGAAAGTAACAAAACAGAAGGTCCCATTTTTAAGATTTAGTGTTCTCTAACCTTTTTCATATTGATCCTAATTTCTATAAAACCTGACCAAAAAAAACTTTGTTTCTCTCTAAACCAACAGCTACTCACATGGACTGGCATATTGAAATAATCAGATTTAAAATTATCTGCCATTTCACCAAAGCTTTGAAGTGTATATTCTCTTATAGCTTGCTCAAATCCAAAGGCTTCTCGAGGTTTGTTACATTCCTGGAGGGGGGAGAGAAAAATACACTCAAGGTAAATTCACTGCAACTGAAAAAGAAAGCATTAAAACCCTCACATACCGAGAAATATGAATGGTAGCTCACTGGTATAATGCTCTCAGGCTTTTCTTGATCACTTCTCTAGCTTAAACAAATCTAATCATCCTTACACAGTAAAACAAGCATCACATTAATTACTCAACAGCATGTTCACTCTTCCAAGACAATGAATGAGATAGCTTTAGGTACTGAAGCTAGTATTATGGTTTGCCTCCAAGACAAACCCAAAGAAGAATACTAACACAGACAGATGCTGACATTCTTAGCATCTATAAAGTAATAAAATAAATATTCAGAGAAGAAAGGCTTGTGTAATAGGATATCCACTGGACTGTTAGGCTATATGTTTTTTTCACATGACCAGTCACCAGAAATTCAAATGCTTCTAAGTCTTCTAATAGTAAACAATTAGTAATTAAAAGGCCATAAAAGCCTGCAACTGCACCTAGGTATCCCAAACATCCCTTCTCTTCAGAGACATATCATGACATTTTGTTAAAATACAGGTAAGGCATGTACGTTCTAGCAACAGGATCATAAGCTCCAGGTTAACCTGGGTTACCTAGAAGATCTTGTTAAGGAAAAAGAAGAGAAGACAAGAAAACAAAAAGAAGAAAGAAAGAATGAAGAAAAAGAAAGATTAAAAATAAAAGTGCAATCAAGTCAAATTTGCACAAGCTGAACACCCATTTATTTATAATGGATGTATAAACCTCAAATTTTAGAGTTTCATGTCCAACTCTAGCTTTAATTAAAAAAAAAACAAAAAAACAAAAACAAAAACAAACAAACAAACAAAAACCCCATAGGGCTGGAGTTAGGAGTGCTAGCTAGTCTTCCAGAAGATCTGGATTTACTTCCCAAAACCCACGTGGCAGCTCATAACCATCTATGACTCAAGTTCCAGGGTATCTGTGATGGTCTGAATAAGAAACATTGCCTACAGTCTCAGGATTTTGAATGCTTGGGCCTAGTAGGTAGGAGACTTAGGAAGTATGTCCCTGGAGGCAGGCTTTTAAGAGTTCAAACATGTGTAATTTACTTCAATTTCTTTTCTTGAAGTCTATGGATCAATGTGTGAATACACAGCTTTATGCTCTTATAGCCATGCCTGCTGCTTTACTGCATATTTTTCTGCCATGGCAGACTCTTATCCATAGTCTAAGCAAACTTTCTTTTACAAACTCCCTTTGTTATGTTTTATCATAGCAATAGAAAAGTAACTAATATTGGATGTGATGACCTCATCTGGCCTCCAAAGATATCAGGCATTCATGTAGCACAAAGCAATAAATGCAGGCAAAAGATCTACATCTCCCAAAATTAAAATATTTATAACTTGTCTTAATTTTTATAATATCAACATAAATAGGGAGGCTGAGGCAAGAGAATTCCACTGTATTTGAGGACAAACTGGGATACAACATAAGATCTTGTTTTAGAAAACAACAATGGGGCTACAGAGATAGCTCAATGGTTAAGAGCACTGAATACTCTTACAGAAAACTTGGATTCAGTTTCCAGCACCCACATGGCAACTTGCAACTGTCTGTTAACTCTAGCTCCAGGGGACCCAAAACCAATAACACAACATTAATGCACATAAAGTAAAATTAAAACAAAAATCCTGTTTTGAAAAATAGTATTTCCAAAAGACTTATGTCCAAAGCTTTGTGTGTAAAACCACATATATATTCTGACAGGAGTTGAGTCTTATTTTGGTAATTTGGTGTTTAGTTATACAATTTCAGGAGAGTTTGTATTTCATATTTGTGGTTTTGTTAACAAATACACAAAGATCTGATAATCACTTTCTAACTATTTGCTAATCGTTAATTTTAAGAACTGGTTGTGAGCCAGGTGGTAGTGGTGCATACCTTTAGTTCCAGTGCTCGGGAGGTAGAGGCAAGTGCATCTCTGTGAGTTTGAGATCAGCCTAGTCTACAGAGGGAGTTCTAGGACAGCCACAGCCAGTATCAAAAAAAAAAAAAAAAAAAAGGGGGGGGGAACCACGTCAGAAACTATTGTAATGCAAATCACTGTTTCAAGTTTAGGAAATAACTACCATGCATCTAAAAGATTAATAACTTCAAGTACATCAAGGGCTTTGGTACTTGGCAATTTAGTTTTTAAATTTTTATGTGTATGGGTATTTTGTTTGCATATATGTCTATATATATCATGTACATGCTTTGTGCCTGAGAACAGAAAAGGGTGTAGGATTCTCTGCAATCAGAATTAGAGGTGGCTGTGAGCTACTATGTAAGGTTCTGGGAATCAAACCTGGGTCTTTAGGAAAAGCAGCAAAAGCTGATGAGTCATCTCTCTATCGCCTTAAAATACTTTTATATCTCTACTTAGTTCTATTTACATTTTAAACTGTTGCCATTTATACAATGAAATAATTTACAATTTAAAAAAGCCTTACTCAACTAAAAACAAAACAATCTAACCAACACTTGGGAGGCAAAGACAGGAAGATTTCTGAGTTCTAGGTCAGCCTGGTCTACTAAATGAGTTCCAGGACAGCCTCCAAAACTATAGAGAAACCCTGTCTCAAAAAACAAACAAACAAACAAACAAAAAACCCAACCAACCAAACAAAAATTATCTAATCAATAGTCAGAGAAGGAAAAAACAAAAAAATTAAGATAAGCTACCACAAAACAGTTGTTACACATTCACTCAAAATAGTCATTTGAAATTCTGGAGATTTTTCAATAATAAAAAACAAGAAACTGGGACAAGCTTTTGGGAACATGTTTACATTGGATTAGTATCTTTAGTTGTGTTCTTTCCCACCCCCCCCACCCCCCGGGAGAGAGTTAGTATCTTTAGTTTTAAATAGATCTATGACATTAAGTTTGTACCTCAGCAACACATTTGGGACACCTCCAGTCTCCTTTGGGCACATCAGGTAGTGGTGGAAGTAGACAGAATGTATGATAACTGTCATCACATCCATCACACAATAGTAATTTATCCTCATTGTTTCCCCGACCACAAAACATACAAACATAGAGATCAACCTATAAAAACAAAACAAAAAAGTAAGTAATTTTCTACAATATATTGTATTTTTCTCATGAACTATTCCTTAATTAAAATAAATACAACAATGAACACTAAAAATTAAACACAGCTTAATCCTAAAAAAATGCATTTCAAACTGAACAATTCTCCCCAGAACATCTACATGCAAATTAGTAAAAATATAAGCAGAAGTCAGAATCCCGGCAGTGGTGACACAAATCTCTAATCTCAGTACATATGAGGCACAGGCTTGGATCTCTGTGAGTTAAAAGCCAGCCTGGTCTACAAAGCAAGTTTAAGCATAGCTATACAGAGAAACGCTGTCTTAAAAAACAGAAAACAAACACACACACACACACACACACACACACACACACACACACACACACACACACACACACACACACAAAAAGAAGCTGTTAGAATCAAGAAACACTATAACCTAAGGAATGGAAAATAAGTTTCTACTTCAAAAACATGGTTCTACATACATATACTATAATACAGACTGGGTACTGAAAACTGCCTATTAAATATCCCATACCTCAATGATTTTTTAAGAATTCTTGGAGGGGGACTAGAGAGATGACCCAGTGGTTAAGAGCACTGACTTTTCTTTCAGAGGACCCAGATCAATTCATATCACCCACATGGCAACTGGGTCTGTGTGCTCTAGTTCCAGAGGATCTGACATCCTCACATGGCCATACATACAAGCAAAACAACAATACACATGAAATAAAAAAAAAAAAAAAAAAAAAAAATCAATCCTTGAAATCTGCCAGGGTTATCCAACCATCATTAACCACCCAGTAGATACCAAAATCCACAGGTGCTTAAATCCCTTACATAAAATAGCTTAATAGCCTCCCCCAGAATAAATCATCTCTAGATTACTTATATTAATTTTATGTAGATGCTTTTGAAATTGCCACATAATGTTGTTTAGTAAATAATGCAAAGAAAAAAGTGGTTATGGTGGGCTTTCTGATGTATGCCTGTGATCTCAGCACCTAGGAGGTTAAGGCAGAATGAGGCTCATGTTTAAGGCCACTTAGGTTTCACACTGAGTTCTAGGCCAGCCTGGGCTATATAGCCAGAACCTTTCAAAGGAAAGAAAGCAAAGAAAAATAGCTCTAAGCTGTTCAGCATAGAAACAATTTATTATTATTATTTTTAAATGTATACAGGGATTTTTGCTGTGCAACCACATACATGCCCTGTACTCTCAGAGGCCAAAGGCTAGAGCACCCAGTGCGCTTAACCAATGGGCATCTCTACAGTTCCAGAACAATTTTTTAAAAAATTTTTCAATCTATGTTTGGTTGAACCCATAAAGACAGAAGCTGAAGATACAAAGGGCTGACAATATACAGACTTATAGTCACTTTTTTAACTTGGTTACCCAGAGGCAAATGATTTACTGCAGTATACAGGAGACAAAGTTAACATTACATAAACCAAAACTCAAACCTGAGATTATCCACTATGTATCAAGACACACCCAGATAAAAATATATTTTTCCCTCCCGACAAATCCCAAGGCACTTACAAAGTTAACAGAGAGAGTTCCTTTCCGTTGTCTCATTTGCATGTTAAATGCATCTGACCTGTTGGTAACTTTTCGTCTTCGGGTGACCTCATCTTGAAATAAAAAGTTATATAATAAAAGTAAAAATTAAAGCTGAGTGCTTATTAACAACCACACACTATTTAAAATTATTTAAATAGTCTCAGAACATTATGAGGTAGATTGACTGTTATTGTCTACAGCTGAAACTAAAAAAAAGTTAAAAGTATAGAGAAATCAGACAACTTGCTAAAGATTAGACAGCCAGCATATACATTTGAGATTTTTTTTTTTTTTTTTTTTTTTAAGATTTATTTATTAGGTAAACAGCATTCTGTCTCCATGTATGCCTCCAGACCAGAAAGTGACACCAGATCCCATTATAGATGGCTGATGAGCCATCATGTGGTTGCTGGGATTTGAACTCAGGACCTCTAGAAGAGTAAGTAGTCAGTGCTCCTTACCTCTGAGTCACCTCTTCAGCCCCAGATTTGGGGTTCTAATCTAGACAAATCCAGGGAGTTAAACTTTCAATGACTGTCTGCATTCAGTACTTACTACATACTGTCTACATGAATGTTTTATAGAGGGGCTCTCAAATTTGTCATAGCGTTTTCTTTAAGATCACCACAGACAAAACAGTAAGTCTGAGAATGGCACAAGGTCAATAATGGTGTGTACTCCTTTAATTCTATTACTCAGGACGCAGAGGCAGGGAGATCTGTATAAGTTTGAGGACAGACTGGTCTACATAGCAGCTACATAGTGAGACTGTATCACAGAAAAACAAAAGAAGAGTAGACCCAGGCATGGTGGCTCACATCTAAATCCCAATCTAAATGTGTGAGGTGAAACAGGATTGCCAAAAATAAAGAAAAGAAACACACAAGAACAAAATAAAGGTTTTTGTTGTTTTGTTTTTAAACAGGGACTTTCAGAGATAATTTTAAAAAGTGTATGTCTGGTATTATTACACTAATTGTATATTGCTGTTTTTCATTTTTGTAGTATTAGATAGATTTTGTATATGCTAGGCAAATATTCTACTATTGTGCTGTATCTCTAGCCCTTTTTAAATGCTACTCTGTCTCTCCACATTGCCCAGATTGACCAGAAACTCACTCTGTAGTCCAGGCAAGCCTCAAATCTATATTCTCCTGTCTCAGCCTTCCGAGTAGCATGAATTACAACAGGTCTGGACATGTCACCATGCCTGGATAACCCCAAAGTTTTGAGAGTGGATCAATACCATCTGATCCCTTACAATTCAGGCCACAATCTACATTACACATTTTATAAATGCAGAGTAATTTGTGATTTTAATGTCATTAAATTCATCAAATAAGTCCAGCCTATTGCTCATTGAAACAAGTTTTTAAAATTAACATGTTATATAGGAGTACTTCAACTTGATTATTTCCATCAAAAATTCTACTCACAAAAGTTTCTAATACAGTGCTACATTAGGCTCTTTAAAGGTAACATATAGAAGAAACATTATTTCAAAAATTTAAATGATGGCCAGCATTTAAAGTTCTAACCTCTTCACAGTATGTTTTTATACTACAAGTCTGAGAATCTCTTCAATTTTTAGAACAACTTTTAGAACACTATGTGACAACTAGCCTTTAGACATGGAGTATGAGTCTTCTAAAAGTCAAAAAATGCAATGCACTATTTGATTCTTACATGTTAAATTTAATTATTTCACCATTAAAAAAGCCATCTGCCTAAAAATCATGCAGCAATTTACAAATGTTAAGAATTCCCAGCACAGAGTGAAATTCAAGTATCACTCGAGCCTCTTAATAACCATGTCATTGTACTTCATTTTATACAAGGAACAGATTTTACCTTCTTTATCTTTTGCTCCTACTGCCAGGCCCACAACTTTGGGTCCAGCCCCAAAAATCTGAAGTTTCTTCAATTCTGTGTTCCTGTTTACTTCTCCAGAGTCTGACTAAAAATGAATAAACAAAATGAATATTAGCATAATTACCCTGAATCACAGTTTTAAGATAGGGCATTGGCCAAGTGGTGATAGTGTATGCCTTTAATCCCAGCACTTGGGAGGCAGAGGTAAGCCGATCTCTATGAGTCTGAGGCCAGCCTTACTATCTACAGAGCTAGTTCCAGGACAGCTAAGGCACAGTACTTTTTAAAAATATGTTATTAAATTTGTTAGGGTGCAATATGGAAGGGCCAGCGGACACTTGCAGGACTTGTTTTTCTCTAATACTCATATAGGCACAGACGGGGTCCAGGAAACCAAACTCAGGCCATCAGCCTTGGTGGCATCTTTACCCACTGAGCCATCACTTTGATCCAATACTACTGATTATTATACAACAGAAAGTCCCACTTCTAAATTTGATGACATCTGCCCATCACAGGGAAAATTATGGCTCCCCCAAAACAGCCATGTTAATACCTGTTTGTTGCTGATGACATAAGTAAGGGTGGAAATGTTGAACAAGTTTTAATTTAACTGATGACACATTAAGTTTCTAGGAAACCTATGAAATTTTTTTTTTAAATTTCTAATAAAACAGAAAGCTCTTAGGCTATTGAGATGCTTCAATATATACAGGTACTTCCTACCTAGCAAGACTCACAACCTGATCTCAATTTCCTGGATCCACATGGTGGATGGAGAAAATGGACTGCTAACAGTTGTTCTCTGACCTCAACACAAGCACAGAGCAAATGCATACCCAGGGCCCTTCACACATGCACATACATAAATTAATGCTTAAAAAGTTTCTTTTTCATCTGGGTGGTGGTGGTGGTGCATTCCTTTAATACACACACACACACACACACACACACACACACACACACACACACACACACACACACGGAATGAAGGGCTAGGGAAAGAGCAGAGAAGAGTTAGCTAAAACTAAGTATATATGAAAATGCCACATGAAAAAATTACTTTGTAAGCCAACTCAGAAAACTAAAAACATGAGTTTGAAGGGAGGTGTACTGCATGGGTGGATAATACAGCTCCCAGAAGCCATTAAGTTATTAGACAATAATCTCAGTGCTGGACGAAAGATAGTGATCTGAGTAATGTTGGTCAGAGAGGCTCTAGAGGCTCCCAAGACAATACAACCTATTGCTTATATTCAAGCCTAGGCACAAGCACACCTACATAAATATGCACACATATTCAAACACATAGAGAAGCAGGAAAGCTATGCACAGAATTTTTTTTTATTTCTTTAAATCCGTAGTTCTATATGGTATAGAGGAAGCTCAATCTACATCTATAAAGTAACACAAACAGCTGATAAAGAGAGACCCAGCAGTCTAAACCACAAGATAAGCCCATTGTTCTCCCAAGCCCTAACTGCAGTGTGACCATGTGGTGTTCATTATCCTGCAGTGCTAGTATTAGAGAAGAAATCCAGTTTGTAATTCCTCACTATCTTGGAAAGCTATATAGCATAACAACCCGAGTTATGTCCTGGGACACACGTGATAAGAGAACTGACTTACATATACATACCTATGGTATGTACACACACATGCATGCACAAAAAACTTTTAAATGTGCCATGGACATTGAAAAGTACCTGAGACTTGACACGTCTTGTTCTCTTTGATGGAATATTCATTCTTGTTCCCCGCTCTGATGAAGGCTGGATATCAGTGCTGAGAACCTCAGCCTCAACTTTTTCTTTAATATCTAAGTCAGGCATTTGTACACCCTAAAAGAGAAGTACATAAAAAGAGAGAAAATTTGCTAATAAGTTTGAGAACAAGTAGAAAATTAGCAAATTTGGTCCAATAAGTTGCTAACACTACATGATAACAGATGGCAGTCCTGACCTCAAATTCAACTATAGGCTCAAGAAATCCCTAACAAAGCCAACTTTTGTTTTGTTTTTCAGAGTGTCTTATGTCTTTAAGGTACTGAAACTGTCTTGGAACTGTCTATATAGCAGAGAATGATTCTTAAGTTCTGATCCTTTTAAGATTATAGGCATGCATCAGCACACCAAGCTACCAATGAGTTTTATTTGTTTGTATTTTTAAACATTCCCACCAGGATTTTTTTTATGGAAATTGAAAGCAAACACTAATATATATGTAAAAATGCAAACTGTTTGAAAATAATAAAAAGGGAAAAATTAGAGAACTTACACTAGGTATCAAAATTTACTATAAAACAATACTGAAGATAATGTACTAGGGGCTAGAGATGTCTCAGCAGTTAAGACAGAGTACCCAAGCATATTTCTCAACTGCCTATGACTCCAGCTCCTGGATAATCCAACCTCTCTGACCTCTGTGGGCACAGAGGGTATATATCTGTACATATACAGATATATATAAACAGGACTGAAGAGATGGCTCAGCCACTAAAAACTAGGTTCACAACAACCAAAACTGGACATGAAAAAACCTTTACAAGACAAAAAGTGTAATATTGGTAATGGGGTAGACATATAGAATTGTTCCTCCTATCTGTGAGGTATTTGTTTCAAGTTCCTAGTAGATGTCTGAAATTGTGGAGTGCTGAATCGTATATGCCTTTTCAGTAAATTTACAGTTAGAATAAACTTTTAATTTAATATTTTTTTTATTGGTTTACATATTGATCCCTATTCACTCTCCCTCCTCCATCTTCCCATGCCTCCCTCTGACCACCCTCCCCCCAATCTCATCCTCTATCCACTCCCCAGGGAGGGTGAGGCCTTCCATGAGGGCTTATCAAAATCTGTCAAGTCATTTGGGGTAGGGCCTAGGCCTTCCCTGATGTTAGAATAAACTTGTAAACAGCCAGGCATTAGTGGCCCAGCATTTGGGAGGTGGAGGGAGAGGCAAGTGATCTCTGAGTTTGAGGTCAGCCAAATCTACAAAGCAAGTTTTTGACATCCAGGAGTACACAGGGAAACCCTTTTTCAAAAAGGTCCCCAATCCCCAAAAAATAAACTACAATAACTCTACATTTCTTTATGCTCCAGAGCAAGAAAGTCTTAAAAAATAGTTGTAAACACACACACACACACACACACACACACACACACACACACTATAAAAGAGAAAGAAATAGAAAATTCAAAGACATCACTATAAAACTGTCAAAACAGACAAATTATCAAAAATATTTACAAATAATGTATCTGAAAAAAGATGTATCCAGAATATCAAACCCTTACAAGATTAATGCAAACAGATCAATTTTTGTTTTCTTTTTCAAGACAGGGTTTCTCTGTAATGTTTTGGAGGCTATCCTAGAACTGTAGACCAAGCTGGCCTCGAACTCATAGAAATTTGCCTGCCTCTGCCTCCCAAGTGCTGAGATTAAAGGCGTGAGCCACCAACACCTGGCTCAAACAGCTCAATTTTAATGAAAAAAGATATACTTAGACACTTCATGAAGATGACATCAGTAGAGGGGAGCTGAGACAGTTCAGTGGTTCAGCGTATATGCTTCTGTTACAGAGGACCTGGGTTCAATTCCCAGCACACATAGTAGTTCACAACCCTCTGTAACTCCAGTCCCAAGGGATCTGACATTCTCTTCAGGCATCCACATGCACCAGTCATGATACACATAAATTCATATAGGCAAACACTATTATACATAAATTACTTTTTCAATGTTTTAAAGATGACTTAAAGATGGGAAAATGGGAAAAGCTAATATAAACATAAAAAGAGCAGTGACATTACTACTCTTTGAAAATGAAAATCAAAACTGCAACCAGAGACTACTACATACTTACAAGAATGTTTTTAAACCAAAAAACTCAACCTTATCAAATGCTAGCTAGAACATGGAGAACCCACATGCCTCTACACTATTAATAGATGAATATAAGACAGCACAGGCACTCTACAAAACATTATGGTAATTTCATAAAAAGTTAATCATAGGACAAGAGATATTTTAGTCAGTAAAGTTAGAACCTTTCAAGCAGAATGAACTGAGTTTGATATCCAGAGCCCCCATTACAAACCAAAACCAAAACCAAACAAAAGCCCAGCAGAAGCTGGACAAGGTGAACATGTGATTGCTTGAGGGTTTTGGCTAGCCAGTAAAACCTACTTGGAAGGCCAATGAGAAAGAAGAACATTCAAGATTGACCCACTATACCACCCAAAAAAAGTTTTAGAAAGTTATAATATAAATGAGAACTCAGCTAGAAGCTTTCTTTAGATTGGCTAGTTTTCAGTGTTGGAAGCTGCTATACAGGCTGCTGCAGGGACTTATCATCAACAATTTTACTCAGTATGAATCCTGCATGCTTCACTACCAACTTGCCAGACATGAAGGACCTATTAGTATAATAATGGCATGACAGCCACGCTGGAAACCAATCACTTCATGCTTCACTTTGAAGACTTTCCACAGAAGGGAAGTCACCTTTGACATACACATAATCAAAAAGCCTATGTCTGGAAAGGTGTTAGACCCTACTGAGGAATGTACTGCTGTTTTGCTAAATGGTCAGGACATGCCTGCCACATTGAAGATCATGTATTAGTGTTGTGATGTGCTTTGATCAGAAAAGCTTCTTTTTGCAGTGTGGTGGTTCCTGCAAAGACTCGTAACTAGTCAAATTACTCTTGAGAATAAGAGGCTATTTAAAGCTCAGCCTCAAAAAGAACCTCTGAAATGCCCATTTTCAGGTTTAGACAACATTAGAAAAGAGGAGTTGGGGCTAGGCATAAGCAGCTCACACTTTGAATCTCAGCACTCAGGAATGAGAGGCAGGTGGATCTCTATGAGCTGGAGGGCAATCTAGTCTACTGAGTTAGATCCAGGTTAGTCAAGGCTACACAGTGAGACCCTGTTTCAAAAAAGTTGAAACAGACCAAAACAAAACTCAAACCTTTTTTCTGAAATCATGAAGATCTTAAATATGATGACACCCTTCATCCCTTTACCCAGTAAACCACTAGAAATAGCTCTAATTTTTCAACTTTTTCTTCTCAAATTTTGGTGCTTAGAGAAAGCTATGCATAAACATATCACTTACAGTAACTATCACTTGAAGTTTATACTTGTAAACTAAATTTATCCACTCTAAAAACAATGACAAATCTTACCATAAGGCTCACACCAGACTGGAAAAGTTCATATGGGTAGAGAATTCTTTCATAGTGTGACTTCAAAAGAGATCCAGTTCCTTTTCCTGGCAGATATCCCAAGCGGCTACCCACTTTAGACCATTTTTTCTCTTTGGTGACTATTTCAAAACCTCCTTTGCTGGCAACAATCTGAAAAGGAAATGGGAATTCTTTAGGGAAAGATGTTAGTTGCAAGCATCCTAACTTCTATAATCTCAAAAAGATAAAAGCGCCCAGCTCCCCCCCCCCCCAGCAGCTGGTGGAGTGTTTGCCTAGTATGCATGAAGCATTGTTAGTCCCCAGTTCCAGAAAAGCTGGGTGTATTAGTATACATCTCTAATTCCAGCTCTCAGGAGGTGGAGGCAGAAGGACTTCTGACATTCAAGGTGATCTTTGGCTACACAGTAAGTTGGAGGCCAGACTGGGATACAGGAGATCCTGACTTTAAAAATAAAAATGTAGGCCAGCAAGATGGCTCAGAAGGTAGAATCTTGCTGACAAGCATAATGATCTGTATTCCATTCCTGGAACCCACATCGTAGGAGAACCAGTTCCTACAAGTTGTTCTCTGATCTCAACAAACACTTCATGTCCAAAATTGCATGTACACATGCTGGGAAATGAACCCAGATCCTCTGGAATATCAGCCAGTGCTCTTAACCGCTGAGCCATCTCTCCAGTCCCCAAAAGACAATTCTTAAACAAAACTTTTAGGGGGCTAGAGAGATAGCTCAGTGGTTATACTCAACCGCCACACAACTGTGAGGACCTGAGTTTGCTACTCACACCCATGTTACAAACTAGGTATGGTTTCAAGTGTACCTGTAACTCCAATGCTGTAGAGAACAGAGACAGAAGGATTGTCAGAGTTTGCTGGTTCACAGTCTAGTCAAAAAACTAAGTTCCAGGCTCAAAGATTTAGTTTTCAGGTTAAGTTCCAGGTTCAATGGTTTATTTTTCAGGGTTCTGTCTCAAAGGAGTAAGGCAGTGGTTCTCAACCTCCCTAATATGGCAACTCTTTAATACAGTTTCTCATGTGGTGATTCCCAACCATAAAATTATTCCGTTGCTAGTTTATTATTGCAATTTTTCTACTGTTGTAAATATCTGATATGAAAGTTATCTGACATGTGACCAGTGTGGGGGTTTGCCCACTGGAGTAAGGCACAGAATGATAGAGAGTAACACTCAATGCCCTCCTCTGGCTTCCAAATATACACATGCAAACACACACAAAAAATGTATGGGTCAGGTCTGGTTTTTTTTTTGGGGGGGGGGGGGGGGGTTGGTTTTTCGAGACAGGGTTTCTCTGTATTGCTTTGGAGCCTGTCCTGAACTAGCTCTGTAGACCAGGCTGGCCTCGAATTCACAGGATGCACCTGCCTCCTGAGTGCTGGGATTAAAGGCATGTGTCACCAGCATTTGGCCAGACATGCTTTTTTTATGCCTATGTAAATTTGATGAAACTGCCAAGACAGGGTTGGGGACATAGTTCAGCGGGTTGTCATCTAACCTCCACACATGCACTGTGCTATAAGCATGTGTACAGACACACAAAGTCTGAGGCCAGCTTGGTGTAAATAGAAAATCTAAGGCCAGCCATATAAGGAGACTCTGTCTACAAAATAGAATGAATGAACTGATCTTTAAAAAAATAAATAGACAGGCGACAGTGGCCCATGCCTTTAATCCCAGCTCTCGGGAGGCACAGGCAGGCAGATCTCTGTGAGTTCAAGGCCAGCCTAGACTACATATAACATGAATTCCAGAACAGCCAGGGCCATTACACAGAGAAACCCTGTCTGAAAACAAGCAAAACAAATTAAATATAAAAAAAATATTATTTAAAATTCTTTATTTCATGAATCACAAGCCTCTGCTCAATTTCTTCATGGGAGGACCTGACACACAAACTAAGAATGTACTCATTATCTTGTATTTTTGGGTGTGAGCCTAGCCTTTAACAGCTGAGCCCTATCTCCAGCCCGAATGTACTCATTATCACTGAGCTACATTTCAGCTCCTATTAACCTTCTAAGTCAAGCATTGGACTCACCTTGCTTAAAGCATACAAATCCAGGATTTTTCTCTCCACCACAGGGATCTTCAATGTAGATCCTTGAAGTTCCCAAAACTTTGCCAGTTGATCCAAGAAGTCCAATCTCACTCTAGTCATTGCCTAAAATTATTAAAATACAGAAATCAAAATTACAAGGTTGGTATACCATTTGTCTAGCATGTTCAATGCCTTAGATTCAATTTCCAGTACGTAGAGAAGAGAGGGAGAAAGCAAGGCCAGCAAGGGTGCTTAGCAGGTAAGAATGCTTGCCACCAAAGTCTGATGACCCAAGCTCAACACTTAGATCTCACAATAAAAGAGTAGGATCTGAGTGTTGAACTTGAGTTGTCTGGCTGAGTTGTTTGGCTAACTGAAAAATTTTGGTAAACTAAATGTTAGCAGGCTTGAACACAGAAAACAACCAACACAGCAGAGTTTCTTCTATGGAAGCACAATGATAACTGAGAATAATGATAGAGTATATCAAGTTGTAACACTTCAACAACTAACTCACTGACCAACAAAAAGGCCTGAAACCCTTTGTTATCTTTGTCTCCAAAGTTATCAGTGCCCAAATTATTATTCCTACCTCAGTTCCACCTCTTTCCCCATCAGCTGTCCATGGTTGCTGTCTCTCTTACTTTAAGCTAATTATTATTATTTTTAAAAGATTTACTTACTTTTATGTGCATTTGTGTTTTACCTGAATGTATGTATGTATGAGGGAGGGTGTCACATGCTTTAGAACAGGAGTTCCAGACAGCTGTGAACTGCCACGTGGGGCCTCTGGAAGAGCAGCCACTGCTCTTAACCATTGGGCCATCTCTCCAGCCCAAGCTACCTTTTTAAATAAAGTTCTTTGCTAGATGTTAAAAGGAAGCCTCTCCTTCCATTTAAGGCCCTGTTATGCTGTTTTTTGGTTCATTTTTGTTGTATTTTAAGTGAATGGAGTAGTAAGCCTATGGATAATAGAAGAGGGCATCTGATTCTCCTGGAACTGGAGTTCCAAATGGTGGTAAAGTACCATGTGTATGCTGGAAGTCCAACCCAAGGCCTCTGAAAAAGCAACAAGTGCTCTTAACCAGTAAGCCATCTCTCCAGCCACTGTTCAGCTATTTTAAATGTAATTCTGTTTCTTTCTAATGCTCTCCTAACTAAAGGCACAATCATGTTCTATAGGCCCCTCCTCCTAATAAACTTCATTCCTCCTAAACAGTAATTATTTGTCAGCTTCTTTCCTGAACCAACCACTGATACCTCCATTTTTGTATCTAACAATATGAAAAGACCACAATGAAATCCATTATTTTGTATGCTATCTAATATAAATTTAATTAGGAAAACAAATTCCTGAGTTTGGAGCTGAGCATTACAGCAAAAACCTTTTGTAACCCAAGCACACTCAGGAGATTGAAATAGGACTGCCATGAGTTCAAAGCTAGCCTGGGCTACATGGTAAGTTCTAGACTAGACCATTTCGGTTACAAAGAAAGACTGGCTCAGGAAGGTGAGAGACTAGGAAAAGGGGCTGGAGGAAGTAGCTCAGTTGGTGGAGTGCCTGACTAGCTTCTTGAAGACAGGGATCTTCATCATATAAACTAGGCATGGTGGTGCACACTTGTGATTCCAACACACAAGAAGTAAAGGCAGGAAGATCAGGAGATTCAGGTAGTCCTGGGCTACGTATCAGCTAAATGACATCTTGGGCCACATGAGAACTTGTATCAAAAAAGACAGACAGACTTCCATTTCTCTATAAGCCCTGGATTTTCTATTATGAAAATATGTTTTGCCTGTCTATCTGGATGGTGGTGGCACATACCTTTAGTCCCAGCTCTTGGTGGGATCACAGTTCAGTGAGTTCAAGGACAGTCAGGGCAATTACACAGAGGAAACCCTGTCTCTATATAATCTTTTTTTTTTTTTTTTTTTCTATCATCCCAGTTAAATGAAAAAGGAAAAACTGTAATAGCTACTTGAAACAGTCTTAAATTTTTTTTTCATGAATATTAAGTAACAATTAGTTTATTAAATCCCAGTCAACACAACCTTTGAGCCCTGGTACATGAGCTTTTCAAAGATCTATTTAAAATCCCAAGACTGGAGCTACAAAGTCATGGTAGAGCATTTGCTTAGTCTGTGTGAAGCTCTGAGTCACAAACACCACCACTTAAAAAACAAAAAAAAAACAAAAAAAAAACCAGAAATATTGGTCTAATACTCACCTCAAGTTCATTCAGACGCTGGACTCTGGGAGTAAAGCGGAAGGTTTTTACTTCACATGCAAATGGAGGTTGCCAATCCTAAATAGAAAGAATTACTCTGGTAACTTAGAATGGATCTGCCACAAATCACAGTACACAGTAATAATACATTAGCATACTTAAATCTCCACTATAAACACAGAAACAGTAATATATACATATTTTTTTTATTTTGGTTTTTTGTTTGTTTGTTTGCTTTTTAGAGACAGGGTTTCTCTATGTAGCCCTGGCTGGCCTCAAACTCAGAGATCTACTTGTCTCTGCCTCCCAGTGCTGGGATTGAAGGCATGTGCCACCATTTCCTGACAAAAAAGCATTATTTTTATAGAAAGTTTTTATTTTAATATTATTTGGAAAAGCAATTCTCAAATCTTATCATCCCACAATACACAATTACAGTTTCTAAGGTTACCCAGGAAGAACACAATGAGCTTGTCAAACAGTGTTCAATAAACACATAGCTTATCAAGTAAAACTTAAAAAAAATAAAAAAACCACATAACCCCCAGTGACTGAGTATGACACATGCCAATAATCCTAGTACTCAGGAAGTAGAGGCAGGATCGAGAATTCCAAGTCAGCCTAGACTACATACATAGCTCAACCATCTCAACAGCAACAACAAAAATCATCTTCGTACTTGCTAGAAAAGAAAATTGCAAATGTCCACATCCAAAAACTGGTTCTACTCTTCACAGAGCATAGGAATCTCATTTAAACAATATCCAACTGACCCAGGTGCTGATTTTCCAGCAACAACTGAACCAAGTTTTTCTCCCATGTTGGCAGGAGTTGAACCAAGGGCCTTGTAGCACTCCCCACCCTAATGAATAAAGAAAACTTTTGACCTTCAGCTGAGTGTATCACTTAACCTCTTAGGGAATTAATTCCACTCGTCAGGGGGCTATTATCTGCTTTCCTAACCTTAAAAAGTGAGGATAATTGTCGGGTGGTGGTGGCACCCGCCTTAATCCCAGCTCTCAGAAGAGGGAAGCCAGCCTGGTCTACAGAGTAAGTTCCAGGACAGCCAGAGCTACACACAGAGAAACCCTGTCTCGAAAAACAAAGTGAAGAAAATTAACCAATTTATAGGAAAACTTGATTATGTTTGATTATATTACAACTCTGAAATTTTTGTCCTTTACTTTCTTACATCAGAAGTAATTAGCTTGGGGGTTCTAGTCTAGTGACATCATCAGGCAGCAAGTACAGCTCCGATTACATTTTAAGAAATCTGAGTAGTAGCCTGCCAAAGTCTGATAAACTGAGCATTAGCGGGCTTGGACACGAAAATCCACAGAAGTGGAGTTTTTATTTTTAGTACGGAAAACACAATGACACGTCAAACACCTTTCCTAGAAAAGGCCCGAGGCCTTTCTTACCCTAACCTCCAACCCAAAGAACAGTATCCGTGCCCAAAGAAGTTCTGGAAGGAAAAGGTCCCAGACACACGGCTTTCTCTCGTTGGACGCTGGACCCGAGAGCTAGTGAGACGGCTCTGGGGTTGAGGTCCAGGCCCGACAATCTGAGTTCGAACCCTGAGACCCACAACGCAGGAGAGAATCGACTCCTACAAAATGTCCTCTGACCTCTCCGCGCGCACGCACACGCTCGCAGACACTCTCTCTCACTCCGTCTCTCTCTAAAACACACGTAAAAGTGGACGTGAAACTACAGAACAAACCAAGGCAAAACATCCTCAAACGTGGCCTCTGAGTGCCAAAGACTTGGGGCGGGGCTGCGGGGACGCACACCGGAACCGCCACAGGGAGGCTCGGGCGAGGGAACGACCCTCCCGCCGCCCCCCGCCCCCGGCCCGGGGTCCGCTACCTTGGGTGGACGGATTTTGCAGATGCCAGTTTTCTCGGCCAAGGGCCGGATGCGGCCGATGAAGCTGAGGGGGTCCGAGAACTCCTCCCAGCTGGGCTCAAAGACCGGGCACTCCGGGGGCGGCACGAACTCCGCCGCGTAGCCCCCCGGGCCCACGCCCGCCACGGCCATGGTCAGGGGTCCTGAAGTGCACAGGCGGGGAGAGGCGGGGTGACGGCCACCAAGCCCTCTCACGTCTCCTCACAGGCACCGCAAAGCATCTTCTCGGGAGAGAACCGTTCCTCACAGAAAAGCCACAAGCGCTCCCTCCGGTCGTTTGTTATTGTTTCCTTCAGGGCTTTTCCTCTCAGGGCCGGGACGCTTCCGGAAGTTAACGTACTGCCAAATCCGTCCGCGCCGCAGGAAACAGAATCCCGCCGCCGCGACCTCTCGCCCGGTCGGCCCTTCCTCCTCCTTCCCTCTCAGGACCGCCCGGCGCGGCTTCTCCTCGGCTTGCCCGCCAAAGCCCTGCGCCCTCCGACCACTCCGGCTGCTGTGAGTGGGCGCTGGAGGCTCCGCGGCCTCTCCTCGAGGACGCAAAGACGAGCGAGAAGCTCTCCCACAGGATGCAGCGCGCGCTTCCGGCGCGCGGAGGAATGTGTAATGCCTCGGAGAGCAGAGGTTCTGTTTCCGGTGAGCAGGTTCCTGTTCCTCTTTGTGTTGGGGACACGAAAACAAGGTGGGCCCTGCCGAGGCCGCTGCACCCTCTCTGTCCTCCGAGACCTGTGTTCGACACAGTCGCCTAACGTTTGGACAAGTTACCAAGTCCTGGCAGGATTTCCGTGTCTCTGTTTTAGTTTTTACGGCTCACCTGACTTGGTCTCTTTTATACGGCGCGCTCACTTCTCCGTGACCGGCTGCTTCCAGGCCATCGACGTCTGTCGTCACACTGGCCGGACTTAACCACCAGCTGCGAATTGCTCTTTCTCACCACACAGGGAGCTAAATAGCTCCCAGCCTTGCTCTCCTCGCTGCTGGAAATCGTCCTCAAACCGTCGTATTTGAGAAGGAGGCACGACCTGAAAACACCTGCCAACTTTTGTTTTTCCTTCGAGTTTGTTGTGAAACTGGTAACCTTGTCAGAAACCTCTACGATTAATAAGGCCGGGCATGATTGCCCGAACATAAGAGTTCCGGTCAGCAAGGGCTTTTTCAAAAAAATCAAGCGGCTCCCAAAAACAGTTCAGGAGAAGTCCGAGCTGCATATGAATTTGAGGCCTGATTGAGCTACACAGGAGACCTTGTCTAAGTAAGAAAATTCCCTGTGTGGTGGCACAAGACTATAAACTCAACACTGGGGGAGGAGATGTAGAAAGAACGCTACAGCTTCAAGGCACTTCTGGTTCCAGACTGAGTTCTAGATCAGTCTATAGGTGGCAGGGTCTCGGCTGCTAAGGGCAGTTGCCACAGGCCTGACAATCCCTGGAACCCATATAGTTGAAGGAGAGAACTCCTGAAAGATGTCTTCTGACCTCCACACGGGTCCACACAAATACACATACACATTCACTTAAATAAATAATGAGGGGAAAAAAGAGACTAATGGTAAAAACCCTTTCTCAAAAAGAAAAAAAGGGGTGGGGTATTCTGCTAGTCAGAAGACTGGCCCACATTCTTAGGAAGGTGGAAAAATGGACTCTAGTTAACTCACTTTTCTGGTCCTAGAAATTGAACCCAAGTCCTTGAACATATCAGGCAAATGTGCCCCTGAGATTAACTCCGGCCCAGTTTCCATTTCTTGCTTTAAAAAAAAAAAGGTGATGTACAAACAGATGTGGACACAGATATGACATTGTACACAAATAATAGTTTTATCACAGGACTTAGATTGTTTAGGACTTTATCTGAAAAACAAAACTACACATAAAAAGCAAGAAATATTGGAGTTCAAAAGTTAAAAGTCATCAAAATAATTTTTTTAGTTAAGCATGCAGTCAAAGTATAATGTTATCGAGCTGGAGTCCCTGGGTTTGATTCCCAGCACCATATAAACCAGTGGTAGAGCACACCTTTAATCACAGCACTTAGGAGACGATAGAGACAGAAGGGTCATAATTACAAGATCATCCTCAGCTATCTAGGGCAAAATAAATCATTTCAAATTCTGGAATTCAAGGCCTAAGCCCAGCACTTCTGTCATTTGAAATATCACATTGGAAACTTGGGGCTCTACGTATCAGTGAGCCATTGAACTTGACATAGACAGAAAGCTTCAAATTTTAAGCTTTCCAAAGTTTAAGCTACCATGCGTTGCAGAATTAATCCTTTTTTATATCCTCTTTTGTTTTGTTATTGAGACCCAAACCCCCCTTTCCCCACAGTCCTGGGATTAATCCCAGCATGAGCCACCCACCACTCTCAGCTCTTCATATATCCTCCTGATGTTTAAGTACGACTGGCTGGACATAACATTTGAATATATAATCCTTTGACTGAGACATTGACCCCACCCACATCTAAACTACCAAGTAATGGAAATTACTCTCTCCCTTCCTCCTGTATTTATTTATTTATTTATTTATTTATTTATTTATTTATTTATTTATTTATTTGATTCAGGTACTTAGGTAACCAAGGGCTCCAAATTGCTGTTTGGCCAAGAATAACCTTGAACTCCGGATCCTTTTTCTTCCCTTTCCCACATGTTGCTTGAACAACTCCTTAGGGTTTGTAAAGCTTTTCTTAGGCTCACTTTAAACGAAATTGAAGGTTATATCAAATGACAACATATACAAGACACTCTGGGGTATTCCTGTGATCCACTCCGTGATTATGAACGTCATTTATGCAACACATTTCATTAAAGATAAATAATTGAGTTTAGACCAAGTTGTCAAAACCGGTGAGTGCTAACAAGCAACAGAAACTTGCTCCCCACCCACTGCATATATCCAGCCAACTCGCAATGATATGTGCAGATGAAAAACTACACTTCCCAGGAACCTCTGTACCCTGAGGCGCAAGGCAAGATGGGAAGAGCTGCTGGGTGAACAACCGTCCTATTGGTGCGAAACCCGAAAGGCCGCCTAAACTCGTGAGCGATTGGTAGGATTTTGTGGACCCTCGCTGATTTGAGTTGGTTTTCGGTTGCGTTGTCAGAAGCCAAAGTTTGGCGCTTGGTGAGTGTGGTTTTCGGGTTAAATGTGAAGGGATTTTAGGACAGACGTCGGGAAGACAAAATCTGGTGGGATAAAAAACTTCGTAATCAGTGCAGAAGAGAGCAACAGAAGACTGAACCTGGGGTCCTAAGGTGACTTGGGAACCAGTCATGGGACGTTTGTCTGCAAAAGGAGCGGTCTCCCGGACGTGGAGAGCTATAGTAATGAGGGAGCTAAGATCTGGTCAAGAACTGGGTGAACTTGCAAGAGGAAAACAAGATCCAGACGTCCTGGAGATGGATGGAGTTCCGGCTCCCTCTCCCTCCCGATTCTTTACGCTTCCATTTCCTCGTTTGTAAGATGAGGGATAATGAATTACTTCAGAAAGTACTTATGCGAGTAAATGGAACATTTGGGGGAGGGGGTTGTGGCCAATATGTAGAGTGTTTTCTTAGCATGCCCGTGGCCTTGAATTGGATCTCTTAGACCTCCAAAAAACAGAGATTCACTAACTTATATAAACAGAAGCATACCTGACTTAGAGAGTAGTGTTAAAATGGCTTCTGTCAGCCAGGAAGATGGGTCATTGTAGTAGAACTGTAAATACAACCACTTTCCAGTGAAAACACGCTTTTAATTTCATTTATTTATTTGTTTATTTATTTGACGGTATCTAACTCTGCAGCCCAGATAGGCTTGGAATTAACTGTTTATACCAGACTGTCCTCATGGCAATACTCCTGACGCAGCCTTCCAAGTGTTGGAATACAAGTGCACAAGCTATGGTTAGATCATCCTAACAGACCATTTTGTGGAGTCTGCCTTCCTTCCTTCCTTCCTTCCTTCCTTCCTTCCTTCCTTCCTTTCTTCTTCCTTCCTTTCTTCGAGACAAGGCCTCTCTGTGTAGCCCAGGCTTGCTTGGAACTTAAAACTCTGTAGTCGAGGCTGCCCTCCATTTTGGGTGATCTTCTCCACTGCTAAGTTGTACTGATACAAGTCACCACAATTAACTTGATAGATCATTTTGAATGGAAAAAGCTCAGGAAAAAGATGAAGGAAATAATATTTCGGAAACATTTTACTTACAAAATAGTCTGAATTAAGTGAATTTACTGGAGTTGTGGAAGGAGCTGTATTTCAGCTGCCAGGGAGCTCATGAACAGGGAGTATAGAACTAAGAACACTGGGTCTGTCATGATGTATAGGCTTTTAATTCCAAGTTGCAGAAGGCAGAGGCAGGCAGATTTCTATGTGTTTTACTTTTTTTTTTTAAAAGACTTTTTTTTTTTTATTTACTAATTAGGTATACAACATTCTGCCTCCATGTATGCCTATAAACCAGAAGAGGCACCAGATCTCATTATAGATGGTTGTGAGCCACCATGTGGTTGCTGGAAATTGAGCCCAGGCCCTCTGGAGGAACATTTAGTGCTCTTAACCTCTGAGCCATCTCTCCAGCCCCTTCTATGTATTGTAGACCAACCTAGTTTACATAGTTCCAAGCTAGCCAAAGCTGCATAGTGAGATCCTGTCTCATGAACAAACAAAAAGGAACATTTTGTAGAAACAGGATTTGTTTAGGGGTGATAGAAATAAGAAGGGAGAGAGAGGTTTGACTCTTAAATAGAAAGTTCTAGGCTTTCTTTAATATGAGGCTATAAGTAGCCACTGATCAATTTATACTTCTTTTTTGCTTGCTTTTTTGAGACAGAATTATCTGGTATCATGTAACTCTGGTTGTTCTGGAACTCAGGAGTGGCCTATCTTTTCTCTTAAACAATCATTAGACAGCGGCTGGAAAGATGCTTCTATGCTTAAGAGCACTGCCTGCTCTTCCTAGGGACCTGGGTTAGCTTCCTAGCACCCACATGATAGCTCACAATTGTCTGGCCTCCTAGGGCACCAGCATATATCTACCTAGTACACAGACATACTTGAAGGCAAAACACTCATAGACATAAAATAGAATAAAATTAATACATATATTTTTAAAAATTATTAAAACTGCTTATTAGAAAATATAAGATGGCTCAGTAGGTTAAGGTGCTTGCTGCTAGGCCTGAGTTTGACCCTGAAATCAGTGGAGGAAGAAAGCTGACTCTTAGGTGGTCCTCCAGCTACACACACACACACACACACACACACACACACACACACACACACACACACACACACAGATATAGGCACACATACAAAATTGCAAATAAGTGTATAGTGGCACCCACCTATGTTATCTCAGCACTTGGGAAGCTCAGGCAGGAGGATGGATTAAAGTCCCAGACCAGTCCATATTACATATTGAGTCCCACATCAGCCTTGGCTACATAGCTAGATACTTTTTCAAACCAACAAAATGAAAACAAACAAACAAAAAACCCACAAGGGTTAGAGCGACAGCTCAGTTGGCAAAGTGCCTGCTTCACAAGCCTGAAGCCCAGAGGGTGGGTCTTCAGCATCCGTGAAAAAGCCCTCACAGCTGCTTATGACAGTCACCCCAGTGCTGGTTGGGTATGAGGAAGTGATGGGGAAGAGGAGGGAGGGAAGGATTGGGGAATGTGCTTTTCTGTGAAAGGTGGGTCCCTGAAGCTTATTGGTTGGCTAGCCTCTGGAACCAGCCTCCTACTTCATTGAAAGACCTTGTTTTTTTTAAAAAAAAGTAGAGGTTAGGGAGTTGGTTCAGTAGTCAAGATCACTTGTTACTCTTGCAGAAGATCCCAGTTTGACTCCCAGAACCTATATGGTGGCTTACAAACATCCATAACTTCAGTCCCTGGGCGTGTGACACCCTTTTCCAACCTCTTTGGGCACCCAGCATCTATGTGTTGTTCATATACACATGCAGAAATACACTCATACACATAAAAATAAGATAAATCTAAAAACATTTTGGGTGTTTTTCCCTTTAATTATAAGTTGGAGAAGCAAGAAGGCATCCAGTGTTGGTCTAAATGATATGTTTCCTTCAGGAGTCAAATATGGTATTGCTGAGGATGGAATTAAGCTGTGTAGCACATATGTATGTATGTATGTATGCATATATATATATATATATATATATATATTTTAAACACTTCCTGGTCCTCATTATCAATTTTGTGTATTTGATAGGTGCGAATAAGACAGAATGAACTTTACTCCGACACACACACCCATCTGCAGAAAGTAAGATATTTGCTTATTTTTGAGTTTTAACTAATTGATACTTCTATAGGTTTCATCCAGTCAGTATAGGAGCTCCTGGGACATCATACTTCCTATGTCTCAGTTCTCTATTCTTATTCAGAATCTAGAGTTTAAAGTAGCCTTACCAGTGGTGGTGGCATGCTCCTTTAGTCCCAGGAGGCAAATGCAGTTGCAGAAGCTGGAGATTGTGAGATCTGATGTTGTTCCTGTTGCTATGAATCTATCTTATACTAGGTTTTCTGATGGGTACTATGTCCCATCCATTCATATTGTTTTTATTATTTATCTATTTTGGTTTTTTGAGACTGTTTCTCTGTGTAGCCCTGGCTGTCCTGGCACTTTCTCTGTAGACCAGGCTGGCCTCTAACTCAGAGATCTGCCTGCCTCTGCCTCCCAAGTGCTGAGATTAAAGTCCTGCACCAACACAACCTGGCCTCCTTTTAAATTTTTTTTCATATTGTTCTTTTTTTTAAATTTAAATTAGACACAATCTTATTTTACATATCAGTCCCAGTCCCCTCTCCATCCCATCCTCTCATGACCCCCAATCCCCTCCAGCCCACCCTCCATCCACTCCCCAGAGAGGGTGATGCCTTCCATGGGGGATCATCAAAGTCTGTCAAATCATTTAGGGCAGAGCCTAGGCCTTCCTCTGTGTATTTAAGCTGAGAGAGTATCCCTCCATGGGGGAATGGGCTCCCAAAGTCTATTTGTACACTAAGGATAAATACTGATCCACTATCAGAGGCCTCCTAACTGTCACCCACATTCAGGGGGCCTGGTTCAGTCCTATGCTGGTTCCCCAGCCACACAGCTGGGGTCTGTGAGCTCCCACTTGCTCATGTGAGCTGTTTTTTGTGGATTTCCCCAGCATGGTCTTGACCCCTTTGCTTATCACTCCTCCCTCTCTACATCTGGATTCCAGGAGTTCGGCTCAGTGTTTAGCTGTGGGTCTCTGTTCATTTGTCTTTAAAATGCCCCTTTTAGTCTTTAACATTTTAGATAACATTTTAAGCCATTGATGGTTAGAAAACAATTCACAAAATTTTACACTAATCTTTTGAATCAAACTTTCAATGCATATAAAGCATTTTAATTATCAGCACTTTATAAGAGCATAAACCCACTGTAATCCCAGCACTTGGGAGGCAGAAACAGGTAGATCTTTGTGAGTTCAAATCCAACCTGGTCTACATAGCCAGTTGAAGGCCAATCAAGGCTACATAGTAATACCCCGTGTCACAACAAAACAACCTGGGGATGGGTGGGTGGTAGCATCACTCGTGAGGCAGAGGCAAGTGGATCTCTGTGAGTTCAAGAGCGTGGTCTACAGAGTGAGTTCCAGGACTGAAAAGACTGTTTCACAGAGAAACCTTGTTTCAAGAAACCAAAAAACAGAATCCATAAACCCTTTTATTAAAAAAAAAAATATGTTCTACAAGTATTCAGAGGATTTAATATATGCTTTCTAATTCCTCATAGAATAATAATTGCCTCCAAACGTGGTGCTGCCCCTGGCTTCAGTGATCCCAACAGGTGGAAGGAAATGACAGACTCAGTGGAGTCAACTCCCCTGCCTTCAATCGAGGATCGGCTGGCTGTCCTTTGCCCTTCTCAGGAGCTTCTGGAGTATTATCAGAAGAAGATGGCTAACTGTGAGGCAGAAAAGGAAGACCTGTTGAAGAAGTTAGACCTATACAGAGAAGCTTGTGAAGGACAGGTAGAAAAAAAAAAGGAGAGAGAGTATTTCCTCTCTGGGAATAGGAGGGTCCTGGAGCTCACTGACCAAGCCTCACTGAATTGTTGCTGAGCTCTCGATTTAATGAGAGACTCAGTCTCAAATAATACTTGGAGAAGCATCAACTTCTGAGTTACACATGTGCCTGCCTGCACACACGCATACACACACACACAGAAAGATGAGACATACGGCATTCTTGGTGCTGTTGTATGTGAAAGGATGACTTACAGGTGGGAACTTTCCAATCACATTAATCCTGTAGCTTTGTCTCTACCTCTCTCCTTTTGTCCTTCTTCTCTCCTTTTTTTTAGTACTAGATATTGAACCTAGGACTTCCTGCTTTCTTGCCAGACGCTCTACCACTGAGCTATACCTCCATATCATCCCTTTGCTTTTTTAGCTCAAATGTGTGGCTAGCCTAGCGCTGCCATTGAAATTCTGTATTGGTGAAACTGTCAGTTAGGAATGTTCCTACATGGGCTGACTCTTCCATATCCATTAAGAGGTTTCCTTTGATACCTAATATATTTTCAACTACTCTACTGGGTTTTTTTTGTTTGTATATTTGGGGTTTTTTTTTTTTTTTTTTGTTTTTCAGCATAAACTTGAATGGAATTTGCAGCAGAGGGAGGAAGAGATTGCTGAATTGCAGAAAGCCCTGAGTGATATGCAGGTCTGCCTCTTCCAGGAACGGGAACATGTTTTACGACTGTACTCAGAAAATGACAGATTAAGAATCAGGTACTGAATAGAAGAAAGGAAATGTTACAATTATAACTCTGAGTTACACTTAAAATGATGAAAGTCATCTACAGTCATTCTCTTTGGTTGTGTTCCCAGGTTGTGTCTTTAACTGAAAGACAGTTAAAACACCAATGAGCAAATTAGTACTATGACAGGGTGGTTACAGAGGCTAGCCCCACAACCAGCTCTAGGACTAGGGTGGTCTTCCAAAGGCAACGGATTCAAATTTTTTTATATTGATATTGACCAGTTGTTGAGTATAGGCTGCCCTCATGAAGGAGGCATACATTTGGAAGAGAAAGCCTTTGTCCAATCATAATTCCTTTTAAAAATTTATTTTCTATTATTGTGTGTATTATCTGATGTTTGTGTGTGGGGTGCGCAATTGCAACAGAGCTCAGAGGACAACTTTGGGCACTTGAATTTCTCCTACATGGCAAATGCATTAATTCCACTGAGCCAACCCACCAGCCCCCAATGATTCTTGGAGAAAGCATTAGCTAATGGGAGATCAGTGTCATGAACAGATGGGTACGTTCCTGCAAGATTTCTGGAGGCGTTCCTGCAAGATTCCTGGAGGCGGGGGAGACTTACTTCGTTTACATTTTTGTTTTGTTGGGGCTTGTTGTATGTTTTGTTTTAATATTGGGGATTGAACCTAGGGCCTCACACATACCAGACAGGTACTCTACTGCCAAGCTATACCCCTAGTTCTTTTTTTTTTTTTTTAATTTATTTATTTTTATTTTATTTGCTTTGGTGTTTTGCCTGCATGTGTGTGAAGGTGTTACATCTTGGAGTTACAGATAGTTGTTAGCTGCCATGTGGGTACTGGGAATTGAACCTGGGTCTTCTGAGCCATCTCTCCATTCCACCCCCTAACTCTTTTTTAAAATTGCCCAGATGATCCCTGAACTCTTTCTATAGCCCAGACAGACTTTCAATTTGGAATCTTCCTGCCTCAGCTTTCAGAATAGAATTATAGGCTTGCCTCAATCAGCCTAGCCCATTTTAAGTATAAGTGTTTAATAGAAGTAGGTACATTTACACTGTTGAACAACCTCTGGAATCTTTTCACATTCCCACACTGAAACTCTGACCATTAAACAATACCTTCTGTGTTTTTCTCCCAGGCCCTGGCAACCACCACTCTAACTACTTTATTTTTTTTTTTTTAACTTTTATTTTTTAGTTTTTTGAGTCAGTATTTCTCTGTGTAGTCCTGGCTATCCTAAAACTTAGTCTGTAGACCTGGCTGGCTTTGAACTCGTAGAAATTCTCCTGCCTCTGTCTCCTGAGTGCTGAGATTAAAGGTGTATGCCACAACCACCCAACCAGAAAGGACATTCTTTAAATAGAAATGGTTACTTACCTTCGGTATATAATGTCTACTTTTTATGAGAATTGCAGGGAACTGGAAGACAAGAAAAAGATTCAGAATCTGTTAGCTCTTGTGGGGACAGATACCGGGGAAGTGACCTATTTCCATAAGGAGCCTCCCAACAAGGTAAGTACTCTTTGCTGCTATGTTATGATGAGAATGGCCTTTACAAGACACAGCCGAGAGTCCGTAGTCAGGACATCTCGACTTGTTAGAGATGCCACTTGGAGAATGGCCATGGACTTAGCCAGCCAGAATCTACTTTAGAAGCTTTAAAGCTTTTTTTTCTGAAAAACTGTCTGAAGATTTTTTTTTTCCTTCACTACTAAGAAACCATGCTGGGGGTGCTGGAGAGATGACTCAGAGGTTAAGAGGTCTTCTAGAGGACCTGAGTTCAATTCACAGCAACCACATGGTGGCCCACAACAATTTATAATGAGATCTGGTACCTTCTTCTGGTGTGCAGACATACATGCAGATAGAACACTGTATACATAATTAATAAATCTTAAAAGAAAAAGAAAGAAACCATGGTGGATGGTGGTGGCACACCCTTTAATGCCAGCACTTGGGAGGCTGAGGCAGGCAGCTGTCTGAGTTGAAGGTCACAGAGGTTTCAGAGGAGAAGAATTTTCATATGTTGCCTAGAAATTGTTCTTGAGATATTTTGGTGAAGAATGTGGCTGCTTTTCACCCTTGTCCAAGAGTCTGCCTGGGGCCAAAGTGAAGAGTTTTGGGTTAGTTCTGTTGGCAGAAGAAATCTCAAAACAGCCCAGTATAGACTCTGTCATGTGGTTATTAGTGTTAACTCTGATGAAAACTTATAATGAAAAAGAGCAAACTGAGCAAGTAAAAATACAAAATGTAAGTGAGCCACCCCAATTAAATGTTATCTTTTCTGAGAGTTGCCATGGTCATGGTGTCTTTACAACAGAAAGCCTGACTAAGACACTGCATAAACACTCTGTATCTAAGCTATAGCCCCAGCTCCTAGTGTCTTAAAAATGATTATAACCACAAATTAAAAATGAAAATAATCAATCTATACCTCGGCTCCAGCTATTAAAACATTAGCTATTTCAATTCAGGAATCCAGAGAAGAGGCTTTGGAACAATTTCTTGGCTGTTTCTAGAAGGGAACTGTAGTGGGTCTCCCTCTTCAGCAATAAGGAGAATAGCCTGCTCGTGGCACACAGTTCACTTTCCCTTCTGAACTGAACAGAAAGGAAATTGTTTCCCTGCTTATGCCTCCCATCCCTCAGGGACAGTCTGCATTCTGTGCCCTCGTAGTGGGGCTCAGGGGAATAAGAATCCATTCTTTTTGCCTCAATTCAGATGACTCTAAAAAGCCATTCAGCTTCAGATCCCTCGTGGTATTGGCTGGGACCTGCTGTAACCAGATCACAGCTGAAGTTCTCCGTTTAACCAACCAGACCACCCTTATCTCCTCAGAGGAGCTCTCCTTAGAGTGTTCCCCACAAACATCTGGAAGATCTTCACTGGGCAGCTTGTTTCCCAGCACTGAACCACAGAAGAACAAAAGGAGAATAAAGCTTAGAAGGACACATGTTTAGCTGAGATTGGAGAAGAAAGCAAAAGTAGTCTTTGTGAAGAAGAGTTTTCAATACTTAGTTTCTGTTCAGGCCTTTTTATACTGATTACAAATTAATAATAGTCTTTATCAAAAGCACACAGATGGTGAGACACACTTTAATCCCAGCACTTGGGAGGCAGAGGCAGGAGGATCTATGTGAGTTCCAAGCTAGCTTGATTTATAGAGCAAGTTCCAGAACAGCCAAAGCTATATAGAGAAACCCTGTTTTGCAGTTGGGAGGAACAGGATGGGATGGGACAAGGTCTAAATATGTAACCCAAGCAAATCTGGACTTCAGTAGGTAACCCAGCCTGGCCTCAAACTTGTCATCTGCCTGCCTCAAATATGGGGAACATGGGCACACCACCTTGCTTGGCCGCCTTTACATTTTGTAAAATATTTCTGTATAACATTATCATATATCTCATGTGCATATTTTTCTTTTCATGTCCTTGTCAAAGAGCACCTTACTTTTTTTCTCTCTCTCTGTTTTGGTTTCTCTGTATAACAACCCTTTCTAGCTGTCCTGGAACTCACTCTGTAGACCAGGCTGGTCTCAAACTCAGAGATCTGCCTGCCTCTGCCTCCTGAGTGCTGGGACTGAAGGTGTGTGCCACCACATCTTCCTCAAAGAGTACTTTTCAAAATGTATCTTATTAAGCAGCCATATGGTTTTATTTATTGTTAGTTTATATTAACACTGGATTTTATCCAAAAAAATATGTTCCCTCTTATATAAATGTAATGTATTTATATGATTATACCAGTTTTGAGAAAATTTAACCTATAAATGTTGAATCTGTAAAACTAAGGCTAAAACTGCAATTTCACACATATTGAGATTATTTCTATACCTTATTTTCTTCTTTAGGTGAGCATTCTGCAAAAGACTATCCAGGCTGTAGATGTGTGTGAACAGCATGAGCCTTCAGGTAACCACTGCTCTAGAAATCTTCACTGATGTAGAATTGGAAATCCTAATGCAAGCAATTAGAAAGTTTTCCCTACTATACAGAGATAGTAGTGTTCATAATGTTCATACCATACAAGTCTATAACTATGAAAAGGATGAACTATTGTTTAATGCAAGGTGTGTGTGTGTGTGTGTGTGTGTGTGTGTGTGTGTGTGTGTGTGTGTGTGTATTCATATGGAGGCATGTGTGTATGGGTGTGCATTTGTGTGGATGCCAGAGGTCTATGTCAGGGATCTTCACATTTTTGAGACAGAGCTTCTCACTGAACCTGGAGTTCTCTGATTTGGCTAGACTGTGAGCCCTAGGGATGTTCTTGCTTCTGCCTATCTGGTATTGGGGTAATGGGTGTATGGATGTGGCTTTTTATATGGGTGCTGAGGATCTCAACTCAGGCCCCCTTGCTTACACAGCGGGCACGTTACTGACTGATTAATCTTGCTAGCTCTTAGTACAAGTTTCTTTTGCTTTCTTGCTGGGCAGTGATGACACACGCCTTTAATTCCAGCACTTGGTAGGAAGAGGCAGGTGGATCTCAGTGAATTAGAGGCTAGCATGGTCTACAGAGCAAGTTCTAGGACAGCCAGGATTGTTACACAGAGAAATCCTGTCTCAAAAAACCAAAAACCAACCAACCTAACAACCCCCCCCAAAAAAACCCCAAAACAAAAATTCTTATTAATTAACTCAACAGTTATGCATATTTGTAGAGTACAGTGTGACACTGTAATGTGTGTATATATACATTGTGTTAGTGATCAGGGTAATTGATAGTCATCACCTCTTGTAAGTATTCTCTAGCCCTGTCTGCTTCTAGTTACACTGTTGTGTCAGAAAATAGTAGAAGCTACTCCAGCTGTCTAGCTGGACCCTTGCCCCATCAGCCATCCTCCCCCTTTCTTCCTCCACACATACCCAGGCGCTAGTGATCTCATTCCATTTTTGTTGTTGTTACCTTTTCTTTTGAAAATTGTATGGTATGTCATAACTAAAGTGTCTAAATTGAGCTTTTACTAAGAAAATATTCACAACTCCAGAGGGAGAGTCTGCCAAAAGATGAATATGGTTACCCAGGTGAAATGCTGCAGAGCTCCCTTAAGAGATTTCTGCCTGGGAATCAAGCGCTGTAGGTCTCAAGTGTGTTCCTTTTCCTTCCTTTCCTGCTCTCGCAGGTAGAGCAAGCTGAATTCCTGCAGGGTTAGTATTGATGCTTGAGAAGCAGAAAGAAGAGTTGAGCAGAGTTTTTGATGAACTTTTGTTTTCTATTTTAGATCCTAAAGTAAGCAAAAAAAGAGTAACAATAAAAGAAAAGGAAGACATATCTGATCGTTACCAGAGGAACGTACAAACACTCATCCTGCAGGTGATACATTTGTCTCCAGAGACAAAAGTGGTTTCACTCTACACATTTAGCTGTGTGTAATGCACCTTTGCTATTGTATGAAAACTATCTCTTTGCACTTACATTGCATTCAGGCATCCTAGGGACCATGAAAATTGAGATTATTTTTAATGTTTAAGCACTTTTTTTTTCTCAAGAAAAGTTAGAGATAATTTTGTTGTTGTTTTGTTTTGAGACAGGTCTGTCTACACAATTCTGGCTGTCCTAGAGTTCATAATGTAAACCTCAAATTTAGAGATTCATCTGTTTCTGATATTAAAGACATGCACCACCACACCTGGTTTAGAGATAGTTTTAATATAGATTTAAATATGAACATTGATGTAGTAAAGGAAAGCCATATGCAGTGGCATACTCCTGTAATCCCAGCACTTAGGAGAGGCTGAGGCAGGAGGATTGCCATACATCTGAGTCCTGCTAGGCTCTATATAGGGAACACCAGGCCACTAGGGCTACCTAGCAAAACCCTATCTGCAAATATCCCCACTCCTCTAAGAGAGATGATATGGCATTGAGGAGTTCTTTTGGGTTCCCCAAAGAGAAAAAATTCTGAGATACCTGAATAAGTCATGTGGAGGCTTTAATTACTGCCTCCAATTTGTTCTTTTTTTTTTTTTTTTTTAAAGGCAAAAACTGCAATTGCAACATATACAGAAAGGCAGTGTGGACATCTGCAGCAAGCAAATGCTGTTTACAGAAGCAGAGATATAGTGCTTAAGTGGATAGTCAGTTTGCATATCCTTCAGGTCAGGAACACATATAGAATTGATGGCTGGTCCAAAGACCAATTTATACTAGGAATCTATGGCAAATTTACAGTTGATCTGAGTGGTCAGAGACCAGTTTACCTAAGATATTCTTAGCACTGAAAGTATTTACAAGATGTTATAACTATAGTTCATGAGCCCATCACACTACTTCTGGCAGCCTAATACCATACAGATCTGGAACTATACAAAGTTGTGTGTGTGTGTGAGATCATTGTATATGGTGCATATTTGGAAGGAGTCACAGGGATGCCCAAGAGGAGATTTAGGTTTTTCAAGTGAGAATAAATAGCTTCATAGCACTTATACTTTAAAATCATTATTGTCTATTTTAATATTCTAGAATGCTTCTCTCAACCTTTATTTAACATGCTAAGCCCTAACTAACAAAACCATCCTAAAGTGAGAATTCCCATTTGTTTTGTTCTTGTTTTGCAACAAGGTTTCATCATGTAGCCCTGGCTGGTCTGGAATTTGCTGTGTAGACCAGGCTGACCGAAAATTCACAAGAGATTTTCCTGCCTCTGCCTCTGCCCCTCTGCCCCTCTGCCCCTCTGCCTCCTGAATGTTGAGATTAAAGTTGCCATCATGCCTGGCTAGAATTTACTCTGTAATTGGCCTGAGGACTATACAGAGAAGTTTGTCTGAATGACAAATCAACATTTGGGGCTATAATCATTCATTTAGTGCATATGTTCTAAAAATCTAGGAGAATAATAAATCATTATCTCACTACTGGGTGTAGAGGGATTTTTCTTTGGGCTATCAGCTCACAAAAAATGACATGGAAACTTACTATTAATTATAAAAGCTCAGCCTTTACCTTAGGCTTGTCTCATTAGCTCTTACAATTTAAATTGAACCATATTCTTTGATCTATGTTCTTTTTGTGGCTTGGTTACCTTTACTCTGTACTGCCCACCATGCTTCCTCTCCTTCTGGCTGGTAGCCTTTCTTCTTTCCAGAGCTCTCTCTCCAGAAGCCTCACCTATCTCTCCTGCCTAGTTACTGGCCATTTAGCTTTTATTAAACCAATCACAGTGACATCTTTACACAGTATAATCAAATATCTCTCAAATATCAAACTTCCCCCTTTTTGTCTAAATAAAAAGAAAAGAGTTTTCACTCTAACATAGTAAAACTTATACAATAAGAACAATTATCAGGGCTGGGTGGTAGTGACAGAGCGCCTTTAGTCCCAGCACTCAGGAGGCAGAAGCAGGAAGATCTCTGTGAGTTTGAGGCCAGCCTGGTCTACAAGAGCTAGTTCCAGGACAGCTTCCAAAACCACAGAGAAACAGAAACCCTGTCTCAAAGAAAGAAAGAGAGAGAGAGAGAGAGAGAGAGAGAGAGAGAGAGAGAGAGAGAGAGAGAGAGAGAGAGAAAGAAAGAAAGAAAGGAGAAAGAAGGAAGAGAGGAAAGAAATAAGGCGGGGAGTGATTGAAGGAGACACTTTACTCTCATGTCCACACACAAGTATGAACACAGCACAGGCATATACAGTGCACATACACATAAAATGAGGAGTGAGATTTTGTTTGTTTTGCTCCTGTTTGGGTCCCCCTCCCCCATTTTACTTTGTAGGAAGGGCTCACCTTTGGAGACATGAAATACAGGAGCAGGAATGGATAACTAACTCTTTGGTCTTGGCCCATGTAGGTGGAAGCGCTTCAGGCACAGCTGGGAGAGCAGACAAAGCTTTCCAGAGAACAAGTTGAAGGGCTCATGGAGGATAGACGGATTCGAATCGAGGAGATACAAGTTCAACACCAAAGAAATCAAGACAAAGTCAAAGAGCTGACCAAGAGGTGAGCGCCCAAGAATTATGGTCCTAACAGGTGTCCTACTTTTCTGAATGACTTAAGAGGTGGCTCCGCTGTTATTAGAGTACTTACTGTTCTTGCAGAGGACCTGGATTTGGTACCCAGCACGTACATCAGGTGGCTCACAACTGTCTGTAATTCCAGTTCCAGGGGATCTGACACCTTCACACAGACATACAAACATATATTCAGGCAATACACCAATGCACATAAAATAGAAATAAATTATTAAAAAAGGAAAGATTAATAGTTATGGGGACAGAGAGATGGCTTAGTACTTCAGAGTACTCACTGCTCTTGAGGATGACCCCAGTTCAATTCCTGGTCCTTATAGCCTCAGCTCCTCCCATGTTGCTTTAGTTTGTGCTCCAGTCAGACTAATAATTTAAGAACAATTGTTTTTAGCAAGTATGTCACTAGGCATAGTAACCCCTGAGCTGAATGAAGACTTACTCAGACCAAATCCACATTCCCATAATGACTAATGATTAGTGGGCCTGCCTGCCTGCCTTCCTTCCATTCTTTTTTTTTTCCTTCCTTCCTTCCTTTCTTCCTTCCTTCCTTTCTTTCTTCCTTCCTTTCTTTCTTTCTTTCTTTCTTTCTTTCTTTCTTTCTTTCTTTCTTTCTTTCTTTCTCTCTTCCTGTCTGTCTGTTTTTCTGTCTGTGTGTCTTTCTGTCTTTCTTTCTTTTTTTCTTCTATTTAACAATTCAGGCTGTCCTAAAACTCTCTTTGTAGATCAGGCTGGTCTTGAACTCATAGTGATCCACCTGCCTCTGCCTCTACCTCCCAAGTGCTGGGATTAAAGGCATGTGCCGCCATTGCCTGGGTAGTGTGCATTTATAATGGCCCTCCCACCATGTATTGTACTTACATCTTTGTTCCCTAGGGTTTTTCTATTCCGTTTCTGACCTACCCTGTGTCCTACAGTAGCCACAAGATATGCATGTTTCATCCTGGATGATACTTGTTAAGTTGTATCTAACCATTTCTTTTCCCATTAAGCATGCTTAATTGGTTTTTATTTTATTTTTATTTTTGAGGCAGGATCTTACTGTATAGTCCTGGCTGGCCTGGAACTTTTATTTAATGGAGGTTGGCCTTGAAAATGCAGACATCTTTCTGCCTCTGCCTTTCCAAGTATTGGAATTAAATATATCCTCACCACACTGGCCTCATATTTAATATGTATGTGTGTGTATAAGTGTGTAGGGGTGTGTGTGTATATTGTATATAGGTCAGTCTGGGGTGCTGTTTGTTTTTTTTTGAAACATGGCCTCTTACTGGCCTGAAACACAGTGATTAGCCTCAGTTCTGGCCAGCAAGCCCCAGGGATTTGCTTGTCTTCATCTGCTCTGCACTGGAGTTATAAGTGTGTACTACCACGCCTGGCTTTTTCATGTGGGTTCTGGGGAGAAATTCAGGTTGTGCTTAGATAACAAATACTTTACCTACTGAGCTTTTTTTTTAAAAAAAAAATTTATTTTATGTATATGTGCCTACATGTTTGTCTATACACCACATGCATACCTAGTGCCTGGGGAGGCCAGAAAGAGATGTCAGATTCCATGGAAATGGAATTACAGGTGGTTGTGAACTGCCATATGGGTGCTGGGAATTGAACCTGGGTCCTCTAGAAGAGCAGCAAATGTCTTTAACCATTGAGCCATCTCTTCTGCCCCATATTTATTTATTTTTTGAGACAAGGTCTCTAGCTGGTCTCAAAATCCCTATGAATCCAAGAATACCTTGAATGACTTAGTCTCCTGTCTCTGCCTTCTAAGTGCTAGGCTTACAGGAATATTCTCTTTGCCCATTTATGTGGTACTGAGAATTGAACACAAGACCTTGTCTATGCTAGACAAACCCTGTATCTACTGAGTTACATCCCAGCCCTAACTTAATTCACTTTTGGCTTTTGGTTTTTTGAGATAGGATCTCACTATTTAGTTTTGGATGGCCTTAAATTCATAGAGACCTGCCTGTCTCTACCTCCCAAGTTCTGGGATTAAGTCATGCATCACCAGGCCTGGCTGTTTATTTTTTGTGGAGGAGAATTGGGTATTAAACTTGGGGCTTCATGCATGCAAGGCAAGCACTATACCACAAAGCTCTACTCCTAGCTCATAGTATCTGTATCTTTAATTCTGTTTCTGTATGAGTACACTTACCCACGGAGTCCAGGAGAGGCCAGAGCAGTGTGTACTCTCAGCCACTGAGCCATCTCCAGCCCTAATAATGTGTGCTTTTATTTATATTAGTTTTTTTTCCATCCAGTGTGTAAATAGCCATCCTACATTTTGTACAAATCTACTCAGGCTCATGCTCAGTTCCTTCCATTAGTGAATCATCCTGAGGCTATTGTGTGGCCTGAAACCCTTGGCCATTGTTGACTGTCCTTTGGGTGTCTCCCCCTTTTTTTTTTTCTTATACTTTATTTATTTTTGCAATGTTTGGTGTTGTACCTAGGGCTATACACAGGCTAGGCAAGTGTTCTAGTATGTGAGCAAATCATCGTCCCAGCTGTGATACTTTAGCTTTATAGTATTTAATGCTCCAGCAGGCAAGTGCATGCTTTCTATAGTACTTCTCTAGATGTTGATGTTAGTGCCGTCTTCTGAGGACATTCTTTTTTTACAGCTACAAACATCATTTTTTTTATTCCCAATATCAACAACAGTTGTCAGGTCTAATTAATACTTTTGTATTTCCAGTAGTTGGTATTATCCTTGTTCTGCTGGTAAGGAAAATAATCCAGCTATCTTTTGCTCAGGAAAAATATGCATGTTGACATTCAAAATCTGATACAGCATATAAGCAACTATTGAATTATAAGACAGTACAAATTAAAACTGATGTAAGGATTTAGAGAACAGAATAATTAAAATAGGCTATATCATTGACATAACTTCATACAGAAATTGATCTCAAGAAAAGGACAAGAATTCAGCTGGGTATGGTGGTATGTGCCTGTTATACCACTGCTCAAGAGGTTGGGGCAGGAGGATTGAAATTCAAGGATAGCCTAGACAAGTAGCAAGTCCCTAAGACAAAATAAAGAATAAACATTTAAAGAGGGGAGAGGGCTAGGGATATGTTAGCGCATCCCTCTCAATCGAAGATTTTGGTATAGGTCTTCATGGAGGACAGCACAAACACGAGTGAAAACAGCATAGACACAGCTTATCTCATGTTTAAGAACTGGGATTAGTATGCAGTCAGAGTACTGTGGCTCAGGTTTTCTTGGATCGCTCCTTGGGAATAGTTCATACTTACTTGTGCTATGTGTACATAGTACTGTCATCTTCCTAACCTGAACCCTCAAATTAGCACTCAGGAAAGTTTCTGTAAAGTTGAGTCTGAACCAGGGAGTGTGGTAGCAACAACACACTTTACTTAATAAAGCCTGTAAGACTGTCAGTGATCAGACCGTGTGTTTTTTTGGGAGTTCATAGTGTACACTTTTTAAAGAAGCTGTATTTCTCTTTTGGAATAACCCCATATTTCAGCCAAACAGTGTGAGCATCTTCATGCTCACAGTTGTTCCTTTTCTCATAGTCTCCATCATACCCAAGAACTGCTCTACGAGAGCACCAAAGACTTTCTACAGCTAAGATTTGAAAACCAAAACAAAGAGAAGGTATGGATGCTTGAAAAAGACCAATTGATGGCAAAGATTAAGCAGTATAGAGTGCAATGTAAGAAGAAAGAAGATAAGCTTGGAAAAGTTATTCCAGTTTTGCATGAGAGTCATCATACTCAAAATGAGTATATTAAGGTAATGTCACTATTTTCCTGGGACAGTTGAACGATTTCCTTGAGGTCAGAGTTAAGGCTCAGTTGGTAGAATATTTCCATAGCATACAGAGGCCTAGGGTTTCATCTTCAGCACTACATAAAACCAGGTGCCCATGCCTTTAATCCAAGCATTTGGAGATTAGAGACAGGAGAGTCACAAATTCAAGGTCATCCTTGGATGAATAGTGAGTTTGAGGCCAGCCCAAGCTATACAAGACCCTGTCAGAGACTTTCAAAGAGTTTCAAAGAGCCTGTAAATTGTTATATAAGGTCCACTGAGTTCATGAAGCTGATCTAGCAATAAGGTCATGAAATAGATAACAAAGAGACTGATCATGATAGTATTTGAGGATTTGAAATACTAAGCTAGACAGAATTCAAGACCAGACTATGGAGTGAGACCCTCTCTCAAAAAGACAACAAAAATATTACACTTCATTTCATGACTCAATAAATGGACCAGATTTTGGAGAGAGCACTGTATACGTTAGACAGAATCTTTTCTCATTGTGTTTATATTTTAGTGAACAAGGAAAATCATAGTTTATTAAGTAATTTTATATTAATAAGAGAACTATATAACAATTGTATTACTTGTTGGAACCCCACTAGAAGGGGACCTAGGGACACCCTCTTTAAGTTTGGTGCTTTTGCTGATACAGATTAGGGGGAGGGCATTCCTGTCAGAGGGTAAAAGTTTAAAGTCCCCAAGGAAAGTCCCTTGAGGAAAAGGAAGGACATTATCATGGTTGTGAAGTAAACAAGGAGAAGGGAGGACTGGCAGTGTTGCTCACTTTATACAAGGTCCTGCGTTTAATCCTTAGGCCACAAGACAAAAAAAGAAAGCAACCAGGAGTAACTGACATGCAAGCCCTGGAGGGGCTGGCAGAAGCCAGTCATCGTTGGCGGTGCCAGTCAGTATAAGGGATATATATAAACATAGTTCTAATGGTTGTGTCCTGCAAGGGTTGTATAAGAAAGTAACATAGCCTGATGGAAAGGTTCCCTATTGTCTCCTTTTGAATTCTTGAGACAGGGTTTCAGATAGTCAGGCTGGCTTCGAACTCACTGTGTAGCTGAAGATGGCCTTGAACTTCTGATTTTCTTGCCTCTGCCTCCTGAGTGCTGGGATGAGTGCTGGGATTCTGGGTAGGCGCTACCACACCAACACCAGCTTATTATTTTGAGTGGGAGGTTCATTGTTGTGTCCTAGGCAGAACTTAAACCCCTGGGCTCCAGTCTCCAGAGCAGCTGGGTTACAGGTGTCACTTCTGCATATGGATCTGAATTGATTTTTGGTTTTCTAATTTTAAAAATTGCATTTATTTGGCTGGGTGGTGGTGGCACATGTGACACACGCCTTTAATCCTAGCACTCGGGAGGCAGAGGCAGGCGGATCTCTGTGAGTACAAGGCTAACCTGGTCTACAAAGCTACACAGAGAAACCCTGTCTCAAAAAACAAAAAACAAAAATTGCATTTATTTGTGTGTGTGTGAGAGAGAGAGAGAGAGAGAGAGAGAGAGAGAGAGAGAGAGAGAGAGAGAGAGAGAGAGAGAGAGAGAGAGAGAGAGAGAGAGAGAGAGAGAGAGAGAGAGAGAGAGAGAGAGAGAGAGAGAGAGAGAGAGAGAGAGAGAGAGAGAGAGAGAGAGAGAGAGAGAGAGAGAGAGGAGAGAGAGAGAGACTCTTGTGACGCATGGATGTATCATGACAGGAATGTAGAGATCAGAGAACTTGTGGGTGTCAGTTCTCCTTCCACCATAGACGTGCCTTAATTGCTGAGCTGTCTTGCTGGCCCCAGTTTAAGGTTTTGAAGGACTGTTTTTTGGCTTCTCTGTGGAGCACGTGTAATATATGTTGTTGATGTTTCTTTTTTTATATTCAAATGCCCAGGGTTGGCTGTTAATTGACTGTATATCTGAGGATGACCTTGACCTGCTGGTCCTCCTGTCTGCCTCCAGAGTGCTAGGGTTACAGGGCATGAGCACCAGAGCTGGTGTGCTAGATAGGTCTATGTCAAATTGACACAAGCTGGAGTTAACAAATGGGAGGAGGGGAGCAGAGGGCAGCCTCAACTGAGAAAATGCCTTCATAAAAATGGGCCTGGAGGCAAGCTGGTAGGGCGTTTTCTTAATTGTGATTGATTTGGGAAGGCCCATCCCATTGTGGGTGGTGTCATCCTTGGGCTTGTGGTCCTGGGTTCTATAAGAAAGCAGGCTGAGCAAGCCATGTGGAGCAAGCCAGTAAGCAGCACCCCTCCATGGCCTCTGCACCTGCTTCTGCCTCCAGGTTCCTGCCCTGCTTGAGTTTCTGCCCTCACTTGTTAAGAGTAGTTTTTCCCTGTGGGTATGGTCCCACCGCCGCGTCAGCCCCAAATAACACACAGAGACGCTGTATTAGATATAAAGCTGTTGGCCTATTACTAATTTCTTATTGGCTAACTCTGTCTTAAATATTAACCCATTTCTATTAATCTAAGTATTTCCACGTGGTCTCATCTTACCGGAGAGAGGGTCCAGCATTCTATTCTCTGTCCTCCATCTTGAATCTACTTCCTCTAATCTTCATTGTCTCCTAGTTCCACCTATCTTGCTTTCCTATTTGCCAACAGTACTTTATTCATTAACCAATACGAGAAACATGTTTACAGAATGACATTTCCCATCACTCACTTCCTTTAGTGATGCACTACAGTGTGTGGAAGTGTAAGTCAAATAAACCATTTCTCCCCCAAACAATAGGAACCCTAACTAGGACACCTGGGTTGTTTTATCCTATTTATGTACTTATATACACTTGAGGGAAAGTACAGAGAGGAAAATGTAGACATGTGGGGTCCTGGGTGTCTTCTCATATCTGTTCCTACACATTTGCTCTGGAAATCTTTCCCTCCCCTCTTTACCACGGTGTTATTTTGAATTACCCAATGGGGCTGGAGAGATGGCTTAGCAGTTGAGCACTGACTGCTCTTCCAGAGGACATGGGTTCAATTTCCTAGCACCCAAATGGCAGCTCACAACTCCAGGATCCAACACCCTCACACAGACATACATAAAGGCAAAATGCCAAAAAAAATAAATAAAATTTAAAAAAAAGAATTACTTGATTATTATAGTGCTGAACATTAAACGTTTTTATCCCTTTGGCCTACAGTCTCTAAAGGATAAACTAGTGCAAGAGAAAAAGCTGTCCAGCATGTACCAAGAACAGTGCATTTCCTTAGAAGAGGAACTCGCTCGAATCCGGGAGGAAGAGGAAGTGAGGAGGGAGATCTTCAAGGTATGTAGTGCTGTCACACTTGTGACAAGGAGACATGCAGACAGCTCTGGAGACGGATGGTCTCCTCTTCATAAACTCTCCATCACCCATTTTTAGGGTCGCTCCATCAAGATGGGCAAGCACTTACAGATAATGAGAACACGCTATGAAGCCCTTGAGCATCGACGCGCCCTGGAAGTAGAAGGCTTCAAGACAGACATTAAGGCTCTTCGACAGAAGCTGAAAGACCTGGAGAAAATGCTCTATAAGGTACCTTTGCCCCTGAGTTAGGAAAGGAGGGGCTGGGTGTAGAAGGATGGTCAGGAGGGTTCCTCAGGAGGATGGCCAAGGATGTGGTATGGATTTCAGTAGAACATGTGTGAGAATAAGAAGACAGTGGCACTACAAAAACTCAGAAGGATGTGCTCTCTGTGTCTTTAGTTGGACACCAACAGATAAGTATCCTCGAATCCTCTGAATATCAGTTCAACAGGAACACCCTGCTGGGAAAACAGACTTAACCTTACAACCAGATTAAAAGAATTAGGTGTGTTTTGGGGGAGGGGAGCTAGGCAGTTGGCCTACTGAGTAAAGTTTCTGGCTGTGCAAGCATGATGGCCTGAGTTCAGATCCCTGGCACCCACGTGAAATCCAAGCACAGAAACACATCTGTAACCCAGTGCTGAGAGATGAAGGCAGGGCTCTGGGGTGTGCTGTTGGTGGGAGAGTCAAAGCAGTGACCTCCAGGCTCACTGGGAGACCATCTCTCAGGCACACACCTTTGTCCCAGCACTCGAGAGGCAGAGGCAGGAGGAGCTCTGTGATTCAAGACCAGCCTGGTCCTCATAGCAAGTTTCAGGGCAGCCATGGCAACATAGTGAGACCCTGTCTCAGAAACAAAACAAAGCAAAAATGATGGAGACTGACAGAGGACAATCTGAGGTCATTCTCTGACCTTCACTTGTGTGTACATGGGTGAGTACACACACATACTCTCTCTCTTAAAAGAATTGTCTGTTTTTAAAGTAATCAAGTATCTAGTATCTCCAGAGCTTTGGTAGGGAGATTTAACAATCACCACAGGTCCTAAATAGTATGTTCTGAACAAAGTTGATAGACAAAAAGAAACACTTTCTATTATTCTTGGCAAATTTTCCAATAATGTTATTTATTGGTCTTGTTTTTTTATTAACATTTATTTTTTGTGTGTGGATATATATGCCATGGCCCATGAGGACAACTCGTAAGAGTCAGTTCACTCCTTCCACCATGTGGCTCCTAGGGTCCTACTCAGATCATCAGGCGTGGTGGCCAGTGCTGGTCTTTTTGTCTGTTGCTAATTGTTTGTTAATCTCTATCCCAGTGCTTCATTGCCGTTTTGTTTTGTTTCTGTTTTTGAGATGGTTTTGTGTTGTCCAGGCTGTCTTCAAACAGCATATGTGGCTAAGGATGACCTTGAATTCATGATGTTCTGTCTCCTTCTCTGAAATACTTTGACTAATTAAATATTTTTTATTTTTAAAATTAGTCACTGAAGGATTTAGGATTACATTTATCATATGCAAAAAAGGATTTAACCAGTATAGCATGTTCTTTATGACTTGATTTCTCTCCCTTAGCTTATGCCGTAATTCTTTCTTTCTCTCTTTTCTCAACTCTGTAGGCCACAGTGAGTGCCCAAGGAAACCAGGACCTTGCCATTCTGTGTGAAGTTCGTGACAGCAATAGACGAGCATATAAGATACAGGGAGAGCTAAAGGACCTCAAGTCTAAGGTGTTCGGCCTGGAGAATGAGCTTAGACTGTGTTGATGTCTACTTTCTGGGGTGATCAATTTCCTGAAACCTGAGGCATGGTCACCTGTTCCCCGGCAGTGGACATGGAGTTGGCCAGAGTAGTGGTATTTATTTTTATAAAGATGGTATTAAGGACATGATGGCTCACACCTGCAATCCCAGCATTGGGAGACAGAGACAGGAAGATTGCCACAAATTCAAGGTGAGGCAGGTATAGCTTTTGTGATTCAAGGCCAGCCCGGTCTACATAGTAAGTTGTAGGCCATCCAGGGCTACTTAGTAAGACCCTGTCTCCAGAAAACAAAAACAAAAACAAAACATCAAAAACCATAAAAGGAAACAAACAAGAAACCAAAGCAATGACAAATTGGGAGTTGAAAGGCTACGCTTGCACTAACCTTGCTATTTCACTGTTGGGGCATCTGAACTGTAGTCTAAATTACTTGGAGACATTCCTACTTTTCTTTTATATATTGACAGGCTTTTCTGTCTTTAAAAACACAGTAATAGGGGTGTTAGAGAGATGACTTAGTGGGTAAGAGCACTGGCTGCTCTTGCAGAGGACCTGGGTTCAATTCCCAGCACACACATGGCAGCTCACAAATGTAACTGTAGTTCCTGGGCTTTCACACAGACATGCACACAGGCAAAACACCAATGTACGTAAATTAAAAATAATTAAAAAAAAAAAAAAGGTCAGAGGATGGAGGTAGCTTAGCTGGTGAAGTGCTTGTCTAGCATACAGAACCCTGGGTTCTATCCTTAAAGCTGCATAAATCCAGGCTCACCTATAATCAGCACTGGAGAGAGGTACAGATGGGAGGGTCTGAAGTTCACATCCACCCTTGGCTATGTGGTAAGTTCCAGGCTAACCTGGGCAACAAGAAACCATGTCTAAAAAACAAACAAAAAATGATAACAACAATTTAGAAAGCGATGTTTTGGTGAGTTTGGCCAAGTGTCAGTGGAAGAGCTCTTTTCCTGCAGGAGCAAAAGCATTCATTGCAGTGGGTTGCTTCTTGGCAGGGAGGGAAGGAGGCAGCAAATTCCATACACAATAACACTTATTTAGCTGTGTGACTGTGTTGTGAGCATGTCTGAAGTGACCGACACCAGGAAGCAGTACAGTGCGCACACTTTAGTTAAAAAGGTCATCCAAAAAAAGGTGCTACTTTATCTAGAGTGGGTAAAACCATGTTTTTTCCAAAAAATATGATTCAAAGTCAGTATTTTCAATAAAAATGTGTAGTTTAAAATATTTCAGTGTTCTTCAATGTCTTATGCTTGTATGAGTATCTTGGTTTCTTTTTTTTTTTAATGATTTTTATTGATTTAGGGTGGACTTGAGTGCTACAGCACATGTGGGAAGCCAGAGGCGTTCCTTCCCTTCCGTCTCTACTGTGTGGGTTTGAGGATCTAACTCAGAGTGTCAAGCTTAGCAGCAAGTGTCTACCTGCTGAGCCATCTTGCCAGTCCTTATTTATATATTTTAATATATAGTCTGATACCTGGGATATCTACTATCTTCTCTCATCATTCAGCAGCCTGAGACTCTCTGTAAACCACACTCATAGGAAACTAAGTGTAAATGAAATGCTTTGTGCTAGAGCCTGACAAATAGTGTACCACAAAAGGTCCAGCCTTCAGGGGGCTGATAACCTGAAGACACCTGAAGAGTACACCAACAACTTTCACAGACTCCAAGCACCATCAAGATCAGAGTCCTGAGGGGATTAACAGGCTTGGGCAAATCTATGTTCCCTCTTATGAAGCACTGCCCACATCCTGGACAGTGCTGAAGATATAATTAACCAAAGGAAGACTCAGACAGAATGGGATAGACTACCCATCACAGAGCACCTCCCAACAGCAGGGAAGGAGTGAGAGAGGCCAGTCAGTTGTTTTATTTTAAGATTTCATTTATTATATATACAGCATTCTGCCTCCATGTATGCCTCACACTGGAAGAGGGTACCAGATCTCATTACAGATGGCCGTGAGCCAGGGGATTGAACTCAGGACATCTGGAAGAGCAGCCAGTGCTCTTAACCTCTGAGCCATCTCTCCAGCCCCTGCTGGAGTCAGTTTTTATATAACCCTACCCAGCAACTTCCCTCTTTGATACCCAGTGTTATTTTAGCAGCCTGGCTTAGCCCTTCTTGCCCTATCCTGCTTTTGTCTTTTTTACCCCCACATCTACCCTTCCCCTGCAAGAACCTTCTCTCCTTATTCTTTCCATTGCTTTTTCTTTATCCAAAAAACTCCATGTCAAAGGCATAGAAAATTACAGTAGAGAAATTCCAAAATCTAGAGGGAAAGAGGCCCATTAAAGAAAGGAAAGGGAAAAAATTAAAGCATATATAACACCAAATAGACACGACAAAAAGAAACTCTCCATATTGTGTTATAGTTAAACACTAAGTATGCAGAACAAAGAAGGAAACACCAAGTTGCTTTGCTCAAATAAACCTGTTACACGTTTTCAATTTGTTGGTGGAGAAACCTATTATAATGGCCTTGGTGCTGCACCCATCCATTTTCTTTGGGGGAGATAGAGGTGCTGCCAGGAGCTGGCATGTCTTTTTGAGGATTAGATCAGTAGACGCTGCAAGAGAGAACAGGTGTGTGCTAGGCTCTGACTCCCACATTGCAACAAATGTATGGACCAGATGGTTATGAAGTTTAGGGTGGGGAAGCAGATAGAAACAAACAGAGAGCACATCTGTTACAGGAGGAGTGGGTAGTTAGGCTCCTACCATGGTAGGGAGGAATAGCACACAGAAACAAGCAGGGAGATCAGATCTGTTGTGGGTGGAATGTGCAGGTAAGATCCCAGCATGGCCAGACCGAATACCAGGAGAGCCAATGAAAAGAAAAAAGTGAAGTGGACACCTTTGGTGGGCCAAGGACTGCCACTAAGAGAACACACCACATGCAATAGGGTTAGTACAGGGGGATATTAGTACAGGGGGTTATTAGTACAGTATAGTTAGTACAGGGTTATTAGGGGATAGGGAGAGTGAAAAAGGGAAAGGCTGTCTCAAAGTGGGGACATTGAGGGAAGCAGACAGACAGAACAGGGCAGACAAGAGGAAGAAGAGAGGTGGGGGTGCTCAGTCACTGTGGAGAGCTCAGGATCAGTCTCTGGGTGAAAAGGCATCTGGAGCCACCACAACTCAGGCCAAGAAAACCTGGGCTGGTGAGTGCTCGCTACAGAGGGAGGGGCAGGGTGCAGATCTAAAAAAAATTCTGGACATGGGCTGGAGAGATGGCTCAGCGGTTAAGAGCACTGGCTGCTCTTCCAGAGGTCCTGAGTTCAATTCCCAGCAACCACATGGTGACTCACAACATCCGTAATGAGACCTGGTGCCCTCTTCTGGCCTACAAACATGCAAACAGAAGGCTACACAGTAAATAAGTCTAAAAACAAACAAACAAACAAACAAAACCACAAAAAACCTGGGTATAAGGGAGCTCAAACCATTTGTTTTGGGTGTATGGTGTGAGACAGCTGCAATTTGAATAAATTTCACAGCCCACACCCCAGGGCTGACTGAGAATTGGGTTTAGACCTGGAGTTGTACATTTCCAAGCCTGTGCTGGAGCAGAAGACTAGGGCAAAGCATCCCACGAGATAGCCTGGGGTAAGGTAGCCTTTCTTACACAAAGCCCCCCCCCCAACAGAGACTGCCTCTGAGCATATTGGACTTGCCCTGGCACAGCCGTGGCTTGGTAGGGGATCCCAAGGGTCCTGGAACTGGGAAAACATGCCCTGTACCTCTTTAGGTGGTGGCTAGGAAAAGGGTGACTTGCCCTAAGTCAAAAGTGGACCATGTCTGGTGCCCTAAGTCAAAAGTGGACCATGTCTGGTGGAGAGATACAGGGAAAGAATTGGAGGAACTGGTCCACCAGGTAGGGGAATTCACCTCCTTCTGCAGGTTTCTCCACTAATACAGGTAAGCCAGATCAAGTCAACTTGAAAAAGTATAACAACAGCTTTATTTGAGCAAAGCAACTCCCAGGCAGGTTCTCCAGTCCCAGAGATTGGGACCAGAAAAGCCACGTGCCCAAACAAAAGCGAGATTATATAGGTTTTAGTCTAGGGAGTGAGGATGTGTCCACCACAGGCTGGGTTTGTGCCCAGGTATGGTCAAAGGCTGAGCACCTTAGGCAGGAACTTGGGCAGATGCAACTTCAGGGGAGGTGGCTGCAGCAGCCACAAATGTGGAACTGGGCTTTGTTGGAGATTCTCTGAGTGGGTGGGGTTTGGAGGGACAGGAATGGGGCTTTCCCTATCATATAGGGGCAGACTGGAGGTTCCAGATAAACACAAGTCACATACAAAGTCACCCCCCCCCCCCAAATAACAGCTCATGTCTCAACAGAAACTTCAAATAAAAGCCAGAACATGGGAAAATATACTTCAGGTTTGGAAAAACAATGCTTGTCAGCACAGATTAGTATTGTAAGGGTTCAGTGAAACCACCAGACTGGACTACTCAATGGGTAGAAAGAAAAGTTTATTGGGGAACAGACTGCCAGTCACTCCAACAACATGACAGCAGCTTGGCCGGAAAGTGAGCAGGTTCTCTGTAATAGCCAGCAGGATGGGGGGCTTTGAGTTGATAATCGGCTGTTAGATTGATTAATCAGGAACTAGATGCCCTTTGCTCCAGGTAGTTGGGGCAGATAAGGGGACAAAGGAGGTGGTGTGTTTTCCTGGTAAACAGAAGCCTTCCTTAGGAGACTCCTGAGGAATGCTATATAGGCTTCTGCCTTCCCAGGAACAGTCCTTCTGTTTACCTGCTCAGAGTCCTTCTGTTGAGGACATTGTCACCAGCACTGCCAGTTTTAGGGCCTGTATACCCAGGGAAACTATTAAATCGATTAAAAAAAAGAAAGAAAAGAAAAAAAAACTTACTCTAAATAGAGCAGGTGAGGGAATTTATGGCCACTAAACCAAAATCCTTAGCAAATACTGGGAGGGATTCTTGGGACTGAAGAACAGTGAGTGCATCTTAGAGGCTTTATATGCTACAGTGACAGCTAAACAAACATGAATTTGGAAAACACCAACACTCCAAAATCAGCAAAATGACAATAATTAATATACACCTTTCAACAATATTAACGATTTTCAATCACAAGACACTGACTAGCAAACTGGACTTAAAAGCAGGATCCATCTATTTGCTGCTTCCCAGAGACACAAACACCTCACCAAAGGTAGATACTATCTTAGGATAAAAGGTTGGAAACCGTATCCCAAGGAAATCAAACTAGGAAACAGGCAGACATTGCTCTCTAGCATCTGGCAAATAAATAAAAACAAATAAACAACAAAGGAACAAGCTGACAAAAGAACACTACAGTTCTAAACGTATGTGCAACAAATACACAGTGGCCTTAAAAACAAATTGGAATAAACCTACCTTTTGTTTTGAAACAAAAGAGTTTTTCATTCCAGTATTGTACTGAGATGCCCATCCTGTAAACAAACTCTCACTTGTGCCCCAGTAAACAACTCTGATGAACACACACACACACACACACACACACACACACACACACACACACACACACACACACTACACACAGTGCTACAGCCTTGGTACTCAGAATTTAGTAGGAATATAAACACAGGAAGAATTAATCTGAGGAGAAAAAGTGTACAAGGTACAAGCAGCAGAAATTTAAGGTGCCCTATTTGAGCTGATTTGGGGGGGGCATTGAGACAGGGCTTCTCTTTGTAGCCTTGCCAGTCCTGGAACTCACCTGTAGACCAGGCTGGCCTCAAACCCACAAACATCTGCCTGCCTCTGCCTCCTGAGTGCTGGGATTCAAGTTGTGCACCACCACTGTCCCACTCAAACGGAATCTCAAAAGCAGATTCACAGACAGGCAAAGTGTTAGAAACAGAGGGTCACACGTGTGAGGGCCTGGAGAACAGAGGGGAGACGGGAGTACAAGCATAACAGAAAAGTAGCAGACAAAAAACGGTTTGAAATCCACTTAATTCAATTATGAAAAATTTATGGCGTTTTTGGTGTGTCTGTTTATATGTGTATGTATACACACACACACACACACACACACACACACACACACACACACACACACACACACACACACGAAGGCCAGAAGACAACTTTATCTGTTGTTCCTTAGGTTCTGTTAGCCATGGCCACTCCACTCCATTTTGGAAAGCTTTTCAATTTTGTTTAAATGGTGATCATTTCCTGAAGCCACAGTAATCAGCATTCCAGAACTAAAGCCTAGATTCCTACCACCCTTCCTTTTTTTGGTGTGTGTTTTTAAGGCAGGCTTTCTCTGTATTGCTTTGAAGGTTGTCCTGGAAATTGCTCTGAAGACCAGGTTAGCCTTGAACCCACAGAGATCCACCTGCCTCTGCCTCCCAAATGCTGGGATTAGAGGCGTGAGCCTGCAGTTCCTTTATAATGGCTTAAGAGATGCTTATAGCCTGGCAGTGGTGACCACACCTTTAATCTAAGCACTTGGGAGGCAGAGGCAAGCAGATCTCTGTGAGTTCCAGGCCAGCCTGATCTATAGAGCAAGTTCCAGAATAGCCAGGGCTACACAGAGAAACCCTTATTCGAAAAACCACAAAATAAAATAAAAAGCTTCCTTTTCTTTAAAAATAAAGAGAAATAAATGCGAGCTAGGCAAGTTACTGCATACCTGCAGTCCCCAGAGACTCATGAGACCGAGGCAGCACCGTCTGAGCCCATGAACAAGATCAGCCTTACCAACACACACTGTCTAGAAAGAACTTCTGTGTAAGATGATGTCTTTGTCAATGTTCTATTGCTGTGAGGAGGCAACCCTCATAAAAGAAGTGTTTAATGGGGGCTTGTTTAGAGATTCAGAGGCTAGACCACTGTTATCATGGTGGCAGCATGGTGGCATGCAGGCAGACACGGTGTTAAAGAGATAATTAAGTTCTACATCCCCAGTGACACACTTCCTCCAACAGGGCCAACATCTCTTAATCCTTCTCAAATAGGGCCCACTCCCTGATGACTAACAATTCAAATATAAAAGCCTATGGGGCTGTTCTTATTCAAACCACCACAGATGGTGGCTTAGAAGCTGCTTCCCTGTGACCCAGGGAGGAAGAATCAGAATAAGAAAAGATAGGAGGGTCTATTCCAAAGACACAAAGAGCCTCACGAAGACAGTAAGTGGTCCAATACCTATAAAGAGCAGAGAAAAAGACAGGCTGTCAATGTACAGAAAGGAAGGCTCCTGGGTAGAGGAGAGGGGAAGAAAGACTTGTTCAAAAAGCAAGCTGGGGTCCCTTGTGAGAACAGACTGTAGTCCCCCCTCAGGGCAAGCTGACAACTCTCACTAGCCTCAAAACCAGTTGTGAGCATTAGTGAGACAGACTCCCTTGGTGGGTAGGGGGCAATGAAAAGGAATTCCGTGTAACACACACACACACACACACACACACACACACACACACACGCACGCACGCACGCACGCACGCACGCACACACACACACACACACATACACACTTATTAATAGTAAATCTAAAATACTGATGTAATACTGTCAAAGTTGGGTAGATCTGCCATTGCTCCCCAAACCTTACAGCATCCCAAGCAAAGTCACTCAATCCCTGAAATTTATGGAGGGGGCATTATGACTTTTCAATGTGTCCTTAAGTTGGGGCTAGCAGGAAATGCCATTATAGGGCCAACCTGTGGGGTACCCTCACCCTTTATAGATGAGATCGACTGAGAAATTGCTAGGTTGCTAGTATGGCCACCAGCAATTGTGGCCAGCACAGAGACTGAACCCAAGGTTCCTTCCAAAGACAGAAGATCAGTGAAGAACTTTGGCTGCTCTTACAGGGTGGCCCGAAACTGCCTGCTATCCCGTCCTCTGAGGGCATTAGGTGTTCATATGGTGCACATACATGCAGACAGGCACACACACACACACACACACACACACACACACACACACACACACACATAAATAAATAATCTTTTTAAATGAAGGAATGGGTAAATGAGTTATGAAGAAAACGACACAGCTTTGCAAAGGTATCCTGAAAGAGGCTCAGAGTGACTCTCTGCTCCGTCGTACCAGAAACTTCCATGAGTAAAGCTGTGTGTTTGCAGAAAATCTCTTCTGCTCTCAGACCCTGACAAGATGGAATGGAAGCCTGGTATGGGGGACCACACCCTGAGTGACATACTCATTCAAAATAGTGGTGAACTAGATGAATTATTTATGACAATAACTTACACAAGTATAATGTATTTGGGTGATTTTCACACACAGCCCATTCCCCTCTCTCACCCCTCTCCGCTCCTGCTGAGCCCTTTTCCTGCCCAAAAAGTGCCCCTCCCACTTTTACAAATTTGGTTTGGTTTGGTTTTCTGGCTTTTTGTTTGTCTTTGTTTTGTTTTTGGAGACAGCATCTTATTACATAGTTCTGGCTATGTAGTATCTCAAGCTCAGAGATATCTGCCTACCTCTACCTCCCAGGTACCTGTATTAAAGGTGTGCACCACCACACCTGACTGTGGCTTTTTTTCCCCTTGGTGATCCACCGAGTTTAATTAGGTTGTTTGCATGAGCATGGCTTGGGGTTATTTCCTGGAACAAGGACAACTACCAGTGACTGCACCACTAGAAGAAAAGACTCCTCCACCCATAGTCAACGTTAACCACCAAGAGCTCCTCAGGGAGGGGTGGGGCCACGTGAGCCCCTCCCCCATCCAGGACGGACTGCTGCAGCTTTTGTGCAGGTTAACACAGCTGTTAGGAGTTCATATGTGCAACAGCCGTGTCATGTCCAGAAGACAGCTTTTCCCAGTGCTCCTCCCATCCTCCGGCTCTCAAATTTTCTCTGCCCCATCATCTGAGGTATTCCCTGGGCCTTGGAGTGGGTGACACAGACGTCTCACTTAGGCTGCGCCATCAGCAGTCACTTATGCTCAGCTCTTTGACCAGTTATGAGTCTCTGCATTAACTGCTGTCCTCTGCAAATGGAAGCTTCTCTTAACCCAGGTTGAGAGCAGAATTAATTAAATTTAAACATCAATATGTAGGAGGCAGTTTAGCTACACGTCCGTGTAGCAAAACATCAGGAGAACAGGCTTCTGACCGAGTTCACAACACCAGGCACATGCTCACTCCTGTCCAATCAGAATGCATACAGGCAGTTTCCCTCTTGCACCAGTGGGAACATCTTGCCTGGCACACGAGAACTGTAGCCCGAGGGACCACAGCAGGGGAAGGCTGGGGCTGTCCCTTCTCCCTCAGCTACAGGAATAACACCTTTTGGCTCTATGAATGCTAGCCACTGGGCAGAAGCTTCCAGCAAAGTTCCAGCTTTGCAACCGCAGTGTGTGGCATCTTCAGCAAGAGGGTCTTACAATCCACTTCTGATGGGCAAGCAACAATAATGGCAATAGCATATGTTTTTTGGTGGATCTTTGGAGCCTCGATAGCCAACAAGTCACAGGGAGTTATTTCACAGATTTCCTTTGCAAGCCTCTGGTGCAGGTGAACTTTTCTTTCCCGGTAGCCAGCTCCCAAATAACCACACAGAGTCTTATGATTGATTATAAATGCTCAGTTGATAGCTTAGGTGAAGGCGGGGGAGTAAGGACTTCACCAGACCCAAGATAAAGATTAAATAGATGTTTTATTGGAGAACAACTTACACAGCTAAGAGTAAATAACTGTGAGCTCTTCCTGCTCCAGAAGATGCAGTCTCTGTCCTTCCTATGCTCTCCGAGACCCAAGAGAGTGCGTACCCGCAGCTACTTTACCTTAAATCAATCCTGTCCACACCTGAAACCAAGCTCAAAGGGTGTGGCTACTTCTCCAGGTTAACTGGCAAGGCCAGATGGTCCTACACTTAGGCTTGTTACTAACTAGCTCTGTCATCCTAGATTAACCCATATTTCTTAACTATACAGTACCATGTGGCAGTAGCTTTTTTCAGCTCAGCATGTTCATCTCCTACTTCCTTGGCATCTCTGGTGGCTCCAGTATGATTTCCTGCCAGCCTGGCCCCACAGCTGTGTCAGCCACAAATAACACACCGAGACGCTGCATTAGATAGAAAGCTGTTGACCTCTTACTAGTGTTTCCTATTGGCTAGCTCTGTCTCAAATATCAACCCATCTCTATTAATCTAAGTATTTCCATGTGGTTCTATCTTACCAGAGAGAGGGTCCGGAGTTCCGTTCTCTCAGTCCTACATTTTGAATCTCCTCCTACCTCTCCCTGAATATTCCTTGTCTCCTAATCCTGCCTATCTTGCTTTCCTATTGGCCAACAGTGCTTTATTCATTAACCAACAAGAGAAACATATTTACAGAATGACATCTCCCATCATCCATCATTTTTCATTCCAATGTCCTCTCAGTTTGGCTCTCTAAACTAACTATTACCTGTCTAGCTATTGGCCACTTAGTGTTTTACTAATAGTCAGAAACTGCCTTGGCAAAGACAGCAGAAATAAATGTAACTAACCAACTCCAGTGAGCTACATGGACCCTGCAGATAGGCTACTCTAATGCGGAAGCAAACAGGCTGAACAGACTTAACCAAATAAGGGCTTATTTACGCCAAAGAGCGCTCACCCTTGGGGAGATGGAAGGCAGAAGCCAGCGCCATCTTTAAGGCGTGGCACTTCGCAGCTCTCTACATTGAGGGAGAGGGCAGTGGTTTTTGTCTATAATCCCTGGATCATTATTCCCTCCTCAAGGCAAATCATAAATGTTCTAATCTTGTCCTGCTGCCTTTTTCTTTCTTCTTTTTGTTATTGTTGTTTTCTGTTTTTTGGTGTTTTGAGACAGGGTTTGTCTGTAACCTTGACTGTCCTGGAACTTGCTTTGTAGACCAGGTTGGCCTCAAACTCAGAGATATGCCTCTGCCTCCCAATTGCTGGGATTAAAGGCATGCACCACCACTGCCAGGCTTGTCCTGCCTTCTTATTTTGGAGCCATATATTATCTGGCTAGATATGGTGGTACATGCCTGAAATCCAACATGTGGGAGTCTGAAGAAAAAGACTTTGAATCCAATTTAAGCTACATGATGAGAGAATTTATAGTTAGAGAGGAAGGAGTGTTGTGGAATGAATATTGGCTGAGATGTGTTACATTTATTTCTGCTGTGGAACATTTAGGGGGGTGTGTGTGTGTGTGTGTGTGTGTGTGTGTGTGTGTGTGTGTGTGTGTATGTTTTCTTTTTTCCTTTTCTTTTTTTTGTTTGTTTTTTGTTTTCTTTTTTTAATTGTTCTGGAACTCGATTGATCTGTAGATCAGGCTGGCCTCGAACTCACAGAGATCCACCTGTCTCTGCCTCCCAAGTGCTGGGATAAAAGGTGTGTGCCACCAATGCTCAGCCTATGGTTGGTATTTTGAACATTACTGTGTAAGTACACTAGGCTGATAAGGAATCCCAGCAAGACTCATCTGTTCAGACTCTTTTTGGCTTCTTTGTGTAGCATTCTTTTTTCAGGGATACAGGAAGGACCTCTCTTGAATAAGAACTTTTAACCGACTATTAGAGTTAGGATAAGTCAGAGAACTAACTCTCCTATAGTTGGCTTTTTGCTTTTGGTTTTTTGTTTGTTTATTCTTTTTTTTTTTTTTTTTTTTAACTCTTTTAGCTCTTTGGGTGTCCACTACCCAGCTCCCAAATACACAAAACGTCTTATTCTGTCTTATGAATGTCTGGCCTTAGCTCGGCTTGTTTCTAGTCAACTTTTCTTAAATTAAATTATTCTATCTTATTACCTTTCTATAGACCTTTCTTTACTTCTTACTCCATGCCTTGCTGTATGTGTAGCTGGGTGGCTGGTCCCTGGAGTCTTCCTCTCCTCCTTTTCTCCTGTATCTTTTCTTCCCAGATTTCTCCTCCTATTTATTCTCTCTGCCTTACCAACCCTGCCTATCTTTTTTTCTGACTAGTTATTGTATGTTTAGCCCTTTATTAGACCAATCAGGTTTTAGGCAGGCAAAGTAACACAACTTCACAGAGTCAAACAAATGCAACACATCTTTACATCATTAAGCAAATGTTCCAGCCAGGGGTTTGTGGAGCATGACTTTAATCCCAGCACTCAGGAGGCAGAGGCGCATGGATCTCTGTGAGTTCGAGGCCAACCTGGTCTACAGAGCTAGTTCCAGGACAGGCTCCAAAGCAATACAGAGAAACCCTGTCTCAAACAAAGCAAACAAATAGAAAACCAACCAAAAAGGTAAGATTTTTGAGATTATAGATAGCTGGACACATGAAGGCTATAGGAAGGCTATTGAAAACTCACCCATGGGGCCTGAAGAGATGGCTCAGTGGTTAAAAGCACTGGCTGCTCTTCCAAAGGACCTGGGTTCAATTGCCAGCATCCACAGTTCACAACTGTCTGTTAAGTCCAATTCCAGGGGACCCAATACCCATGGCAAAACATCAATGCACATTTTAAAAAAAAGAAAAAAAAAAAAAGAAAGAAAACTCACCCACATACTGGGAGGTAGTGTATGTACCCTAACTTATGGAGAAGACAGTCCTGCTTGGGAGCCCCTTTCAATTTTAAGCTGGGGAAGACATAATCACATTTATAGGTTGAAATGAAAAGGCTGGAGAAAGGAATTTCAAGACAGAAGAATAAGAGGAACTATTGATAAGAAAGATACTGGAACCAGTGGTGGTGCATGCTTTAATCCTAGCATGTAAGACCTGCGAGAGCATGGTCCCTCGTGCTCCCACTCAGGAAAGGCAGCCCCCCCCACCCCCCGCCGCCAAATCACTCACGAGAAGCAGTCTTGATGCAAACGCATGAGGTCCTTTATATTCCAGTGCACTGGGGCCATCAGCCATACACCATGCAGGGCTAGAGGGCTGAGGACTCAGGGTTACAGAATTGAGACAGCTTTTATAGGGTTACAACAAAGCCTGCATATCGTGAACCAATCACCTCGTAGCATCCAGAGCAGACCAATTAATTTAAACTATCCAAGCCCACGCTTAGCCCAGGAAGTCTGCTTTCACACAGGCTTCTGGGTGGGGCGACAAGGCTCATTTTCTGTGTTCATTCACTCACAGGCTATCGTAAACATTAAAGTAGGTGACCTTCAGTTAGGCTAAATTTTTCCATCCTAACAAGCACATGGGAGGAAGAGGCAGGCACGATCTTCATAAGTTCAAGGGTAGTCTGGTCTACCGAGTGAGTTCCAGGACAGCCAGGGTGACATAGCAAAACCCTGATTGAAAAAACAAACAAAACAAAACAAACAAAAAAAGATACTGGAACAAATGAGATCCAGTGCTGATACAGACAGTGAGAGTAGATGAATTAGTGAGCTTTATAAAGGGGTCAATGCCCTGTATCTCCTAGAGATAAACCAAAGCCGTCTACTGAAAGAAACATGGCCTTTGATATAATGGAGGGCTTGAGAGTAAATGGGTGATTGTTTGGATTTCTCTCTGTCTCTGTGTGTTTCTTGATTTGGGGGCTGAGAACCAGGGCCTTGATGCAAGTGTTCTACTACTGAATGACAGGTCGCAAAGCAGGGTTTATTGAGCTGGATTGGAAGCTAGTAAAATCTGTTTGGAATTACAGCAAGTCACAGTTGGTGTCATCTGCCCCTCTAAATGGGGAAGGCACAGGGCCAAAATGGGTCCAGACTAGCAAGATTAAGGGGACTCCGGAGAAAGGATAACAGTGGAAGGAGGAGTTGGCTGCCGTTTGAAAGGAGGCCCTGCAAAGAAAATGTTTTTAAAAGAGTGATACATCCCCATATAAAGACATTGTTTTGGGGGTTGGGGATTTAGTTCAGAGGTAGAGAGCTTGCCTAGCAAGCACAAGGCTCTGGGTTCAGTCCTCATATCTGAAAAACAAAACAAAAAACCCAAAACATTGTTTTATGGGCAAAAACTGTGAAATTCTCTACTTCTGTACCGGGCTGGTGGCTTAGTTTCCAATTAGCCCTATACATGGCAACTGTGAATCCACCCTAGACTTCAGGGTCCATTGTGTAATCACCTGGTATCCTAGTGAAGTCACAGCACAGCCAAGCACAGTCTGGCTGTCCTCATGTTGGAGATGGTCCACTGTGCTTTGGGATGACCAGGCCATAATAAGCACATTTAAAGTGCACTGTATGGAGTAAGGCCTTGCTTCAGTGGCCTTCAGGGAGCTTGACCTTCAAGTGGCACCTGTGATTGTTTCTATTTGCTGACCTCCTTGACATCCTATCTTCTTTCCATCTTGGCTGGCATAGTCTCTCTCTCCTCTCTCTCTCTCTCTCTCTCTCTCTCTCTCTCTCTCTCTCTCTCTCTCTCTCTCTCTCTCACACACACACACACACAGCTGTATTTATCCGCATATTATTAATAGAACCAATTAAAACTAGATACTAGGTTATTATGATATAGAAATTTCATGTTGATAACTATGCTTTTGGTTTGGCTAATTGTAAATTTTATTATGCTTGATTAGTCAGTTTGTTTGTCTCTAGCTTTTAGGTAAGTATACATTTGTATTCAGTTGTAGTAAACAATATGGTGGTCTAGTGTACCCTCTGCCCACTATCCCTGAGTCTGTGACTTCCTTCTGACACGGCTAGCTGCAGTGGTTGTACATGTCCCAGCGTTTCCTGTTGGCCTTGTGCTGGCTTTGTGATAATCTGTTTCACTTTTGGCACATTGCTGTCATAGCCTCCAATCACCTCAGCATTCAACAATACAAGTGCTAATCTTAAATTGACACAACTTTAATATGAGTATGCTGACTGCCTCAGTGCCTTTTAATTGTCAACCTTGCCTTGACATTTGCAGAGACTATTAAAAGCAGGGCCCAGAATCTAAATGAGCCTAATGTCATGTATCATCACATAAGCTTTTATAAGATTTCATTTGGCTTCAGGCTCCGAGATCCGTCTAGACTGATCTGTCTGAAGCTCTTTTACTTAGATTAGCATATTGGCCCCTCTAGCCTGCTATCTGCTGTGTCACTTCCCAGACCAGCTCCTGCTAGCTTCTGCCGGAAAGAGCTCTGTTCTCTGTGCTAACGATCATGTTCTTGCCTTGGTTTATGTCAAAGCAATAAGCTCCTTCCCTTCAGAAACAACAGTGTGACTCTTCCTTTGCTATGTGTTCTCTTTGCTGAAGCATATTTTGTTTTCATCTCTGAAATTCTGTGTTTCAGCCGAAGGCAGCCTGCCGGTTGTCTCTCACTCCCTACCTTCTCCAGTGCAGGTGCACCCCATCTCTCCTGGCCTCTAGATATCTCAGCCCAAACCCTGACTCTTTGAGACTGCTGCCTATGCCATCTGGGTATGGGCGTGGACTCTGGCCTTCCTGCATCCTAGGCTGCTCCCTGGCCTCTCACTTCAGCATCTCTTGTACCTCCACACTCCTTTTCTAGTGTTGGTGTTCCTGAGACATTTTACCCAGGATATTTAAAGTAAGATTTACTTTTTTGTGTGTGTGTAAGTGTTTGCCTACATTTATGTATATTTTCACATATGCAGTAGAGATCTACAGCTGGAGTTACAGCCACCATGTAGGTGCTAGGAACTGAACTTGGGTCCTCTGTAAGAGCAGCGGATGTGCTAAGCCATCATAACCTTGGATTTAAAAACAAATATTCTTTGCGTGTTCCTCTTAGCTCCTTCTCTCTCTGTGTATGATATATATGCATGAGAGAGTTCTGGTGTACATGTGCATGTGTGGATGTTAGACAACTTTTGAAGTTAGTTCTATGGAGTGTTGTGTCTGCAGATTAAATTCAAGGTTTGAGAGGCAAGCACTTTTATTCACTGAGCCATCACACACTTGTGTGAGCACACACACACACACACACACACACACACACACACACACACACAAGTTAGCCAGCCTACTGTTACTATAACAAATGTCTGAAATAATCAACTTACAAAGAAAAAAGTTTTGTTGGGGCCACTGTTTTGGAGATTTCTGTCTATCGTCAGTTGGTTTTATTGCTTTGGATCTGTGGCAAGACAGGACAGCATGGTGGAAACTCATGTCAGCTGGGCATGGTGGCACACACCTGGAATCCCAGTACTTGGGTGGTAGAGGCAGCAGGTTCAGAGTCCAAGTCTAGCCTCAGCTACATGGTCAGTTTGAGACCATCTGGGGCTACATGATACTGTCTCAAAACAAAACAAAGCAAACCAGAAGAACAGGACTCAGAAAAAGAGCAACCAGGTCACCCCTCTGATGACACACTCCCAGTGACCTGAAGATACTCTAGTAGGCCTCATCTCCAAAGTCTCAGCTCTGAACTTTTGAGGAGCATTACGGTTCAAGCAGTAAACTACCCACATCCTCTCCTTAGGGTTCTCATGCTTTAACTCTGCTTACTGATGCGATGGTTTCTTTCCCAAAAAGTCAGTTTTGTTTGTCTCACTATGTACCCCAGGCTAGCCTCAAGTAGGTGACCCTCTTGATTCAGCCTTTTGAGTGGTGGGATTATGGGTTTGTACTATCATGCTCGGCTTTCTAAGAGATCTTCAAAGCAGTGGCCACCTCTCTTAAGGATAGCATGGCATTTAAGAGAAGGCTCAACGTGAGGGCCAGGGTAGCTCTGGCACCCTGAAAATACAGAGCTAACAGGCAGACAACCCATGTGAGGCAAGCAATTCAGAGGCTGCCCCGAAATTTCTGAGATCCTCTGAAGAAGCAGCCAGAAACAGAGGCACATACCTATAATCTCTGTCATGGGGAGGCTGAGGCAGAACCTATAATCTCTGTCATGGGGAGGCTGAGGCAGAACCTATAATCTCTGTCATGGGGAGGCTGAGGCAGGAGGATTTCTGCAAGTTTGAGGCCAGCATGGGCTTCATAGTAAATGTTAAGTATCAGGTCTGCTAGGAATATATAGAAAGATTCTGTTGGTTTTTTGCTTGTTTTGTTTTTGTTGTTGGTTTTTTGAAACCAGGTTTCTCCGTGTAACAGCTCTAGCTGTCCTGGAACTTGAGTGAGCTCTATTTCTCTTTTAGATTGATTCACTCTCATGTAGCTCAGGGTAGCCTCAAGCTCTCAGAGATAAGTCTGCCTCCGTCTCCTGAGGGCTGGGCTTAAAGGTTCGAGCTTCCACGATTGGCTTCCTTTGCCTGCCTGCCTGCCTGCAGGCCTGCCTTCCTTCCTTCCTTCCTTCCTTCCTTCCTTCCTTCCTTCCTTCCTTTCTTCCTTCCGCCTTTCCTTCCTTTTCAAAGTTTTTGCTGAGGATGAAACCCAGGGCCTTAAACTTGCTAGGCAAGCTCTCTACCACTGAGCTAAATCCCCAGTCCCTGTTTTACTTTTAGAAACACAGGATGCTAGAATACAAGGGCCTACCATACACATCTCTCTTTAGCCGGCCTGACAGCCCTCTGAGAGTAAGATTCCTGGAGGAATAGCAGAATCCTCAAGACAGAAGACTGTTTTGGGAGCTAAGATGAACTCAACCATCTCTGCTTATCCTCAACACCCACTGACCCTCCATTGCCATCACCATCCTCCCCCCTCCCCCACACTGTGTATACAGCTATGGATGAGGGAGCTAAAGTCACTTCCTTTCTGCATACCTTAGCCAGATGAGAATGTCCGCTTTTAATGGGGACATGCAAACCGACTTTATAGGGAACTCCCAGGACCAGGGTGTGGCTCAGGGATGGAGATCTTGTTTGGCATGTAGGAGGTCCTGGGTTCCATCCCTGTGCTTCAAAGAAACAGCATACACTCTGTCAAACCTGGCTTTTCCCCTCGGCATCTTACTGTTTCCCTAGGAATGAAATGGGAGCCTACAACTCTGTTGACAGGGTGGGAAATTTTGCCTCACCCTTTCTTTTCCCAGCCTTGACAAGGCTTTAATGGGGTTTGCTGCCTGCAGAGGGCGTGGGGAGTCTGAGAGCAATGTTGTTCTCTAATTTTCCCCCCTCCAGGGCCAAACTAAATTCCAGAAAACCACATACAGTGGGGATTTTTGTTTTCTTTTTTCCATCCCCAGTCCCGGTGGCGGCAGGGCTCAAAGAGCAGTCTGTTCTGGGGGAAAGCCGGCGTCTGCCTCTCTCCCAAACCTGCCCTGATCAAATCCCAAGCAGCCGGTCCTTAGATAACATGGCTGAGAAACCCTAAACCAGCCGCTCCGACTTGCATCAGTGCCCATTCGCTGTCTGGAAATCGAGACCCGCCGCTGAGACGCGGCGCTGATTGAGCATTGAGTGGCACGACTGGGCTCTCTTACCGGGTTTACAGCCTGGACCGGTGGACCTAGACAAAGAAGGGTTTCAAAAACTGTCCGGGGCTTGAGTGCTGCTGCCGTTTTGTGACACTTGGCACATGTACTGGGTTTTGGAACCATTGTCCTTTCCCAGCAAAGCAGAAGGTAGGTTAATGTAGCAGTGAGGGGGCCATTTGTCCAAGGTACCAGAACGAATGATCCTGGCAGGTGAGTGGGTGCAATGTGTTTGAGGGAATATGAAAGCCAGAAAAGGTAAAGCGGGAATGCAGTATAGATGTGTTCACTTTCTTCTTCTCCCTCCCCCTTCCCCAATCCTCTTCTTCCTCCTCTCCTCCTCCTTCCCCCCCACCCCCAATTCTGGAATTTGAATCCCAAGCTTTGAACTCATTAGACAAGTGCTCAGCCACTAAGCTACAGCTTCAAGCTGGACTATTCCCACTTTACAAGGGAAGGCATTAGATAGGTAGACTGTCGAGGAGACAGAGACTCATGTGACTAGAGAGTAAGTATAGTTTCCATTATTACAAAAATGTTTATTGATGCCAGGAGGATGTGGCATATGCTTCTAATCCCAGCACTCGGGAGGCAGAGGCAGGTGGATCTCTGAGTTCGAGGCCAGCCTGGTCTACACAGCAAGTTCCAGGATAGTCAAGGGCTGTTTGTCTCAAGTAAAAAGGAATGTTTATTGAATGATTTCTCAGCTGGATGCTGATGAGGCATGTAGGTCACAGGAAGTGGAAAACAAGGTCAGAAGCCATGCCCATAACTCCAGCATTTGGAAAGCAGAGGCAGGAGGATCGATGAGCACTGAACTCCAGATAGAGCTACACAATGAGTTCCAGGCCAGCAGGGGCTAAGAGAAAGATCTTGTCTCAAACCAAACCAAACCAAACCAAACCAAACCAAACCAAACCAAACCAAACCAAACCAAACCAAACCAAACCAAACCAAACCAAACCAAACCAAACCAAACCAAACCAGAACAAACAAGAGAAGTGTTCATGTCACGATGAAAGGACACAGTGCCCTGGACAGCCTATTCTGAAAACTCTGGGAACATCCTCAGAGGTGCAGAAGGTGGCGCCAGAGAGCTGACTGTCAAGGAGCTGCTCTGGGTCCATGGTCTGTGCAGCTCCCTAAAGGGGAGTGCAAACTCCTGTGTTTGTACAAACTTACAAGAACTGAGCATGCAAAATACATCCTGGCAGGACAAGGCAAAGCTGTCAAATGCTCACTGGTGGCTGGAAACTGCTTAGAGGAATGGTAAGCCACAAAACTAGCTGGTAGACATGACTTGGGGACATGTAAGATTCTGCTTAGACTCTAAGCGGTTTCACATTCTCCACCATTAGCTGTAGTATCAGACTGCAGGATGCAGGCACAAGAGTGTCTTTCTGGAGAAAGGCAAGGGAGTGTCTTTCAAATAGGGTTCAGAACTCCTACCAGCTCCCAACCCTGGCGCGCGCGCACACACACACACACACACACACACACACACACACACACACACACACACACACACGCACAAGGATGTGTCCCAGTGTTTCAAGCATGCTAGGCGAGTGCTCCTCACTGGCTATGACCTGCAGCTTCCTGAGCAGGGTTTAAAGATCAAAGAGACAGGAAGCAGGGCTTCAGGGAAACTCTCCTGGCTTCTGTTTCTGCCAAACTAAAGAGGAATCAAGAGTTTTTTTCTGACCAAGGTGAAAACTAAACTTTCAATTGTAGTATAAAAATTAAAAATAAAGAGAAATCAAAACAACTTTTTCTAGGAGTGTAGCTCAGGAGTAGAGCTGCTTGTCATGCTTGACCTAAAGACTTGGTGTCAATACCCTAAAAAGATGTGGGTGGGGGAGGAGAAGGAAGAAGAATGGTTTTTACCTGTATCCTCTGCGCTTCCTAGCAACAAAGCAAACCTCAGTGGAGGAAAATAATTGATATTACTCTATTGAAAAGCCCCAGCAAATAAAACTGCACTCCCCTCCCATAAGTGTCTGGTGAATTTCTGGGGAATCCCTTTTTACTGACAGAAGGCAGAAAGTGAGGGTGTAATGATTTAGAAGCAGGAGTTAAGATACAGCTCAGTGCATAGAATGTTTTCCCAATGTGCACAAAGTTGATCCCAAGTAGCACATAAACCAGCCATGGTGGCATGCTTGGGTCAAACTTGATCAACTAGAAGAGAAAGTATGGGCTTGTAGTTCACACACTTGTTATGTGTGAGGCTCAACGTTTGATCTGCACAAACTAACAAACAAGCCTGCCAGTGACACTAGCATTCCAGAGGCTGAGGCAGGAAGACCTTGAGCCAGCCCATTACAGCGTGAGCCCCATTTTAGAATACAAAGCATAAACTGGGCTTGGTGGTACATACTTGTAATCTTAGCTCTTGGGAGGTGAAGGCAGGAGGAGCAGATGTTCAAAGTCATCCTTACGTACAGAAGGGAGTTTGGGGCCAGCTTGTGCTACATGAAATCCTGTCTGAAAAATAATGGGTGTGTAGGGTGCATTCTCACTTTGAACTGGAAAAGGAAGAATGTCTGAGCACTGGATTGCTCAATGGATAACTTCAAAGCACAACACTTCTGCTCTGAGAATACCTCCCTACCGTTCCCTGAGTACTGTGCTAAAAACTGGGGTGAGGGGATGGCACTCATGACCTCCTAGTATGTGAATTACTGAGGACTTCTCTGGCCTATGAACTTTATTTTGATTTGAGCATAACATTGTCACCCTCTTTTCTTTTCTGTAACCCTTTGTCTCTTTGATTTTTTTTTTTTTTGTTGTTGTTGTTCCTTTTCTTTTTTTAAAGTATGGATTTTTGCCAGATGGTGGTAATGGAGCACCCCTTCAATCCTAGTACTTGGGGTGGGGGTGGGGGGGCAGAGGCAGGAGGATCTCTGTGAGTTCAAGCCTGGTCTACAGAGTAAGTTCCAGGACAGAGAAACCCTGTCTCAAAAAAACCAAAACCAAAATAAAACAGTAGGGAGTTGGCTGTGGTTTGTTTGTTTGTTTTGTTTTTGAGACAGGGTCTGGTTGGTTTGGAACTCACTAAGTAGATGAGGCTGGCTTCAAACTCACAGAGATCTGCCTGCTTTTGCCTCCCAAGTGCTGGGACTAATAAACTGCCATCATGCTCAGCACCCTTTAACTCTTTATGGCTTAATCTTGCACTTTATTTTCGGTGTTGGGGATTGATATGGAGCCCACAAATGCTAGGCAAATTCAGTTCTCTTCTATATTAAAACAAACAAACAAAACCTAGCTGCTTGGCATTGGTGGTGCACGCCTTTAATCCCAGCACTTGGGAGGTAGAGACAGGTGGATCTCTGTGAGTTTGAGGCCAGCCTGGTCTACAGAGTGAGTTCCAGGAAGGCTCCAAAGCTACAAACTCTGTCTCAAAAAACTAAAAACAACAAGCATACAAAAACATAACATTGAGATAGGGTCTTGCTAAGTTTGCTGAGGCTGCCTTTGAACTCAGTCTGTAGCCCAGCCAGATCTTGAATTTGAGATTCTTCTGCTTTAGCCTCCTTGCTATCTGGGATTATAGGCCTGCACCACTAACCCTGCTCATCTTGCACACATTCATCAATAGAGATGGTAAACATTCATCACTTTTCCTGTCTAGTATGCAAAACGGCGTAAGGTCACAGACATGGGGCTCCAGCAGGGTTCCTGCTGTTTATCCATTATCCAGATGGAAGGACCTGACCATACTGGAAAGTAAGTGAAGAAGCCAGGAAGGAGAGTTCAATCCTGGTGTGGTGAAGCATGCCTATGGTGCCAGCTGGTGGGGGTTGGCAGGGCTAGGCAGGAGGATTGTTTCAGTCCAGGAATTGAGAGTCTAACCTGGGTGACATACTGAGGCCCTGTTGCAATAACACAATAAGCAATTAATTCAGTAAGCGTTTCTGCTTGCTCCTGGAAATGACCCTGTAGAAGGAAACTCTATAGAGTTATTTGCAGATGATGGGCCCAGGAAACCATGAATGGGAATGAAGATGTTCTTGCTAAAGAAGAGGACAGGAGGTACTGATAAGGAAGTGGGGAGGAGGGATGAGGGCAGAGCATGTCTGAATGAGTTGCAGATGTGCTGAAAGAGCTCAGAGTTTCCAGGGTGAATTTATTTCTCCAGGGGAACTTCTATTTCCTGGAAGCAACATATACAAAGCAGGAATAAAAATACACTGGACCTCAGGGCTTCTGATTCAGCTCACTGTAAAAGTGTTCACAAGGTTCTGGGTTCCACCCCCAGAACAACAAGAAAGAGATGTGTTCAGGAAGCTGAAGTCAGAGCTTCTGGGTTGGAGCTCCTGTAAGATGTAGATGGGGCCGGGGATGCAGGCCATGGTGTCTGGCTATCATTACAAGCCCTTTGATTCCCTATCTCTGAACCGTGAGTTGCCTATACAACATCTAGTATTTAATACCTTTGTAAAATGAACCAGTAAAACCAATTGCTTCTCTATAAATGATTTGCATAAGTTGAGAGAAAAAAAATGAAGCTTTGTGCTGAGCACTTTAGCACAGTTACTTATCGACTTTCTTAATTTATTTGTTCATTTTGGGTGATACAGGATTTGAGACAGGCTCTTGCTATGTAGCCCAGACTGGCTTCAAATTCACCATGTAGCCCGGGATGACCTTAAATTTCTGATTCTCCTGCTTCCACCTCTAAAGTACTGGGATTGCAGGTTAGTTTGGTGTAGTACTAGGAACTAGGTCTTATGAATGCTAGGTTAACCCTCTACATCCTTGGCCTGGCGCTTAGTGTATCTCTATGTAGTAGAATACTAATTGCTCTGTAGGAGTTGGAGAGATAGCTCTGTGATTAAGAGTACTTACTTTTTCTTCCAGGGGACAGGTTCAACCATCATCCACGTGGTGGGTGGTAACAACTATCTGAAACTTCAGATTGCTCTCTTCTGACCTCTAAGTTACGCCCATGTTATATACATACATGCAAGCAAATGTTCATATGCATAAAGTAAAATAAGTCTAAAAGATACATTTCTTTTATAGAATAGTTCTATCTTAGGCATTGCTGCTATCTTACCTATAGGTTATTGGGCATTCTTCTTATCCTCCCCCCGCCTTTTTTTTTGGACAGGGGTCTCTGTGTAGCCCTAGCTGTCCTAGAACTCGCTCTGTAGACCAGGCTGGCTTCCCGCTCACAGAGATCCACCTACCTCTTCCTCCTGAATGCTGGGATTAAAGGCGTGCACCACCACCTCCGGGCATCATCCCTTATCATTCTCTTCCTTTTCTTTTTCTTTTTTCTTTTGGATTTTTTGAGACAGGGTTCCTCTGTGTAGCTTTGGAGGCTGTCCTGGAACTCACTCTGTAGACCAGGCTAGCCTCAAACTCACAGAGATCTGCCTACCTCTGCCTCCCAAGTGCTAGGATAAAAGATGTGTGCCACCATCCCCTGGCCCCTTCCCTTCCTTTTAAAACTAATTAATTTTTTTTTTTTTTTTAGAATTTAGTATACCAAGTGATGAACTTTATTATGGCAGCTACACACACACACACACACACATTCACATACACACACACTCACACACACACACATATCCATACACACTCACTCACACTCACACATACACACATACACACACACACACATTCTCTCTCTCTCTCTCTCTCTCTCTCTCTCTCTCCACACACACACACACACACACACACACACACCATTGTTTGTTCTAATTCAGCCCTCTGCCACAGTGACTCTTCCCATCACTTATTGCCCCTCTGTTATTCTTCCTCCCCCTAGTTTTCCTTCTAATTTCATATCATATGCATTCCATCACCTTCTTTTTTTGTTTTCTTTTGTTTTGTTTTTCAGGACAGGATTTCTTTGTGAAACAGTCCTGGCTGTCCTGGAACCCATTCTTAGAACAGGCTGGCCTCAAACTCGAGAGAGATCTGCCTGCCTCTGCCTCCCAAGTGCTGGAATAAAAGGCATATGCCACTATCGACCAGCTTCCCTTCTTCTTACTTTAAAGATTATTTTTTTAGGGGTGGGGGTGCCTATGTTCATGTGCACTCACCTGCATTGGGGCTCAAACCCAAGGGTTTGTGAATGCTCAACACATCCTCTACCACTGAGATACAGCTTACTCTTCCCTTCTGTATCCCCTATCCCCAGAATCCCGTGTCTCCAGGCTGACTTTGGCCCACTTTAGAAAGCCTGCCTTTGACCTTTCTTTCAAAGCTTCTATAATCAGAAAAGACCTTTTCTGTGGCATGGCTTGCCCTGACGCTATTATTGTCAAGCCCAAACCAAGAGATAGCTCTTCCCAAGTGGTACTACAGGTAATAGGATGTAAATTATTTTTTCTTTCTAGTGCAGCCTCTGCATTGAGACTCTGGGTTTTGGCAGGCTCAGGGTCAGATGGTAAAAAGTCACCAAAAGATATCTGAAGAATTAGTGAGTATCTAGTAGACACTAGACAACAAAAGACATTATAAACAATATACTCAATATATTATCCTGTGTATGTGGGTCAGTATGAGTATTTCAATCCATATACTTAGCTCTAGAGTTCAGCTGATCAGGAAAGAAACCTGTGTGCCAAGTCTGTGATAACACCAGAAGTCAAAAAAGGAATGTAGGGGTTAGGGTGTAAATCAGTGGTTGAGCACTTGCCAGCATGCAAAGGAGTGTAGAGCAGGCAGGGTACCACAGAGACATGCAGCAGGAAAGTGGACCGAAGATAGGAGAGGGGAAGCCCTGAGAATCTCCTTCCTCCCTCCACACCTCCATCTTATTCAGGGAAGTTATAAGAACAGAACACAGGGCTAGGATGTGGCTCAGGGGTGTAGCTTATATTCAGAGTGCACAAGACGTGAGTCTAGTCCTTAGCAAGTAAACAAAGAGAAAAAGTGAGAAGACGAGGGCACAAGGTTGAGAGATACAAGCTGGTTTCATTCTTCTGAATTTCTAGGAAACTTACTGCTTGTGCCAGAAATCTGACCTTTAACGTATCTGATTTCTTTTCTATGAAATATCTTTTCTACTCAGTGAGACCGCATGCTCCCATCTCTCCCAGCTCCCACATACAGGTGCTTCACATTTGGTTGAATAAAATGATTGGCAGCTTTCAGGAGAGTCATGGTAGGGAACAGGCTACCACCCATTTCTGTCACAAAATGCTGCAAGTGACTCAGCCTAACCCCCAACAGTGCTGCTACCAATAAAAGAGAGACCTTATAGGGGTCCCAGGTCCATCTCACCAGACTCAGGCCAACTTGAACAAGCTGCTTTCCTGCTTTGGATGTTTGGTAAACAAACAAATGAACAACCATCCAAAGCTTCCATAAGTGGCTTTAGAACATCACATGGACACTTCCTAGGGACTTCTACTGAAGAACCAGAGTGAGGACGTATACTTAGTCCTGTAGACATCTGCCCTTGTACAGCATTTGCATGGTATGTGTTAGATTTTAATATATCCTGGGACACATTGGGGCCTTCCACTTTTCCTCCTCTTCCAATGCTCTTTTTGTTGTGTGTGTGTTTGTGGTTTTTGTTTTGTGGGGTGAGGGGAACATTTTTATGTATCATGGGCTGGCCTCAAATTCAACTATGTAGCTGAAGATGACTTTGAATTTCAGGTCCTCCTTGCATTTACCTCTGACCCCTAGAATCACAGGTGTGTGTCACCATGCTCAGCTCTCTCCACATTTTTCTGACATTTTTTTCTCCACAAGAGAGGAAAATTGAGCCTCCACCTGCTGGGTGACCTCTGACAATTCACCCTGCCTGTCTGGGTTTTTAACTATCTAATTTAAATCAGATAATACTGCTTTCTCTGCCTAAAGTCAGGGCATTGGAATGTGGAGTATCTGCAGGATCCTTTCAACCCTGAGTAATGCCCCCCTTTTCAGTGTGTATATGTGTGTGTGTGTGTGTGTGTGTGTGTGTGTGTGTGTGTGAGAGAGAGAGAGAGAGAGAGAGAGAGAGAGAGAGAGAGAGAGAGAGAGAGAGAGAGGTAACACTAGCACTTCAGATTCTATTAAAGGTATTTTAATAAAGGCTTGAGCATCAGGGTTAGAAGAAAAAGAAGGACTCAGAAGGAAACAATGCATGTCCAGCAGTGGTATGGGCTCCCTTTCATTTTTTTTCTCTTTTTAAAATATTTTATTTTATTATAAATTATGTGCACATGTGTGTCTCTGTGTGGGTATATACATATGAGTGGAGGTTGCAGCAGAAGCTGGAAGAAAAAGTTAGACTTACAGGTTGTTAGTATTCAGGCATCTGTACTGGACTGTCCTTGACGTTCTGACAGGATACCCCCGCAGATGCAGTCACTAAGCATCATCTGTGCACATTCACTATGTTCCCACTTAAAAGGCCCTGCCCACCTCCCATCCTTCTTTCTTTCTCTCCCTCTGTCTGTTCCCCCCATACCCCTCTCTTTCTCCTCCTTCCCTTCCTTCCCTCCCTCCTTTCCTTCTTTCCCTTTTTTCTTCCCTCCCTCTCTCCCTCCTTCCCTTCCTCTCTCCTGCTGCTCCTGTCTCCAGAGGCCGGTCTCTCCGCTTCCCTTTCCCTAATAAAAAAATCCCTCTGCTTAAACCCAGTTGCATGGAGTCTTTCGAGCGCCGCTTTTCTTAAATTACAACACAGGTGAGCCAGCTCAGGCCCTATAGAGAGCACTTTGCACTCTATGGATGAGCCATCTCTACACGTCCACCCCACCCTTTTCATTTCCGTATTTTATGGTTCTGGGAATGGAACCCAGGACCTCCTACATGCTACCGGTCTGATATCGAGTTCCCCTCCAGTCTTTTTTGTCTTTTGTTTTTAATTCTCCAGCATCTCTTCCACCCCAAATTGGGGAAAACTCTTTGTTAAAGCTCCCCTGATATCTTTCAGAGTGTAGTCGTGGCCAGGAAAGAACGGTATTCAAATTTGACTTGGAAGACAGAGTCAAGGCTAAGTGTTTATTGGGGCTAGGGTCATTGAAGGCAGAAAAAGGACCCGAGGCCAAAGTCATGAGGTCACTCCTACAAAAAAGAGTCTCACCTCCACACCAGCTTCGAAGGAGCACCCTCAGATATCAAATTTCTTGGCGGTGACTGGGTTTCCCTTCGGTCAGAGTCCACGATTCAACTAGAATCTTCATTCCCACATCTCCCTCATCACACATCCCACATAACCCTAAGCGGATGGCTGCGCCAGGGACCAGCTCTCTGGCCCCACCTCTCGCCAGCTCTCAGTCTCTAGGGGGCAGGGCCCACCTGTGCCTGGGGGGGGGGGAGGGAGGGGGCGGGGCCGAGGCGGAGGCGGGACAGGTAGGGTGTAAGGTAAAGCTCGCAGCCGGTATAAAGCACCCTAACTGCAGCTAGCGAGCTCAGGAGCCGGTGGGCACCTAGGAGCCTCCTAGGCAGGGTGCAGGAGCAAACGAGGAGGGAGGGAGGGAGGTGGCGGGCCTGCGACGAGGAGAGGCGTGGAGTGGACACTTGGGGAGGAGGAGCCGGGCTCCGCGGCCCGAGAGAGACCCCAGTGCGCGGAGCATGAGCGGCCGGCCGGCTGGAGAGCGATCCGGGGAGACCGCTTGCGCGCCGCACTGAACGGTGGAGCCGAGTCGGGCCGGTGCGGGGTTGGCCGTGCTTGGGTGGCCGGCCGGGCGCAGAGCCATGGGGAGCACCCGCGCCACGCCGCTGATACTGCCCCTGCGCCCGATCAAGCTGCTGAGGAGGCGCTTCCGGCTGCTGCTGCTGCTCGCCGTGGTATCCGTGGGACTCTGGACTCTGTATCTGGAGCTGGTGGCGTCCGCCCAAGCCGGCGGGAACCCCCTGAATCGCAGTAAGTAGCACCGGGGGCCAACGAGGCGGCGGAGGTGGGCGGGCGCTCCGGGCGCGGGTCCGCCTCTCCCAGCCGACTCCAGGTGCCAGCGCCGCCCCTCGCTTTCCCGGGACCCGGACCGGTGGGGGCAGCCGTGGGTCGCTGGTTCTGGCCTGCCCAGGGCAGAGTGTGATTAGGACTCTCTAGGGGCTCCCCGAACGCTGGCAGAGGTTTGGGGCACCTTCCACCGTGCGGGACTCCAGCATCGCGGATAGAGAAACACGCGGTAGCGAGCGCGGGCTTCAGGGCTACGGCGAAACTCGGCCGCACGCTGCGGTCGGCGCCGCCCCAACTTTGCCCTCAGCTTGCTGGTGTGTGGTTGGTCGGCTCCCTGTTTCCTCTCCAGCCGAGCTTTCCGCGGTTCTTTTTTAATCGTACCTCCGAGAGAGCTGCCTAGCCTCCCCGCATCGCGTGTGCTACCGTTTTCAAGTACCCCACCTCCTGAATGCGTAGTTCTGTGTTCATCCAGACTGCCTCCTCCAGCGTTTGAAGTCCTTGCAAGACCCGCGGATCTAGCAAACTCCCTAGATCCCGCCCAAAGGCGATCCTGCAGTGGTTAGATGCATATTTATATTTCACCAAAGCACTCAAGTTTCTGCTTAGGAAAACGTGAGGGAACGACCTTTCCCTTCTTCAATGGATATGATTATCCACAATGACTTTCAGTATACTTTTTTTTGATTGGCTTACCAAAGTAAAATGTCATCTGGTAGCCAGAAAGGAAGTTTCCAGAAGGGTCAGGTGCCCTTCACCAGCCTAAAGAAGAAGTTTTCATTTATCTTCTCCTTGGGTTCACTTTCCTGTTTTAAGAATCTCAAAGAATGCCCTCCTGGTAGATATTTTGGTCAACAGTTTCATCCTTAGCTGTATGTGGTGTTTTTCTTTTGTTACCCAGAAGAAGAAATTATTGTCTCAGTAACTAAGCAAGGGACGTAATTCTGGCTGTAAGCTAGTAGACTGGCTGTCACAAGAGATCAAGCTAGAGATCAAGAGGAAACGAGGGATTTGGCCTATGATCTCCAGGGTCTCTCTCAGTTGGGATAAGAGACTGCATGGCCTCTGCCACTCAGAGAGCCCCGAACCCTGGGAAGAAGGTTGCACTCAGACACAGGCATGTATCCTTACATAGATCCCTTCCTTCCCTTGACCTCGTCTCCCTCCTCAGGTATGGCCACCCAGAGGCAGGTGGTTGAGCTTTCTCCTCCTTGGGGCACCCCGGGCCAGCGTGCCTAGTGGGAAACTATATACATTGGACAGGAAAGCCGTTGCTTTGTGACCCTGCGGTCAGTGGCTGCTGCCCCTCCTCTTCACTTTCCTTCTACCTCAGCTGTGCATTCTCGGCCAAGACCAGGCTCAGCTAGCCATAGTAAGTTTGCACCCTGGCTCCCACCCAGCCTCTGGACCTCGCTGGCTTCTTTGTACCAGTTTCTGAATCTGCTGTGTTTCTCTCCTCGGTGGATCTGACTTGTGGGTTTTTAATTTTTTATTTAAGAATTTTTTTTTCCCAAAATGACCCTTCTCCAAAAATATGTTCCCAGCGTCTTATTACAAAATTGACTTAGTGCTCCTTATGTTTTCTTTTCTTTCTTTCTTTCTTTCTTTCTTTCTTTCTTTCTTTCTTTCTTTCTTTCTTTCTTCTCTCTCCCTCTCTCCCTCTCTCTCTCCCTCTCTCTCTCTCTCTCCCTCCCTCCCTCCCTCTCTCCCTCCCTCTCTCTCTCTCTCTGTCTCTCTCTGTCTCTCTCTGTCTCTGTCTCTGTCTCTCTCTCTCTCTCTCTCTCTCTCTCTCTCTCTTTGTGACAAGCAGTCACTCTGTAGCCTAGGCTAATCTGCAACTTGCTGTATGGCAATCTGGGCTTGCTTTCAAGATCTTCCTGCCTCAGTCTCCCCAGTGCTGATTGTGGGTGTGGCCATACAGGCTGTCTTCCTCCTTGTGCCTTCTTCCTTCCTTCTTTCCTTCCTCCTTCCCTCTCTCCCTCTCTTCCTGTTTGTTTTTTTTTTTAGACAAGGTTTCCCTGTGTAGCCCTGGTTGTCCTGGAACTGACTCTGTAGACCAGGCTGGCCTTGAACTCACAGAGATCTGCCTTCCCAGGGCTGGAATTGAAGGCATGTGCCACCATGTCTAGTCCTTGTGATTTCTAACCAGAGCTCAAATACTGAGGATCACTGTGCTCTTGTTAGATTCTGAGGACTCTAAAATCCATTCTCTGTGACATGAGTTCTAGTCCTGCCTTTATTCCTTCATGGGGTGAGATTTGGGAGATGGTTGTACTTGTTCCCCAGTCTTTTTTTTGACATTAAGAAGCCCAGATGTTTCTCATCAAAATTCTCTCTTGTTCTGTGTCTTACTCCCAGCTCAGAGCTATTCCTCTGGGGAAGGAGTAGGGAATTAGGAATGGAAAAGTATGCTAGTGTTCCCTCCTCCATACCCTGCACACCAATAGCCACCAGAGTAGTAAAGCTGCCCCTCCCAGCTGTACCCAGGATTTAACCACAGCAACCAGAGCCCCATCTTGGCCCCCAGTGAACCACCCTGCCACTTTCTAGTAATCTCTGCCAACTCAGTCCACCACCTGCCTTCCTGTCATCTGTGAGGCTGGCCTCCACTGCCCAGAACCTGTCATTTGCTTGTCCCTGTGTGAGGGTGTATTGGTTTAGCACTGGAGAAGTGTACAGAGAATGGCAGTCATAACCTCTAGGGTGGCAAAGTAATGACAGGGGAGCATACTTCCTGCTCCATCTTCCAAAATAACCTGGTAGTTTAAGATACGGATGGTGTGCAATTTGGGCTCCATATGCAGAAAAAGATAGAACTACAACTGGGATAGCTTTAAAGGAAAACAACTAAAATTATTAACAAATAGAAAAGAGTTTCTTGACCAAAATAATTATAGCCATTCACCCAGTCATATTTATTTAATACATAGCTCAAATGAAGTATTGTGCTAGGACATTTAGACATGATGATCAAGATATGGTGTCTCAGGTATACTGTTGCTATGATGGCACACCAGGACCAAAAGTGAATTGGGAATGAAAGGGTTTATTTGGCTTATACTTCCACTTCATAGTCCATTGAAGGAAGTCTGGACAGGAACCTGAGGCAGGAGCTGATGACAAGGTCATGGAGGGGCAGGGCGCTGCTTACTGGCTTGTTTCTCTTGGCTTACTCAATCTTTCTCTTCCTTCCTTCCTTCCTTCCTTCCTTCCTTCCTTCCTTCCTTCCTTCCTTCCTTCCTTCCTTCCTTCCTTCCTGTTCATGGGTGTTTTGCTTGCATGTATGTCTGTATGAGGGTGTCAGAAGCCCTGGAACTGGATTACAAACAGATGTGAGCTGTTGTGTGGGTGCTGGGAATTGGACCCAGGTTCTCTGAAGAACAGCCAGTGCTCTTAACCACTGAGCCATCTCTCCAGCCCCCAGCCTGCTTTCTTATACATCTCAGGACCACCAGGCCAGGGATGGCACCACCCACAATCAGGTGGCACACACCTTTAACCCCAGCATTTGGAAGGCAGAGACAGGCAGATTTCTGAGTTCAAGGCTCGCCTGGTCTACAAAGTGAGTTCCAGAACAGCCAGAACTACACAGAGAAACCCTGTCTGGAAAACATTCACTAAAATCTTCAAAAGTAGAAAGTATGTATTGTTGTGATATTTCTGAAAATGGGACACAGCTTTCAAGTAATATAGAAGTGGAGACATTTGGGGAGATGGTGAGAAGAAGTTGGTGACATTCTGATGAATTGGGGTTGGAGAGGTGGCTCTTGCAGAGGACCCAGGTTTGGTTTTCAGGATCAACATGGTGTCTCCTAATGATCTGGATTCTAGCACACAGGATCCGATGCCTCTTTGGGCCCCTTCCAGCATAGCATGGTGCACTTATTGATGCGGACAAAGCACTCACAAGGTAAAAATAGGTTCTGATGACTTGAGGCTCAGTTGGTAGTATGCTTGCCTCCTGTATATGAAGCTCTGGGTCTGAGCCTCAAGACCATATGTGGTGTACACCTGTAGTTACAGAATTCTGAGGTAGCTTCTGTAGTTCCAGAAACAGGAGGATCGGAAGTTCAAGGCCAGCCTGTGCTACATGAGACCCTACCTCAAAACAGACAGACAGACAGACAAACAAACGAAAAACTGTAAGGAGGAAAAAGAAGATTCTGATGAAGGACAAAAAGAAAGGCAACAAAGACTAGGAACCAGGGAAAGGTTAGTATTTGGAAATATTGAGCAGCTGAGTGTGGTAAGACGGAGGTATGTAGGTAAATGAAGAATGAGTTACGTCCCAGCTCCTGTGCAAGACTTTGAATCTTGTGGCATCTAGTTCACCAAAAGCAGAAAAGCAATCATGAGTTTTAGCTGTGTGGAACAGGCAAGGGCTGTAGTAGATCTGTGTAATCATACCCTGAAGACAGGTAGTGGTGTTGGAATAGGGTCTTGAGAGCTCCTTGCCTTGCCCCATAAATCCTTAAATTGTTGGATTTGGTAAAAGCTGCTCTGGGGTCCCTAGGTGACTATTGTATTTAGATGTGCACCGAAGTACTTCAGTATCTTCATAACTGGTGCAGCTATGTTGATGTGCAGTGGGTGAATAGCAAGCAGCCCTGACAGGTTGTTCGTGGTTCTCCATTCAGGTAGGCTTTAGTATGTTACATCTGTTTGTTTCATGTTGGGTCTGGTAAGATTCTGCTGGAAGGCAGAGGTTGCACTAAAGTGCTTTGTAGGTTCTTTGCTATGCTATATCATGGACTTACAGTTGGGGTCAACCTGGTGTCAGAGCCAACGGGTGACATTTGGTACGAAGCCAGCACAGAGAGACAGTGTCCATAGCATATTCTGGTTTTATTTCAGAGTTGGGTCTGCCATGTTCCTTCCCAAAGCCCTCTCAAGCCTAGGAAAGTAATTGTCTGTTGCTGCCTCTAAGATCTGCCCCACATTTCCTGTTGGCCCTTATCATTTGGAATTGACTTGAGTAGACTAGGGGAGGGAAGGGCACCCACCAATGTCAGACAAGGTGCTCCGTATCACCACAGCCATTCTACTTAAAAGGATACAAACTTCCTGTAGCAGAGGTAACCTAGGGCAGAGGTAATCTGAGACGTGAGCTCTGTGGGGAGATGCAAATGAGGCAGATGTGTGGACAAAGGAGGGATAGTGTAGCTTGGGAAGGGACCTCACAGAGTAGAGCACAGCATGGGACCACACAGCTCCTGCTGTCTACCACACTTTTTCCCAAGAATCTACTTGCCTTGCTTGCCTCTCTGTACCTTGACATTTGTTATATCACTCGGATGCTGTGGGCCCCTTCAAATTAGTATTTCAGTTCTGGGTACATACTAGGCACTCTTCGTACTCACGTCAGGACCCCTGGTAACCACTGGGAAGTTGTAGATTTCTAAGCAGACATTAATTTATCAGTGACTGGTTCAAAAATTTCTATTAGCAGACATTAATTTATCAGTGACTGGTTCAAAAATAAAACTCAGGAATGCTTGTCTTGTGTACCATCATACACATAGTCTCCAATGGCTTTGACTATGAGTGTCAAAGATAATTGAGTGGTCGGGGCTGGAGAGATGGCTCAGCAGTTAAGAACACGGTCCTCTTGTAGAGGCCTTGAGTTTGGTTCTTAGCACCTTGTTGGGCACCTCACAATGCCTGTATTCCAGCTCCAGGGGGTCAGAGCCTCTGAGGGCACTTGGACTCTTGTACATACCCAACCCGTACACATAATTGAAAACAAGAGAATCGCTGGGCAGTAGCGGACCATGTCTTTAATCCTCGCACTCGGGAGGCAGAGGCAGGTGATCTCTGAGTTTGAGGGCAACCTGGTCTACAAAGTTAGTCCCAGGACAGCCAGGACTGCTACACAGAGACACTCTGTCTTGAAGAACAACAACAATAAATACTCCAAAACAAAACAAAAATAATAATAATGAAAGAAAAGAATTGAGCTGCTTATGCTGCTTGAGTGTTTTCTAACAGGCCAGTGGCATTTGGCTATTGGCTAGAGGGGACTGTCCTTGTCCTTTACCTGGACTCCTCATTCCTGTCCTAACGGAACCAGCGGCTATCTTGGCAAGACATCCCTAGCTTCATCCTGTTCTCCACCCAGGGATCCTCAGTCTCAGTTTGGTGGCACTGGGAGCTGCCAGATACTCCCTGGTCTTGGGGCTGTTCAGGTAGGATTCTCCTACTTTGCAGCACAAGGCCTTCAGAAAAAAACTGATTTTGTCCCTGTTCTTTGGAGGTTGGAAGGTGCACTGCAGTAATTTTCCAGGCCACAGAATCTGGCCTGGCCCTCTAGGGTTGAGCTGTGCGGAGCAGAGCAGAGCAGCCGCCATGGAGTTTGCTTTGGAAGAGGGCCTGGAGGCTGTTCTTGCAGTTGCTAGCGGTCTTGTTCTACCCAGTTCCACCAGTCTCAAACCCCTCCCCTTTAAAAAATTTTCCACAAGCACCTTTTTTTATATCCCAAGATGGTGAGGTTTAAAGTAGGCCAGCCATACATTTACACTTTGATGCAGTCCTCCTTTGACCTTTTGGTCCACCTGATAGATGTACAGATTAACACAGAAGAATGCTGCTGGGGCAGGTAAGTTTGGAGTTTGGATGGGGTATATAAAAGGTGTTAGACTGAATGAATAGGGCGCGTATTCTGAGCAAAGCATGATAGATTTTTAATTTTTATACTCTTAGGTTCTGCCCCCCTCCCCCCACTCCCCCACCCCCCGCCCCTTTTAGACAGGGTTTCATGTATCCCAAGCTGGCCTCCAACTCCCAGTGTAGCCAAAGATGACTTTGAACTTCAGATACTTTTGCCTTTACTTCCTGAGTGAATCTGATACCTGGGATTGCAGACATGCTCCACTATACCCGACTCTGTGATAAGCCAGGGCTTCTGCATGGCAGGCAGACACTTTACCAACAGCTATATCTCTGGCTCAGGTTCTTCAAATGCTGGAAACATTCATTAGATAAACAAAAATGATTATCTTAATTATTATTATTATTATTATTTGCCATGCTGGAGTTTGAGCTATGACTTTGTACCACTATACCCATATTCCTAGTTAAAAAAAAAAAAAAAAAGATTATTAGCTGAATAGTACACACCTTTAATCTGGGCACTTGGGAGGCAGAAGCAGGAAGATCTGAATCCAGCCTGGTCTACAGAGTGAGTTCCAGGACAGTCAGGGCTACACAGAGAAAACCAGTCTCAAAACACCAAACCAAACAAACAGATTATTTGTATAGCTATTTATTTATTTATTTATTTATTTATTTATTTATTACTTAGTTTTACTATGTAACTCTGGCTGGCCTGGAACTCATTATGTAGACCAGGCTGGCCTGGAACTCACAGAGAGATCCTCCTGCCTTTGCCTTCTAGGTGCTGGGTTAAAGGCATGTGCATGTGCCACCATGCTAAGCTATTCTTTTTATTATTTTAAGTTATATCTATGTTTGCCAGTGTGCTTGTGGATGTCAGAGGTATTATAGCCCTCTGGGAGCTGGAGTCACATGCAGCAATGTGGTTGCTAGGAATCCAACTTTGATTTTCTACAAGAGCAGTATCCATGCTCTTAACTATTGAGCCGATTCTCCAGCTCCCAGGTTTTTAAAAAAAACCTTTTGATGAAAGACTTAGACAAGCCGGGCATTGGTGGAGCACACCTTTAATCCCAGCACTTGGGAGGCAGAGGCAGGCGAATCTCTGTGAGCTGGAGGCCAGCCTGGTCTACAGAGCTAGTTCCAGGACAAACTCTAAAACGATACAGAGAAACTCTGTCTCAAAAAACCAAAAACAAAACAAAAAAAGACATAGTCAGACAAAGACAGACCAGGCATACACTCGCTCACATGCACATACACACACACACACACACACACACACACACACACACAGGCATGTATGCGCACGCACACAGAGTGGGAGATTGTTCAATAAGTGTACACCTTGGTAAACAGTGTATCTGCATAGCTGACCATGATGAAGAAACAACACTTCTGTAAGACACTTTGGAATTCCCTTTGAATCACTGGCACCAGCATAGATGAACTTAAACTACTTTCATATGTCATATAAATGGAATCATTAAATATGTGATTTATTATACGAATTACACACACACACACACACAGAGAGAGAGAGAGAGAGAGAGAGAGAGAGAGAGAGAGAGAGAGAGAGAGAGAGAGAGAGTCAGAGACAGAGAGAGAGATTTTCTTGAGACAGTGAGAAAGACAGACAGAGATTTTCTTGAGACAGTGACTAATGTAATCCAGGTCTTAAACTCACTGAACCTGAAGCTGGCCTTGAATTCTCCATCTTGCCTCTACCTGCCAAGTAGTAGTATTACAGTTGTGTGTCACCATGACTGGCTTTAAAATCCTCTTTATGATTCTAAAAGTAAGGAACATTCTTTGTCCCAGATGACAGCTCCATAACTGGACCATGTTAAGCCACACACACACACACACACACACACACACACACACACACACACACACACACACACACAGCTTCACTGGTCTGTGCTGTAGGCACTCCAGCAAGTCTGATACTAGATAACTGTGTTCAGTGACTAAAGAAGGCTAGGGGCCCAGCTGTGACACAGAACCCTGTGGATGTTCCACCAGAGCTGCTGTGAGGTTAGAATTGGGGTTGTTGCTTTTATTGTACATGAAGCCCCCCAAAATGTTTCTTTCCAGTCTTGATACTGGAATAACTTTATCTGGAACACTTTAGTTTTTATTGGTCAAATCAGCTGCATAGCTACCCTGGTTTCTCCCTTTGTATTGGTATGAGAAAGCCTTAGAATGTAATTTTTCCTTCACATGGAGAAAAGCAGGAGGGATTTTATGATTTATAGTCTGCCCACCTTTCCTTTCTTTCCTCTCTCCTTCATTCTCTTTATAGTGCTAGGAATGGAACCCAGAACCTCACTTTTTTTTTTTTTAAAGAGATTTATTTATTATTTATTTATTATTATTATTCAGTATTCTGTCTGCATGTATGCCTATAGGCCAAAAGAGGGCACCAGATCTCATTACAGATGGTTGTGAGCCACCATGTTGTTGCCAAGAATTGAACTCATGACCTTTGGAAGAGCAGGCAGTGCTCTTAACCAATGAGCCATCTCTCCATCCCAGAGCCTCACATGCTATCACGTGCTCTCTCTACTACTGAGCTGTGCACTCAGAGCTGTATTTTTCTATTAAATTCTTTCTTTGTGTCCTCTGGCTACTTCCATTTTATACCATCTTAACAGCCTGTGGTTCTTACAAGTCACTTAATTTAATCAAGGCATAAAAGGAATCAATAAAAGTTTTATTGCCTCTGATCCTCTTCTCTGAGAGATTATTGAAAAGAAATTGCAAAATAAGTAAATGAAGTTCAATAAGCTGGTTGGCAACACCGCTAGCCATACAATCCAGGTACTAGCCAGCAAGGCCACAAACTCATTTGTCATGTGGGCACTCAATGTTGAGAGACAACTGAGAGTGACGGATCATGGGAGTGAAGATTGTGTCTGCTATGCAGCCCGTGGCTGACAGATCCACAAAGTCACAAACATCGGAGGTCCCTCCTTTTATGAACGGTTGAGAAAATAGCCCAGGGAAGACCCTTCGATTGCTTCTTCCTCCAATTTCTCATCGTCTTCCTTGCTTTGGTTTGTTTTCTGAGGTAGTCTCCCCACATACTCAGGCTGATCTAGAACCTGCGTCCATCTTCTGAGAGTTGAGATCACAGGTTTGTATCGTCAACCAGTCTCTGTCTTTTGAGTGTTGAGATTACACGTTTGCATTATTATATCTAACTTCCTTCTTCTTTTTTTTTTTTTAAAGAGGAAAATGCTCTCACTATATAACCTAGGCTGGCCTTAAAATCACAGAGATCCTACTGCCTCTATTGCCCGAGTGCTGGGATTAAAGGAATGCGACACTGTGCTTGGCCTCTGTTTTTGTGTCACCTAGCAGAGGCTGTGCTGTATCCTGCAGCATGAATTCTAATTGTTCTTAATAATAAAAACTCAGAGTCAGAAGCTGGGGTTAATGCTGAAGATCAGAGAAGCAAACCGGCCAGCTCAAACCAAAGGAGCGATCCTGTCCTTAGACTGCGTAGACTGACTGCTTTAGACCAACAGCTGCTCAGACTGTATCTCTCTCTTGTCTCTTCTAGTTGAGCAAGTTTGACCCAAGTATGCCAAGTATGACACCCTTAGGCAGACATACATGCAGGCAAACATCAATGCACATAAAATAAAAACGAAGAAGGAAGACGAGAGGGGAAGTTAGAGGAGAGGAATACGGAAAGAACTTCCAAGAGATCTTCTATATAAGCACCCAGGAAATTGAATAATATGTGTTTTTCAATTTTCAGTTTGCAAATCTTGAGTGGTAACTGAGATGATTCATTTGAAAGCTTAAGGGAAAATGTCTATGGAACATTTACTTTTTTGTGTGTGGAGAGCTGAATGGAATAAAGCCTTGATAGTTCCTGGAAAAATGTGGAATTTGAAGACAAGTCAGGGTTCTAATCTCAGTTCTGTTACCAATTTAAGACCTCATGTAAGGTAATTATTCTTTTCCAAGTCTCCCATGCCTCATCTGGGTCAGAGGTCATACTGCTTGGTGTAGAGCTTTTCTTCTTGCAGTGAGATTAATGAGCCTACCACACTCAGGTGCCTAATTAGAGGTTGCAGAAGTTAAATGCTCAGTGAACATTGGTTCCCACCTCTTCCTCCTTGAAGTTTCCAGTCTGCAAGAAACGGAGAATGCCGGGGCAGGCATGGGTGAATAGCTTGTATCTCACAACTGGTCCTTTGGCCAAATACTTCTTCAGATTAGCCTATGACAAACCAGCTCCAAGCATTTGCTAGGCCATCCCTGCTCAGCACGGCTGGACACATTTTCCAGCCACTCTTTTTCTTCAGGATGCTCAGCATCGAGTCTATCTTTCCATCCCTGCTGCAGGCAAACATTTGCATTGAGTTGGGAGGGAGGTCTACCATCCGAGACTTCTCTGAGAGACTGAGCACTGTTGGCTGTAGTGGGACAAGAAAGCACAGATGGAATACAACAGCTTGTCATCATGTTGCATGCTCCGGGTTCATGTTGAGGATGGAAAGCACAGGAAGGCAGAAACATGCACAGTAATCTTACATTTTAGCATGGTGGCACAGGCCTTTAATCCCACCACAGGCAGAGGCAGGTGGGTCTTTATGAATTCAAGGCCAGCCTGATCTATGTAAAGTGAGTTACAGGCCAGCCAAGGCTACACACTGTCTGAAACACTACAATAAAATAAAAATAATTTAAATCTTAGCTCTAACTTGCTACGGGTGATAGCTTAGATAAAAATACATTTATTTTTAAATAGTTAAAAGCAAAGGCAAATAAAATTTTAAAGGAACTGCATTAATTTCTTGTTGTTCTGACAAAATACCTGTTGAAAGCAACTTAAGAAAGTATGGTGGCTCACGTTGGTTGTCAACTTGACACACCTGGGGGAGGGGGACCCTCAATTCAGGAATTGCTTCTGTTGGCTTCCAGCAGCCATGTTTGTGGGGAACTTTCTTGCTTCATGATTGGAGTAGGAGGTAGTGCCCTCCCTAGATGGTGAGCCTGGGCTGTATATGAAAGGTAGATAAGCAAACCAGAGGAGGCAAGCCGGAGAGCAGTGCTCCTCCACGGTTTCTGTCTCCAGGTTCCTGCCTTGGCTTCCCTTCCCTGCATGATGGATGTGACCTGTTGTTTTCGCCATAGCATTTATGTCAACAAGAGGAAAGTGACAAGGACACGAAGCAAGAGTTTATTTTGGCTAATAATTTGGAAAAGGCATGGTGAAAAGATCCTGGAGGCAACCGGTCGCTTTGTGTTCCCACTCTCAGATCCATCTGCCTCTGCCCTCTGAGTGTTGAGATGAAAGGCGATGCTAGCTAGCATCTCCGCCCATAAGAATGTATTTTCATGAAGTTTTTGTATGTGTGTGCGTGTATCCATGTGAGTGCAGGTGCCTATGGAAGCCAGAAGATGGCTTCAGATTCCCCTGAGCTGGCCTTCCATGTGCTTGAAAGCTGCCTGATGTGGGTGCTGGGAACCAAACGTGTGTATTTGTGAGGGAGATAAAGCTGCACAGCCTTATGTGAGGGTCTCTTGATCCCACTCTGCAATATAAGTTCTGTTAGGCAGGAATTTGAGATACTGAGAGTCCTGTTTTTAAAATTCACTAATTTAGCCAGACGGTAATGGTACACACTTTTGATTCCAGCACTTGGGGGACAGAGGCAGGCCAATCTCTGCGTGTTCAAGGCCATCCTTGTCTACAGAGCGAGTTCCAAGAAGCGAGGACTACACAGGAAAACCCTGTCTCAAAAATTAAAACCCACTTATTTGTATTTCAATTCTTCAGACATTTATTGAATTTTTGTATGTTCCAGGAACTGTGACTGTAAGTTGATAAAGCTGTTGGAAGTTTGTAGGGTGGCTTGTGACAGACATTTAGAACTGCTCTTGATACCACATGCCCATAATCCCAGTTCTCAGGAGACTGAGACAGGGCAACTTTGCCCATGTGGTACAACTCTGTTTTTTTTTTTTTTTTTCCTGACCCTGGGTATCACTATGTATCCCTGGCTGTTCTGGAACTCACCATGTAGACCAGGCTGACCTTGAACTCACAGAGATCTCTGCCTGCCTCTGCCCCCACCATGCCTGGCTTAAGCCCTGTCTTAAAATAAATAGCCAACTGTGAGGCATGGACCTTTAATCCCAGCACTCAGTAGGCAGAGGCATGTGGACCTCTGTGAGTTCCAGGTCAGCGAGAGTGACATAGTCAGACCCTGTCTCGAATGAATAAATGAATGAATGAACGAATGACCTCCTTAACCCAAACCACCCCGTGGTTACTGTAGTGATTCCAAGGGTAGGCAGTGAGTGTCTAGCTTGGAAGGGAGGCAGACAGAAGCTGAGCCATCTCAGAGAAAGATGTGACAGCTTGGTGGCAGAGTTGGCGTAGTTCAGGGGACAATATGCAATTGTGGGTTTCAGACATGATTCTCTGGCTCCATTCTGCTGTGATCATTTTTATTTGGGGATGCTGTATCAATTCAGCATCTCAGAAGTGTTCTTGAGAGAGGAAAGTGCTTCACTTCTCGTGTCTTCATCTCTGGGGTTGGGTACTGCACTAGTCCTGGAGAACAATGTTAAAGGGTTGAAAGACAAACCAGCCTTCAGCAGGCATTTCCTGGGCACTTGTGAAATGCCAAGCAATGCCTTGGCATGGGGCAGGGGCGTAGTATGGCTCATGGAATTCAAGGGTGGCCCAAAGTGACTTCGTGGAGGTAAGGGGAGGAGCTTCTCAAGAGGTGAATTCTGAAAGCAGGTAAGGTCTTAGTGGTTCAGGATATGATCAAGCAGCCAATGGATGTTAAGGCCTTTAGTGATTCAGACAGTGGGAGCCTGGCAGGAGATGGAAAAAGAAGGGCTAGGAGAGATGGCTCAGCACTTAAGAGCACTGGCTGCTCTTCTCAAGGACCTGGGTTCAATTCCCAGCACCCACATGGCAGCTCACAACTCTCTGTAACTCCAGTTCCAGGGGATCTGACACCCTCTCACAGACATGTAGGCAGGCAAAACACCAATGCATATAAAATAAAAATAAATAAAGCATTTAAAAAAGTACTCAGAAAGAGACATACATATGCTAATTTTAAGAAAGATGGAAAAAGATAGAACAGAGTCTCAGCTGGGTTTCAGTGTCTCTTTTCTGACGTCCTTGAAGCTTTTTGCCCTTTTACCTCCTGGCAGGAAGAGCCAGCCTCTGCCTCTGAGCTCTCTACTCAAGGTTATTCTGGGCTTGGAAAGAGACCCATAGTAGTGTAAACCTGGATCCCGAAACAAGTGCGGGTGGGGTTGGGGCCTTCCTCTCCTACTGAAAGCCTGGCTGGAATTAACCTCTACTCCTCATTCCCTTGCATCATTTTTTTTTTTTTTTTTCATACCTCCATTAGTGCACTTACCAAAGTCTGCTTGCATCAGGGTTATTTCTGTCTGGGTTTGTCTTCCCCCAAGAGATTGTGAATTTCTAGAGTGCTGGACTTAGGCATTGCCCCCCGTTTAGCTCCCTGGTCCAGAGATTTTTAACACTTTGTGCATTGTGTGTACCTGTAAGACTCTCATGGAGAATCGGTAGGCCCTTTCTACACAAGTCTGTCCCCCATAAACATTCCTCACACTACCCTAGTTACTTAGTCCCCCGACCCCTGTCATGGATCCCCGAGGCAGAAATTTCCTAAGTGTTTCACCCAGTGCTCTGGTAAGCTCTCAGGGTCTGGCTGATGGGGACTCACTGCCAATTAAACCCCCTTTATTTGCAGAGGATGGGTATTAGCTGGTAGTAAGGCACTCTTTGATTTCATCTCCTGTCTTGAGCCTTCAGAATCAGCTGGCCTATCCGCCTTGGAACTTCGTTGCAGTTATGTGCAGCTTGTCATCTGGATCTGCCTCCTGTATTGACAGCCTGAGAGACTCGTGAGTGTCTTGTTAGGGCAGCTCGTGGCTCTGCGCTCTAAGCATTTGTGGAGTACCTGAAGAGGCAGGTGGTCACCTTAGATCTGAGCTGGCATAGTTCAGCAACCTTCCTCTGAGGTTGTCTTGATGCCTCCCATACCACCTGCTCTTACTGTGTAATAGCTCCTACCTCGTAGAGAGACATGTAGCTCAAGCTGGCCTGTAAACGCACTGTATAGTTGAGGATGGACGTAAGTTCTGATCCTTCCACGTCTGCTTCCCAAGTACTGGGATTACAAGCATGTGCCACCCAGAGCTTGAGCATGGTAGACTAGTACTCTAGCAACTCAGCTACATCTCCAGCCTTGTGGGGTTTTAAATTCCCTCTGTGTCTGTCTTGATTGGTTTCAAGGCACTGTCTCTAACATATCATAAGGATAACTGCTCTCCAGCCCCCAAACCTTAGACATTTAAGCTTTTGAGATGACTGGTACCTGTGTTTTTATCCTAGACCCATGGTAGACATCCACAGTAGAACATGAAATCCTTTGGCTGAGCCTCTATGCAATCTGAGACTCTTTCAACACGGTTTGCCGAGTCATTGCTACCG